>CM062808.1:835539632-836020586 GCA_031772625.1 Pinus tabuliformis
TATTTCCATCCACCCCAAATGAAGGAGAACTCTCTCCTTCTAGACCTTATAGTTATCTCCCTTATGTTCGGGGATATCACAACGAATTTCAGAGAAATTTGCAAGTTGTACAACTGCATAAACTTAAAGATCACATGCTTACGTTAAATTCGAGGCCTAAATAAAATTTCATGCTTTACCAACTGAAATCATGCTTAAAAATTGAATCTAATGACATAAAAATTGTCTGTGGACTAAATTTTCAATTCAAGCAGATTCAATTATTCTTTATGATAGAATTTATCAAATTATTCACTTAATTCATAATTCTAAAGGGTATACTATGATTATAATTCGATATAAATTCTATCTTAGATTTGAACTTTATGATAAAACTATTAATTCATAAGTCCTGTGGGTAAGTTATGAATATTTTATCCTAATTAATTATATAAATATAATAAAAATTCCTGTGGGATAAAATTTATTATATTTAATATAATTAATTACAACTAATGTCTAAATATTCTTTGTGTGATGCTAATCAATCATAATATATAATATTATTTAATTAGAGATGCTGTGGTATTCTCTAATCAATAAAAATTATATGGATCACTAGACATTATTTCTTTTATGCATAAAAAATTAACTTGAAATAAACTATAATATTCATGCATAACATTCAATGATGGATCTCGTATACTCATCCAAAATAGCAAGTCTTAATTTAAAACAGAAATAATCAATTCATGCAAATTAAATACGAGCATAATTGATAAATTTTGCACAATAATTATCCAAAATTTATATAATTAAATAAATATTATAAGCAAAAAAAGAGAGAAAAAATTAGACATATTTCCAGAAAACATTATACAAGTTAATGACAAAAACCAAGAAATACGATTATTGGGTTGAATCATCTAAATTCAATCACAATTTTAACAATTAAATTCTTGTCGACCATATTTCCACAACTGCATTTCTTTCTTAGAGTAATAGCATAAATCTATAAATGTTATTTAACTGTTTCACTTACTAGTTTATATTTTTCAAAACATTATTATTGTAATTAAACTGATGCCTGTTGTAGCTTTGGAGGACCAAAAGATAATGAAAAGCGGCTATGGATAAGGAAGGCAGGATGTGAAATGCAGATAATTCAACCAGGCGGTAGGCCAGTATGTCTATAAACACCAAGGCAGAGATAAAATAGGCTCCAATACAAAATGTTAGATTAATAATAATTCTATAATGCAGAATAAACACTTTAAAAAAATTGAAAACTTTAATGCCCAATAAATCATACCTCCGGCCATTGATGCTACTCACACAATGATGTCTGCAAGGATCCTAGCACAGGAATAAAGCTCTCTCCAAGCTTCTGAGAAATAATTTGTAATAAATCCCTTCTGATCTTGGCACTGGAATTTTCTTCTTGTCACTGTAGTTAATGATTCTCGCTGTGCCTAGACCTACTATGGCTATGATGCCAATTAACCCCTCGTCACTATATGGCAGCAGAACAATGTTAACCCACACCATGATATGGCAGCATAGCAGAGAAATGACTAGCCGCCAGCTGACCTTTCCATGTTCGGCATATAACAGAAAGAAAATTCTTTTAACTTCAGAAAATAAAAATTCAGCGAAAATTTCTTATCCATGTGGCATTTCCAAGCTCTGCTCACTCTAACTTGATGGTGTAAGAATAAAGGGGATTGAGTTAGTGAGCTTGGAGATAGAAGTATTTATAGCCAAGCTTTCATCAAGCTTCTGTTGGCTATGTGTCAAGTGTTCCACAGATCATGGTAGAGAACTGTAGAGGGAGTAATGGACCACTCCAGAGCTCCCAACAAGAAATTAATTTAACTGTAGTTGATTTCCGTAATTTAAGGAAATAACCGCAGTTGGTTTCCAGAAATTACTGCAGTTGGTTTATAGAAATCAACGGCCATTGGGAAAGGGAGCTTAACGAGATTAAAAACACTTTAACCATTCAAGTGATTATTTGCGAAAATGTTAAAATACTTCAGTCCATACACATACTGCACCTAAATCAATTGAGTAAATATAAAAAATGGAGAAATCTTTTGAAAAAAAGCTTTTCAAAGTGTAGAGTAAGGAACCATCTTATTCATTTCAAGAAAATCAAAGTAGATTTCATGAATTTTCACCTCAAAATTTCTCAATACGTATCTTCCCTAACCCTTTTACCCTTTTGAATCCGCCAATGAATCAAATTGCAGATCCCCTATTAATAACATGTTTGGTCATGTAGCCACAAGTGGGTTTTTTCTCTTACCGATCAGTTTCCATGAATCAAAGTGCAGATCCCCTGTTAATAACATGTTTGGTAATGTAGTCACAAGTGGATTTTGTCTCTCACTCATCCCTATTTAATTTTTAATAGTTCATTTCTTATTGTGAAAGCACCTACATTTAGGATTATGCACTTGGTTCTCATGCATTTTTGATGTCATCAGTTTCATCTTTTAGGGAAGAAAAGATTAAAATCCATTTCCAACCACATGAAGGTCGTGAACAGGTGGCTCATTCCATGTCACCTGAGAAGGTTGAGATCTTTAAATCACTGGACGAGTGGGTAGAAAAAATTATATTTATTCATTTAAATATACAAGACCTTTTGCCTAATCCTTCTTCTGAGGGCTTCATTAACCAAGTTATAGAATTATGGGAGCTGTCCCATGAATTGTCGGATGACTATTTATTTTGTCTAGTAGGAGACATGATTACAGAAGAAGCATTACCTACTTATCAGATTATGCTGAACACATTTGATGGCGTAAGAGATGAGACTGGTGCCTATCCCAATTCCTGGGAAACATGGACACGTATGTGGAGAATAGACATGGTGATCTTCTTCATAAATACCTTTACTTGTGTGGCCGAGTGGACATCAGATTGAAAAAACCATACAGTATCTTATTGGATTTGGAATGGTAAGTGAGGATACAATGTCTTAACATTTCAAGGAGTTTGTCAAAGTATTTTATTATGTTTGCTATTGGAAGCAACAAGATGTGGGATTCCACTCTAGATGGCTAGCATTGGAAGTTTTTTGTAGGATATTTTAGTTTTTGTTTTTAGTATCCAGGCGTAGAAAATAGTCCCTGGGTTTTTTTTTTGAATTATTGACCGGAGAATCCACAGTTTTAACATCTTTGTACCAACGTTTCAAATCCCAAATGGGATCCATCATCAGGATATGAGAATGATGATTACAGAAGAGCAACAAATAATCAATAAATAGTGATAAAACCCTTTAGTATTTATTCTTTGTTGCTCTTCTGTAATCATCATTCTCATATCCTGATGATGGATCCCATTTGGGATTTGAAACGTTGGTACAAAAAAAATGGCATGATCATTTAGTCTGTAACATATTCCTGGCCTTGTTATTTCCATCATTGTATAGTTTTTCCTATCAACCACTTTATTTTGCTAAGTGTACAAATGGTGTTTAGTTTTCTATTGATGTCATTCATATCACAAAATTTTTTAAAAGCTCTTGAAAAAAATTCTCCTCCATAGTCTCTCCTTAAGCATTTGATTTTGCAACCTCTTTCATTTTCTACACGGGTTTTAAACCTCTTAAATGTATCAAGGGCCTCATCCTTGGTCTTAAAAAAGAAAACTCAACACTTTCCTTAGTAATCATCAACAAAAGCAATGAAATATGATAACTTACCCAAACTCTTTGAGTGTATAAGAACACAAATATCTGTGAACTAATTGAAGTCGATAATGATCCCTTTGTGCATTGCCTTTTGAAAATTTCTCTCGCTTGTGTTCCTTTAGCACATCCTTCATAAAAATCCTGTTGGAATCATGATTTTCATCACACCAAAACTTGTAGTTGTTAGCAATAGACAAATCGTCAAACTTAATGGATCCTTGGGAGGTTTTTAGGCATATGTTGTGAAACACTCAAGGAGCACTGATTTTCATTCATCCAACAATCTACCCACAACCCCAACGTGACTCAAGTGTGTTTCAAACTCGATAGCTTTCGCTTTGATACCACTTGTTGGAATCATGATTGTCATTACACCAAAAATCATAGTTGTTAGTAAACAAACACATCACCAAAGTTATAGATCCTTGAGAGGTTGTGAGGCACATGTCATCAAACACATGGGGAACGTCGACTTTCATTCGCCCAACAACTCCTTGTGTTCTTGAACCTTAGGCAAACCATAAAACACTACTTTTGATGTTGGAAGTTTCAAACTATCAAAATTTAAATGTCCATGTCTAAGTTGCTACAAACAACTTTTGTCATCATATGCCATGTTGGGAATACTACAATTATGTCCTCCAAACTTCAGTGGGAACATTCTATTATTTGACATAGACACAATAGTAACCATCCTATTGCTTTGATTCCTATCACCATCATAGATCCATATTAACCCCAAATCTATCAAGTGTCAAAATGGATCAATTATCTTTAGATGCAAACCTACTTTTCGAGTGCAAAACTTGAGGAAAGGTTTGCACCTCGAGAGATTTTATCCCTCCCAGTGCTTGATAGATTGAGGGTTACAATGGATCTAGGTTGATTTTGGTCATGCACAGTCACACAAAATTTGTTGAACATCTAATTATTCTAATCATTTTAAATATGATAAATACGTTTAAGATTAATATGGTCATTTTAATTTTAAATTTACTCAGTTACCTCAGTTTATTGAGATGATGAAAAATGATAAAATAAAATAAAATAATGCAAAGTGACAATGTAACGGTGTTTAATGATAGAAAATGTGAATGATAAGAATGTAGTCAATTACAAATAGTCTCCATTGTGATCATTCTCAAAATATTTTCTTCTATTGTTCTCGTTGTCACACTTGTTAGTTTTGCCATCTTTTCATATCAATTATATGAAAAGGGAGGTTGAAATCATAGATCATTCAAATATTTAACTTGAGCTATTGTAGTAAACACCATACCTTGTCTATATTTCTCTCCAATATTAATAGAAGCATCCTCCAATTTCAATCATATTGACCTAAGGAGTGTTAAACCCCAAGTAAGTTTCAATGGTAGTTGTTTTCTTTTATCTCATTTGAATGCAAAGTGACTAACAATGTTGAATGATGGAAAATATGAATAATAAGAATGCAGTCAATAAAAAATAGTTTATAGTTTCATGAAGCAACCACTTTAGGTAAGTGAATCGAAATTCAAGTATTTTATTTATGGTTGAATTGCTATAACACATGCATCAATGTACATCGTTAATACATTTTTTTTTGCTTACACTGAAACCAGTGCATGCTATTAATCTAATTACTCTAAAATTAATGTACAACATACATCTAGTGACATCAAATCATAAATCAACATCTACACTGAAATAAATGCATCTAATTCATGCAATCGAATAGGATTAGAAATCAACATATACATTGAAATCAATACATCTAGTGCAAGCAACCAAATGGCATTAGAAATCGACAACTACATTGAAATCAATGCATCTAGTGCAATCAATCAAATAGGATAAGGAATCAATGTCTAAATTGAAATCAATGCATCTATTTCAGTGAAAAACCAAATATTTATGGCTTTCTAAATCCAATTTATTTTACCTTTTGTAAAAACTTTACCTCATCTTCTTTTATGGTTAATAATGTTCAATATTATATAATAATATATAATATATATATTTGTCTCTACATATTTCTTTCTTCTTCACCCTCTCTCCACTTAATTTTTGTGTCTATCTCCCCCTCTCTCCTCCTCCCCTCCCCGCTCTCTCTCTCTATGCCTCTTGTTGATTTTCCAAGTGTAATAGAAACTAGCACAATATTTCTAAAAAACTTATAATTACTTTTGATGTAGATCTTCTTTTACTTTTATTCCAATATATAATTCAATAATTATACGTCAAAAATTCAACCATAAAGAACAATAGAACAATAGAGATCACAATGCACAAAGAAGAGACAAGATTTGCCCTCGGAAAACCCAACAACCTTTTCAATACTGAAAATTTTTAGTTCAAAAAGAGATACATGGGCCCCCCTCCACATCAAGCCACCCAATCTGATCCAGAAATTCGCTTTGCCTAATCTGACCTAGAAATGTCAGCCTCTTTACAGCTGCCAGTCGCCCCAGAATTTCGGCCCCTGCAATTGCCCAGGATTTTGGCCCCCTACAACATAAATCCCATAAAAACTATGAATCATGAGAGAGATAATATGTCCACACATGTAAGTTGATGAGAGAGAGAAAGAGAACCAATTCATCTTCTTCTTCATCCTATTTATCCTTCGTATCCTTCACTTGCTTTCCCATAAATTGTCTTGTGAGATAGATGTGAATTGCCCAAGTGGAGGAGGTTGAACTGCCATTACATAGTGATTTGTATTGGCTGAATGGATGTGTCTTCTACCAAGGCCGACTTGACTTGGAGCCAGGCTAACTTGACAACTTTTGGAGCCAAAAATTACAATTCAAAATTTCAATTTTTCTTCTTTTAAAAGTCACAATGGGACTTTGACTAAAAATAAATTTTTCTTTGACTCTAGAATTTAAAATATGCTTTACAATAATAAATACAAGAACATAAAATCACCAAATATACATTATGAAAACTTACCATAGTTATAAATTCAACACTCCCTCTTAACTAGGGAGGTATTCATAATCACTGTCATAGGTGTTCTCATGTTGAAATTTTTATATAAAGAAAAGGTTATATCAAATGAACATCTTCAGCATCATCATCTACCATCAGCATTTTCTAGTGGCCATATTTGGGGTGGTACCAAAACCAATGGCAATGTCAACAACATATCAAGAATCACTCCTTCAAAGTGAGCGGTCCCCATGGCCTCTTCCTAGGCCAAAATGTTGGGACCTTAACTAGCTAGTACTCACTCACCCTTCCTGGTGAGCACTCTCAGCCAAGACCTCACTCATTCCCTCCTAGTTGGAAATCGGGTCTACATGCTAAAAGGACCTTACTGCACCATTCTAGTGTGTGATCAGGCCTAGGTCCTCACACAACCCTTCCTTGGTTAGTGATCGAGTCCAAATGCTAAAAGGACCTCACTACACCCTCCCCGATGTGTGATCAGGTCCACAAACCTCACTACATCCTTTCCTAGCGTGTGATTGGATATCCTCAGATAGGTACTCACTCAACCCTTTTGTTTGAGCACTCTGGGATTCTCAAACCCGTTCTCCCTCTCAGGAGAATGTCCATCCATGTTGCAAATATATCAGCACTCCCTCTCAACTAGAGGGGTAATCTTCACAAGCCCCCACTTGTCTCTAAAGTAGACAAACATATCCTTGGGTAACAACTTCACCAGAAGATTAGTTGTCTTCTCATTGGTCTAGATGCATTCAAGCCTTATCTCTCTCCTCTACAATATGTCATGAATGTAGTGGTACTTGATATTGATATGCTTCGACCTGTCATGGCACACAGGATTCTCTAAAAGCTTCACACAACTTTTATTATCGCAATGTATCCCCATCAGTTCCAACTCTTGGTCAAATAATCCTCCAAACATCTTCTGGAACCATATTGCTTCGGTACAAGCCTCATTATCTGCGATGTACTCTGATTTTGCAGTGATGAGTGCAACCAAACTTTGCTTCTTGCTCATCCAAGATCATAGTGGAGCCTAACCTGAAGCATACTGTTGAGGTACTCTTCCTATTCTCAACACTTCCATCCCAATCTACATTTGTATATCCCAGAAGTTGTACATCCCTATTTGCAACATATCTCAAGCCATAATTCATAGTACCACAAAGATATCTCAAAATGTGCTTCGCTGCAATCTAACGCTCATGCCTTTGTTCAACCTGGAACTGGCTCAATGTGTTCATAGCAAATCAAATGGCCGGTCTAGTGTTAACCAAGTACATCAATGAACCAATCAACCATCGGTCCATAGATGGATATACCAAAATGGATTCAAAGCCTATTAACTTCTTCAAGTTTTTCACCATGGGAGTAGTCATGGATATACAATCCATCATACCAAAATTCTAAAGGATTTCAATTACATACTTTCCTTGACAAAGGAAGATTTCACTAGGTTTCTACCATGCTTCTAGTACGAAGTAATAATGCATCAACCCAAGATCGTTCATGTCAAATTCAGAAGCCAACTTCTTTTTACATTGAATAATAAGAGGCTTAGCACCAGTTAGAAACAAATCATCAACGTATAGCATTAAGATCACAAGTGCATTCTTCACAACCTTAAAATAAGTTTTTGGATTAACTTCACGTTTGGTAAATCCCAATGTCATTAGGTAGTTGTCGATACATTCATATTGTGCTCTTGGAGCTCACTTGAGTCCATACATGACTTAAACATGAGAATCATTTTCATGCACCTTAAAGCCTTGACACCACTCTATGTACACCTGTTCCTCAATCACACTATTGAGGAAAGAAGTCATCATGTTGAAAATGCAGCAAGAAAATCTCAGTTTCACTTTGCTTTCGTTAAACTAGAGAAAATTTGAATTTCTATTTCAGCAAAAATCTTGGAGGTAATTAACTGACGTGACATGGAACTTGTCATTCATTTAACTAGTTAGTTCGAGTTGGGGAAGCTTGCATTAAGTTTAGTATGTTTGATTGCTAATTTCTAGCAATCTATTTCAGTTAATTTGAGTTATTGTCAATTTAACTAGTTCTAACTGTCAGAAGAACTAGTGGAGGTCAAGTTGTGGAAATGGAACTTCAAACACACTCAATGATCATTCAGTTAACTGATCAATCAACCCAAAATAATTGTTTTATTTAGATAATTCGAGGTACCTAGTGTAGATGGAGATTCCAAGGTAGTGTACTATCAGTTGTATCATATTCCAATGTGTACAGGTGGTGCATGCAGTGAAAGGAAGGGCCCATGGCAATTGTGCAATTCAATAGTCAGAAATTCCTAAATAGTAGGAGCCAATTTCTCAAGGGAACAATGAAAGGAAATAGGAGCTTGGAGGGCTTGAAAATTGGCCAAAGTGTTAGGCAGAGTCATTCAGTTAGGCTGAGGGATAGACTATACACTTGCAGGGTGTGCTCAGGCTTAAGAAAGCATATTTATTTAATCTCTATTCTATTATTAATGAAATATAGATAGGAAGGGGTTTTGAGTAGTTGTTTTCCCTAGATAAATCTTTGTGCATGTGTGACGTTTCCTTTATCATGTCTATGATTTATGTTCTAGATGGTGAATTAACTTCCACAGATCAGTAGAGTAGCTTCAAGTATTGTGATTTAGTAAATTTCATGAGTAGTTTTGAATCTACACATTAATTTATAGATGGTATCGGAGTTGGAATCATTGTAGAACATATATTTCTAAGTTTTCATTGAAGGAGGTCTGAATTTGAAGATCAATGTTGCGGGTTTTCTTTAGGATTGAGAAGATCGCTTTCAATGGACTCAGGCTCGAGTATGCCTTGGAAGGCACCTCAAACTTTGTTGCATGGAAGGACCACATGGAGGCAGTATTGGATGATAATGGGTTTCTAGAATACATCAAGTCAGATGAAGCAAAACGCTAAGCATCTGATGCCTAGAATCTTGCTCATTGGAAGAAAGATGTGGACAAGGTGAGGAGAATCATATTGGAGGGAGTACAGGATCATATTATCTCAAATATGCATGGAAAAGAGACTTCGTTCATGATGTGGAAAGAGCTGACTGAACATTTTGAGAATAATAGTGACCACATGAAGCTGGCACTCAAAGAAAGCCTTGAAGTATAAAGATGCAGAAGAACAACACAATTTTGCAATATCTAAGCAAGTTTACATAGTGTCATGATGAACTTGGTAGGGTCATTGTTAATGTCCCTGAAGAATACTTGGTAGCTCTAGCCCTTTTGGGCCTTCCCAAGAGTTGGCATAACTATCAAGATTCAGTAAATGGTAGGGATAAACTACCAATCTGGGAGTGCTTGTGGTTTGACCTAGTGTAGGAGGAAATAAGGTAGAATACCAAAGATGGGACTTCATCCAAGAGAAAGGATGAGGATAATTGTGCCTTGGATGGGAAGATAAAGAAAGGGAAAGAGAAGAAATCCCAATCCAAAGTAGAACCTAGTTAAGGGGGCAAGAAGAAAGACTTGTCCAGAATTAATTGTTTTCACTATCATGAATTTGGGAACTATGCCATGAAGTGTCCACATAAGAATACAAGCAAGAAGACCTCATGAGGAGCAGCAGTTGAAGCTTTTGCTTCATAGTTCAAGTTTGATTTTACTCTCATTGCATACATGACCAACACAGTGATGGGAAGCGTGCAGTACCTTGACAGCAGTGCCCTATTCGATATGATGAGGAATAGAGAATTTTTCTGTGATTTGGAGGAGAAGGATCTCCAGACACACATCGAGATGGGAGATGACAGAAGGTAAGGGCGATCGAGATTGGTATAGTCACCTTTCAAAGTTAGTCAGTCTCCTCTCTTAGGCACAAGGATGAGATGTTTGCTTTGGGTCTAAAGAAGAACCTTATCTTTGTTGCAGGATTGGAAGACCATGGTTATGATGTGATCTTCAGAAAAGGAAAGGAAGTCCTGATACACATAGCCATGGGACAGGTTAAGAAGATTGAGATTGGTGTGAATAACCTCTACAAGATAGATGTGGAGGATTGTGCTACATTGAGCACAAAGGCAGAGAAGGTGCAGAGCCTCGATGTTGGTGAACTTTGGCATAGAAGACTTGGCCATTTGCATCATGGTGCTTTGAAGATCATGCAACATATTACTAAAGGCCTCCCAAAATGAGCACTAGAGCAGCAAGACACATGCAACACGTTAAGGGAATTTTGAGGTATAAAATGGGCCTCCTAAGGAAATTATAAAATAATAGCGGAAATAATAAAATAAGATTAGATTACATCATCTCATTTTAGAAGGAAGAAAAGAAAAAACTATTTTTTCAACTTGTATTGTCAACTTATCTCCTTATGGGTTTACTCAAATTTCGAGTGGCAGCACTCGTTAGATGCAGAATTTGATTCCTCACTAAAGGAGTACCCATGTTGGATAATTTAGATGGACCCTACTACACAAAAAATGAGAAATACATGAAAAGCATGATTGTAATCACGTTTTTTCATGTATTTCTCATTTTTCATTTAGAAGGGTCCATCAAATGTATGCAACATGGTTACTCCTTGGATGAGGAATTAAATTTTTCATCCAACGAGTACCCTCGCTCGAAATTTGAGTAAAGCCTTAGGGTGATAAGTTGAAAATACGAGTTGAAAAAGTAGTTTTATTATTTTATTATTTTTTAATATTTTTACTTTTTTACTCCAAAAATGGTGAATCATCCCCCATCGTTGACATCATCACTTTGAATCCTATTGATCCTTATAAAGTTTATTTTCATTGTACATTTTTTGTAAGAGGCCTATTTTAGACCGCAAAATTATCCTAATGAGGTGTACATTAGGGAAGCATGCAAAAGCCAATTTCCATGATCGATATAGCAGAGCACATGCAGTCCTTGAAAGGATCCACTATGATGTTTGTGGACCTTTCTTGATAGCCTCCACTGTCAGGCACAAGTATTTTGTCATCTTTACTTATGATTTCTCATGAAATTGTTGGATCTTCTTCATGTGGAAGAAGGATGAGATTTTCTCCAAGTTCTTAGACTTGAAGGCACTGATTGAGAAAGAAACGGGTAAGAAGGTGAAGGCTCCCAAGATAAATAATGGAGATGAGTACATGTTGAATGAGCTTAAAAATTTATGTGCAAAAGAAGGCATTCGACAAGAGTTGAAAGCACCCCACAACACTCAGCAGAATGGGGTGGCTGAGAGGAATAACTAAAGCATTATGGGAGAAGCACGAGTGATGTTTCATGACCAAAGCCTACCTATGCAATTATGGGTTGAAGCATGCACCACATCGGTCCATTTGCAGAACAAGAGTCCTCATCAGATTCTTGGCATGATCACACAAGAGGAGGCTTTCTCGGGAGGAATCTAGATGCATCACACCTCATGATCTTTGGAGCCTATATCTATTTCCATGTCTCCAACTTTTCATTATTTCATCCCATATTTATTTGCCTCAACTACTCATTTATCCTCTGTGGGTGTCCAAAATCCTATTCCATTAAATACTATCACAATGGTCTCATTGCCTCTGACATCCATTGTCATAACTTATGATGTTAGTGTAGTTTCATATCCTAGCCCCATGGCTGCTCGATATGCACCTTTGGATCTTGGAGGTTAGATACATAACCTCCCTTTAAACTATGGACAACACCTAATTCCATTTAATGGTATTGGGTATTATACAACTCAGTAACATGTAGACAAGATTAATGACAAAATAGGTCTAGAGGAGGTTGACCATCAGGAAGTAAAATTGAGACTTTCTACACAAAGTGTATCTGGAGAGGTAAAGAAATGGTTCAGATCTTTACCTACCAGAGGTATCAATATTTTCCATTAGTTTGAAAAATTGTTTCTCACCAGATGGGAGGTGAAGAAAAACCCCCTGCAGATTTTATTCGAATATACCGCTCTTAAAAGGAATCCAGGGGAATCTGTCCAAGAATTCACAACTTGATTTAACAAGATTTACAATTCAATTCTAGCTGAGATAAAACCTCCCTCAGGATTAGTCTTGTTACGTTATCATGACGGTTTTTATGCCAACATGGCCTATCAACTTTGGGAAAGAAATCATGTCACTTTGGAAGCAATGAAGAGTAATGCAATCATAGTAGAAGCCAATTTGTTGGCTAAGAAGGCGAATTTAATGAAAATTGAGAAAATAGTGGTATTCAAAGAAGACTCATCTTCTTCACCTGATATCAAATTTGTTGTGATGTTGAAAATGATGGAAAATATGGTTGATAAGCTAACTCCTTCTAGGGCTAAGAATCAACGACAGGTGAGAAATTCAAACTTCAGGAGGCCTTAAGGGGATCAAAACCATCCAAGAGACCAGAAGGTTGCTAATGATCAACAAGCTATTGTTCGACCTCCTTTTTCGGAGGGGTTTGTTGATGAGGAGGTCACTGAAGAAGAAAAGCATCAAATTGGATGTTTTTATGATAACGATACACAAGTGTTTGCTACCAAGGAGGAGCATGACCTTTCTGTTGGATGCTCAGGTGAGAAGGACAACATTAACAATTGTGATTCAATAGTTTATCAACAGGGCTATCATAATGTAGTAGAATATTTTCAAAATTAGTACAATCTCAAGAGCCGGAATGTTCCCATCAAGATGTTGAGAAATGGCAACAAGAAATTTGAGTTTAATTTGTCCTTGAATTAAACTGTGAATGAAAATCGAATTCTATTCTCATAGCAACTTGTAAATAGTTGATTAAGTTTAATTAACTTAATTATATTAGGAATTTTGAGTTGGAATTATTTTTGTAGTCATGTATATGTTCTCCCTAAATTTTAGGGGTCCAAGATGAGTTTTTTTGAGTTATAATTAGATAACTCAGTTTGACTGAGTTATAGACATTTAAACTAGTTCTAACTATTTGTGGAACTAGTAGAGGTCCAGTAGTGAGTTGGTGCGTTGGTGCATCCTCATTGCTACTCTAGCTAACTGAAGATTCCCTCATGAGAAACTCATGCATGTTAGTTCAAAGAAAGACCCAGTTGAGACTAAAGTGCAGGGACAATGTACTATCTGTTGTATGATAATCCGAGTTGTATAGGTCATGCATGGAATCAGAGAAGGACCTAGTTTTGGATTGTGCAATTATGGAGGAAGGATTTCCCAATTAAATATGGTTTGATCCTCACAGGAATTTGACAAGGAAATAGGAGCTTTGTAGGTAGAATAATTGGCTAAGTGTTGGCTAGAGTGGGCTTGTGAGGTAGAGAGTTGATCATACTTGTACAGGAATTGTTCTAGTGAGAACAAGCTTTGTATTATCACTCAAATTTTTTATTAATGCAATAGATAGTTCGGGCTTTGAGCAGTGACTTTCCCTAGAGAAAAATTGTGTTATGTGTCCTTGATTATTTTCCTCTTGTCCATTATTGTTTTCATCGATCTATTGGTTTTTATTGTCTAAAGAGTAGAGTAGATTCGTGTCTTGTGTTTTAGTACATTACATGAGCTGTGAATCTACAGGAAAATATACACGGTAACGGAGCTGAAGAAAATATACTAGAGGAGATTTTGAAGTTTTGAGTTTGCGGTTACAGGTGAAATTCGAATTTGCAATACATACTTCAGGATCAGAAAATGAATTTCTACGGTTTGAGGCTTAATTATGACTTGGAAGGTAGCTCGAATTATATAGCCTGGAAGGACAAGATGGAGGTAGTGTTGGAGGATAATGGCCTCAAGGAATTCATTGATCAAGGCATTCCTAATCCAACAACATCAGATGCATAGAATCTGACTGAATGGAAGAAGTGTGTGGCGAAGGTGAGGCAAATAATCCTTGAGGGAGTTAGAGACGACCTTGTCTTGAGTCTCCATGGGAAGGAAACTATGTATGCTATGTGGAAAGCATTTATGGACCTATTCCAGAACAACAGTGACCATAGGAAGTTGGCACTGAAAGACAAACTTTGAAAAATCAAGATGGAGAAAGATGAGACCATTCCAAAATACTTTACCAAGTTCACTCACTGTCATGATGAGCTTGGAATTGTTGGAATAACTGTCGAGGACGATATGGTGAGCCTAGCTCTCCTAGGAATTCCCAAGAGTTGGAATATCTATCAGGACTCTGTCAATGGGAGGAGAATCTTTCATTGTCATGAGTTGGGACGTTTTGCTACAAACTGTCTGCTCAAGAAATCCAAAAAGAAGTCCTCAGGAGGAGTGGCAAGTGAGGCTTTGGCCTCTCAATTCGAATTGCACTTTACTCTCATTGCATGCATGGTGTTATCAATGATGGGTAGTGTATGGTACCTTGATAGTGGAGCTTCATTCCATATGGCTGGTGACAAGGAGTTGTTCAGTGACCTGGAGGAGAAGGATCTCCAGATGCATATTGAGATGGGTGACAATGGGAGGTATAGTGCTACTGAATTTGGTGGAGTTACTTATCAGAGGGATCAAGGTGGTCTTCTCACCTTGATAGATGTTATGTATGTACCCAGGTTGAAGAAGAACTTAGTATCAGTCGCCATGCTTGAGGATAGAGGCTATGATGTCATTTTCTTGAAAGGAAAGGCGTTCCTCCGACACATAGCAACGGGTCAAGCAAAGAAGATAGGGATTCGAGTTAAGAATCTCTATAAGTTGGAGGTAGAGGAATGTGATTCTTTGAGCACGAAAGCAGAGAAGATGTATATTTGAGACATTGGCGAGTTGTGGCATAGACAATTGGGCCACTAGCATCATGGGGATTTGAAAATCATGCAGCAAATCTCTACTAGTCTTCCCAAAGGTACACTAGAGCAAGTTGATACATGAAGAGGTGTACTTTGGGAAAATACACCAAGGCTTCCTTTCACTATAGAGATAGCCGAGTAGAGGTGATTCTAGATTGATTCCATTTAGATCTGTGTGGACCATTCTTTCCAACATCCACAGCCAAACATAGGTACTATGTCATATTTGTTGACGATTTTTCTTGTAAATGTTGGATCTTTTTCATGCAGAAGAATGACAAAAATTTCACAAAGTTTTGTGAATTTGAAGCATTGGTAAAGAAAGAGTCTAGCAAGAATGTTAAATATTTGAGGAGTTATAATAGTGGTGAGTATGTCTCAAATGAATTTAAGAACTTCTATACAACAGAAGGGATTAAACGAGAGTTGACGACACCCCATAACCCACAACAAAATGGGGTGGATGAAAGGAAGAACATAAGCATTGTAGGGGTAGCACGAGTGATGTTGCATGATCAGGGCCTACCACTACACTTGTGGGTTGAGGCATGTAACACAATTGTTTATTTGCAGAACATAAGCCCGCATTGAATACTTGGGATGAAAACACCACAGGACGATTTCTCCGATAAGAGACCAGATGTTGGTCACTTTAGGATTTTAGGGTCATCAGTATATTTCCCTGTGACCAAAGATGCATGGAAGAAGATTGATATGACAACAGAGTTGGGGATATTTGTGGGCTACACAGATACACCTCACAACTATCGTGTGTACTTGCTAACTAGCAGGATGAAAATGGTTCATAGGGATGTCACATTCAATGAGGAGAAGGTCATGTGAGTTTCCATTGAGAGGGAGCTTCAACTGCATGCGGTTGAGGATATTTTAGCTCCTATGGTTGAGGAGCCTCAGATTGACGTGGATTAGCCACATGCAGAGGATTCGGGAGTGGAGACATCCACTCAGAAAGAGTCTTCTAGAGATGGGAGAAAGCACACCAGAGAGGTTGATAGGTTATTACATGATGCATGGGAGAATGTGGGAGCACCCACATCTTAGTGCAGGTAGAGGAGGTCACTTGAGAGGTACACTAGATACATGGGTCTTATGAGTGGATGTGTTGAGACAAAGCCATATTCCTTGGAGGAGGCAGTGCAAAAACCAGTTTGGGTTGATGCCATGGTGGAGTAATATGACTCCATATTTTGTAATAGTGATTGAGATGTGGTCTCGAGGCCAAAGGACAAGTCAGTGGGGAGCTCCCAATGGATTTACAAGGTAAATCAAGTTGTAGATGGTAGCGTGGAGAAGCACAAGACTAGGTTTGTGGTATGTGGCTTTTCACTGGTAGAGGGGATTAAATATGATGAGACCTTTGCTATTGTTTCAAGGTACTCATTTATCATATATATATTGGCACTATCAACGTAGATGGGTTGGAAGATACGTCAGATGGATGTAAAGACAACCTTCCTTAATGGCATGATTGAGGAAGAGGTGTACATAGATTAGCTTGAAGGCTTTGAGACCTTCGACCGTGAGTCGCATGTGTGCTGGCTCAATTGACTGTTATATGGGCTGAAGAAAGCACCCCATGCTTAGTACACTAGGATTGATAGCTACTTCACCGAGTTGGGCTTCACCAAGAGTGATGAGGATGCGAAATTGTATCGCATAGTGGTGGAAGGTAAATTGTTGATCATTGTGTTATATGTCGACGATTTGATTTTGACCTGTGATGATCAGCTGATCAAATCTTGCAAGGAGGATCTTGCAAGAGAGTTTGAGATGAAGGACATGGGGCTCATGCATTAATTTATAGGCATGGAGTTATGGCAGAGTGATGGGGAACTCTTTATGTCTCAGATTAAGTATGCGAATGAGATACTCAGGAGGTTTTTCATGGAGAGCAACAAAGCCATGGAGACTCCTCTAGCAGGTAACTGGAGGAAGGAGGATGCTACTTCAAGGGAAGTAGTGGAATCTATTGTTTACAAGTAGCTTGTGGGTTCATTCATGTATTTGGTAAACACATGACTGAATATGTGCTATGTAGTTAACCAACTTAGTCAAGTGATGTTTAGGTCTACAAGGTTGTATTGGAAGGCGATGAAGCTTGTGTTGAGATACCTCAGAGGCACTACTCAGTATGGATTGTGGTACATACAGATAGAGGGAGTGAAGCTTAAAGGCTTCATTGATGCAGATTGGGCAGGGAGTCCATCTGACAAGAAGAGCACATAAGGAGGGATCTAGTATTGGGTCAGTAGTTGTTTCTTGGTACAACAGGAAATAAAGATAAGTTGCACTCAGTTCAACATAGGCAGAGTACATGGCTACAAGTCAAGAAACATGTGAGGCCATATAGATTAGGAAGATTCTGGTTGGCTTGTTTAGTTAGAAGATGGATCCAACTATGATTTACTGCAATAATCAAAGTTGCATGAAACTCTCTGAAAATCCAATTTTCATGATCGGTCCAAGCATATAGATATGGGATATCATCATCTTCAAGATTGTGTATTGAGGCATATTATGTTGTTGGAGTACATTCCCACGGAGGAGTAATATTTTGACATTTTGACAAAGGCATTGTCAAGATGCAAATTCGAATTTCAGAGAGACAGGATCGAGGCAGATGATAATTCCTTTCTTGTTGAGAGGGAGTGTTGAGAAATGGAAACAAGAAATTTCAGTTTGTTTTGTCCTTGAATTAAACTATGAATTAAAATCAAATTATATTCTCATAGAAACTTGCAAATAGTTAATTAAGTTTAATTAACTTAATTAGCTTAGGAATTTCAAGTTGGAAGTCTTTTTGTAGTCATTTATATGTTATCTCTAGATTTTAGGGGTCTAGGATACGTTTATTTGAGTTGTAATTAAATAAATTAGTTTGATTGAGTTATAGACTGTTAAACTAGTTCTAAATGTTTGTGGAACTAGTAGAGGTCTAGTAGTGAGTTGGTGCACTGGTGCATCGTCAGTGCTACTCCAACTAACTGAATATTCCCTCATGAGAAACTGATGCATGTCAGTTCAGAGAAAGACCTAGTTGAGACTACAGTGCAAGGACAATGTACTATCAGTTGTATGATGATCCGAGTTGTACAGGTCATGCATGAAATCAAAGAAGGACCTAGTTTTGGATTTTGTAGTTATGGAGGGAGCATTTCCCAATTAAATATGCGATGATCCTCACAGGAATTACGCAAGGAAATAGGGGCTTGGCAGGAAACATAATTGGTTAAGTGTTGGCTAGAGCAGGTTTGTGAGGCAAAAAGTTGATCATACTTGTGTAGGAATTGTTCTAGTGAGAACGAACTTTGTATTATCACTCAAATTTATGATTAATGTAATAGATAGTTGGGTTTTGAGAAGTGGCTTTCCCCAGCTAAAATGGTGTTATGTGTCTTTGATTATCTCCCTCTTGTCAATTATTGTTTTCATTGATCTACTAGTTTCCGATGTTTAAACAGTAGAGTATATTATTGTCTTGTGTTTTAGTACATTACATGAGCTGTGAATCTACAGGAAAATCTACACAAGACTCCCCCATAAAAGACAATAGCTTGAGAAGCAAGTCGATTCAAGGAAATAAATACTCTCAAAACCAGAGGAGCCTAATAAGGACGGCTCGAAAAAGGTGAAAGAAGCCAAAAAGGAGATTAAAGAATTGGAAAAAACACAGTCAATTTTCAATATGGAAAATGAAATCAATAAGTTAAAAGTTTCCATTCCTATTGTTGAACTTTTAAGAAATGAAAAGTACAAAAAAATAATCTTCACAATGGTTAAGAGTTTGGACAGTGATCATATCAATATAAATTCACAAGATTCCCTAAATCTAGATGATGATGCTCCAAAATTGTTTTTTTCTCCACATGTCACTAGCATAAACGATGATGTTCCCACTTTTTATGTAAGTCTGAACATACATGATATGATTCTTCATAATGCTATGTTAGACTTTGGAGCTTCCCAAAACTTGATGCCAAAATTAGTCATGGACCATTTGGGACTCTAGATTACCAGACCTTACAAAGACATGTTCTCATTTGATTCCATAAAAGTAAAATGTTTACGCCTCACAAAGACCTAGTTGTAACCTTGGAACAAATGCCTGCTAAGAGTGTAATGATGGAAATAGTGGTAGGAGACATTCCAACTAAGTTCGACATGCTATTGTCTCGATCATGGGTAGCAAGATTAGGAGGAACACTGTAGATAGACATGACTTATGCATCAATCCCCTTGTTTGGTGAGTTGAAAGTATTGCATCGGGAAGTCAAAATGGCCTACATGGTAAGCAGTAAAATTCAGCCAAATAATCATCCCATTTATGTAGTAGACATAGATGTAGGATCACAAATTTCTTTAATAATATCCGTATTAATGGAGGATTGTTAGAAAAAGTTTAGGTTGGTGTTAAGAAAAAATAGGATAAAGAATTGTCACATGAAGTTTGGAATTTATATTTTGATTTCTCCACTCCTAAAAAGCGATTTGGGGCAAGAATTTGGATTTTTCTGCCAGACTGTACTAGTTAGTTGCATTCATAAAAACTATATTTTGATTGTACAAACAATTTGGTAGAGTATGAAGATCTGATTATCAGGCTGAACATGCTGAGAGATCTGAAAGCGAAGAGAATTCATATCTTTAGAGATTCAGAGCTAATTGTGAGCCAAGTAAAAGGTACTTATCAAACCAGACATCTAAGGATAAGGGCCTACTAGAATGAGGTATGGGATTTGTTTTTAATTTTTTTCTCTAAGAATGATATTTCTCTCGTTCCTAGATAAGACAATGGAATTGAAAACTCTCTAGCAATAACAACCAGTGCATTCGGAATTCCTATTTATCCTAATGAAAAATATGAAATCAATGTTAAACATAGGCCATTTATTTTGAATAACACTAGGCACTATTAGGTGTTTGAAGACAAACAAAAAATTAAAAGGTTTCTTGAAAGAACAAACGAATTTCTCAGCACTCCAATTGAAAAATATGAAGGTGAGAACATAGAAAAAGATGTTGAAACATCAGGATTTTTGAACAAGTGTTGTTGGGCAGGATATAATTCAGTTAGTAATAACATAATCCCTATAGGCTCAGTTCCTTTAGAGAGTTTGTTTGATTCAAATGATGTGAAAATAAAACTCATAATCCTCCCAGATGATGGGGAGATGGAAGATTATAATTTGGGAACTAAAGATAATCCAAAAATGGTCAAAGTTTCTAACACTTTGAAAATAGAGAAGAATCTGAAGTATGCATAATTGTTAAAGGAATTTGGAGATGTATTCACCTGGAGATATGAATACTTGAAGGTCTATGACAAAACTGTCATCCAAAATAATATACCACTCAAAGAGAATGAGAAGCCCTTTAAACATAATTTGAGGAGAATTAAGCCAAAGCTACTTCTGCTGACTGAAAAAGAGGTGAAAAGATTGTTGGATGCAAAAATCATCATCCCACTCAGATTTTCAAATTGGGTAGCAAACTTGGTTGCAATCAGAAAAAAGAGCAGGCAAATTCCCCTGTGCTTGGATTTTAGAAATTCAAATTAAGCCTCATTGAAGGATAATTATCCTTTATCGAAAATGGATCACAATTTGAAAATGGTGGTTGGCTCAGAAAGGATTTCCATGCTGCATGTTTTTTTTGGGTATAATTAGATCCTGGTTAATCCAAAAGATCACAAGACTACTTTCACCACACCATGGGGCACATTTATGTATTAAAAAATGCCTTTTGGACTCATGAATGTCAGTGCAACATTCCAAAGAGCAATGGATATCACTTTTGCTAATGAAAGAGATAAGCTTGTTGTAATTTATCTAGATGATATAACTATCTTTTCAAAAACTGAATCTATTGACTTAAAGCATTTGAGGAGAGTCTTCACTAAGTGCAGGAAATTCAGAGTATCTTTGAATACGAAAAAATCCCATTTTTCTATGAAAGAAGGGAAGTTGTTGGGACACATAGTATCAAAGGATGACATTCAAATATATCCCAACACAGTGACGGTAAAACAAAAGATCGAGCAACCAAGAAACAAGAAATAAGTGCAGCCATTTCTAGGTAAAGTAATTTTTATTGCGACGTTTTATCCCAAATTTTGTAGAAATTTTGGAAGTAATGTTAAAAATACTTAAGAAAGGAAATGAGATTAAGTGGACTAAACAGGTAACGAGTTCTTTTAATGATATAAAAAAAGATTTAGGTCAAGCACCTTTACCTGGAAATAAAGCCTACCAAGTTAATTAAAGGAAAAGTTTTGGCTAGACTAATGACTGAAACAAGTCTTGATACTTTTGGTATAAATTCAATTTTTTAATTATTAGATCTTCCATATGAAGAATCAGTGGTTAGAGCATAAGATTGTTTCAAAGAATGTTCGTGGTATGCTGATGTTGTTTACATTCTACAAAACATATAAGTTCCACCAAGAATAGATAAGACTCGGGCTAGATTTTTGAGACTGAAATCTACTAAGTATTGTCTTTTAAATGGTTATTTATATTCGAAAGGCCATAAAAGTATATTATAGAACCTCCTATTAGAAGATGAAGCAAAGAAAATGAGTAAAGAATTTCATGAAGGAGCTTGTGGGGTATGTCATTATTGGAAGGCCACAACAGATAAAATCTTGAGAGATGGATTTTACTGGCCTACTTTATTTCATGATGTTATAAAATAAGTAGTAGCCAATGATAAATTTCATTTGTTTGAGGGTAAGTCAAAATTAATGTCTCTTCCTTTGAAACCTATCTCCGTGGAGGCACCTTTTTAGTAATGTGGCATTGACTTCATAGGTAAAATTCATCCGACATCATTAGCACAACACATATGGATCTTAATAGGGACAAATTACTTCACAAAATGGATTGAAGCACTCCCAAGCAGGCAAGCTATTGATCTCATGGCTATTCATTTCTTAGAAAACATTATTTCTATGTTTGATTGTCAAAAGAGTTATTATTAGTAATGCACAATGTTTCAAATCCAAGAAACTAATAAAATTCTATGAAGACTACCATATCAAGCTTAGCCATTCCACAAACTATTACCCTTAAGGTAATGGACTCGTAGAGTCCTCAAATAAAAGTTTAATTAGAATTATAAAAAGATGTTAGAAGGCAACAAGAAGACTTGGCATACAAAATTCAAGCTTTCCTTATGGGCAGATAGAGTTATTACTAAGAGATCAATCAACACTACTCCTTTCTAGTTAGTATATGGTGTCGACGCAACATTTCTTGTCTCAATTGGAATTATTAATGAAATATTTATGGGAATTAGGAAAAGAACCAAATCATCCGCAGAGGAGGATAAATCAATTAATAGAGGTACAAGAAAATAGAGAGAACATCTATGGAAAATCTCAAGAAGTTCAATATTAGATTAAGAAATCTTTTGACAAAAAGACAAAAGAAGATGACTTTAAATGGCAATATTTAGTTTTGAAATGGGATGCTCAAATTGAGGAGAATGGTGAGCATGGGAAGTTTGACAACATTTCAAAAGGAAAATACAAAATTACATCTTTTCGTGGTAGTAACATTTTCATCCTAGAATATATGTAAGGAGTATTACTGCTTGGAGGTCCAATCAATGGACGTTTCCTGAAACATTACATCTCTTGAACAAAGAATGATTTTCAAATTTCATTGTACATATCCATATATTTTTGAAAAAACTTGCAAGTGTGGATGATCATTTTGAGGAACTTGAAGCCCGAAGAGAAGGCCCTAAGGTTATGATAATGTTTATCAAAGAATAAAGTTGTTTTATAAGAAATTATGTTTTTAAAGTTCAAAGTCTATAAAAAGAGCATCTTTTGAATTATGAGTTCTTTATTTTTGAGTCAGTAAAGTTTTGTTTTGAACCAACGTTTTTGTAATAAGTAGGATACTTGTGTATGGGGTTCTTGCTTCCATCAGTGATTGAAAGCATCGCCATGTAGCCCATTTTTATCGCATTTTGATTTATAAAATGTTCTTAAGAAATTGTTGATAGTTTTTGTGTCAACATTTTTTGTTTGTAGTAAACAGGGAAATTGCTATCAGTGATATTATCGGCCTATTGATGGTTTCACAATTTTTCTTTAGAACAATGCACTAACAACAAGGTTATCAACATTTCGGGTTTGGTTGATAGGCCGACCATCAACGTTAAAATAAATTTCAAAATTTGATTTTTCAAATTGTGTTGACCATGCCAGCAACGAAAATGATGGCTTTCGGAAATGTGTCGTGTCCATATCAAATGGGTGATTAGTACTTGTTAAATCAATATTTTCGGAGACCATAGGATATTGTTTGAGGAATCTTCAGCGAAAATCACATAGAAAAACTTTTGTCGACGCGTTTCGAACCAGCCAGTGTGATTCATCGTCAGGACAAGTTGAATGAGCAGATCTCACTAAGCACATTAAATAGATAGGGCAGATAATCCCATGACTTAACGGTTAACAACCAACAGCTAGAATTCACTGGATAACGGCTAGATTGACTCAGATAAAGGGTCAATTAATATTAATATATCTAAATTTTTTTATTCATTTTATTATTTTAATTAATTTCAAAAAGAAAATTTTATTGGTTATTAATATTAAAATTAAAATGTAAGGGACAATGTTAGAATTAATATATAAATGATGTAAATATATTAATGAATATAAATTAAAAGTGTATGTAAAATAAATTAATTTTGAAAATATTAGTTAGTAATAAATAAAAAATGGAGTAATAGTTAATTATATTATAGTATTATAATATTAAAATTTAAATAGTATATTAGCTTTGAATTATAAAATAGATTAATTTTAAATTTATTTTATGTAAATTACATCAAATAAAATAAAATAATTTTTTTTTTTTTTTTTTAATTTACATAAAATAAATTTAAAATTAATCTATTTTATAATTCAAAGCTAATATACTATTTTAATTTTAATATTATAATACTATAATATAATTAACTATTACTCCATTTTTTATTTATTACTAACTAATATTTTCGAAATTAATTTATTTTACATAAACTTTTAATTTATATTCATTAATATAGCTACATTATTTATATATTAATTCTAACATTGTCCCTTACATTTTAATTTTAATATTAATAACCAATAAAATTTTCTTTTTGAAATTAATTAAAATAATAAAATGAATAAAAAAAATTATATATATATATATATATATATATATTAATATTAATTGACCCTTTATCTGAGTCAATCTAGCTGTTATCCAGTCAATTCTAGCTGTTGGTTGTTAACTGTTAAGTCATGGGATTTTCTGCCCTATCTATTTAATGTGCTTAGTGAGATCTGCTCATTCAACTTGTCATGACGATGAACCACACTGGCTGGTTCGAAATGCGTCGACAAAAGTTTTTCTATGTGATTTTCGCCGAAGATTCCTCAAACAATTGATATGGATCACAGAAGTCTCAATTCAACCATAGGATATTGTTAATTCAATAATCATCCCAAGTTTAAATAATGGTTGCTGACTACAATTATTAACCCAAACTTGTAATGATTTACCTCACATTGTAATTATTTCACCCCATTGTCAAGTCATTTCACCGTTACTAATTTTTATTATTAGCTTTGAATTTGGTTATGCCTGGCAAGATTTGCATCTGAGATTTCCACAAAAATCTAGGATCAAATCCCGATAATTTCCCTCCATTTAAGAACATAACAAAATGGGAGAAAGCAGTAAGACTAACTGAACTGAGCCTAACATGTCTGACTTTTTGATGATCTAACCCAACATCCAGTAGCAATTTCGGTAGGAAGGGTGGGAAGAATTCTTCCACCAATACGCAAATTATCACGATGTCGTAGCTCGTATGTTTTTTTAGAGCTTCGATGGTAACCTGGTGGAAATTGGCGTACACTTTTTTCAAGTTACGGAGGAGATAATTGCAGAGGCTACTGATGGAGAGCGGGTTTTTAAAATCCATGTATTAGCTGGGATCCATGTCCCATTTTTCTTGAAGACACAGTTCAAAGACAAAAATTGGAAGACAGGCATGGAAAAATCATGGATGGAGGATAAATGGCATGACCTGCTTCACGTTAGTCAGTAGTAATTCACATGTGAGGGGCGTTTCAATTGGGTAAATCTTTACCACTTTCATTTCCTAGCACATTTAGCTAGTCAGGTTAGGATGAACACTTTTTTCTATTTACTTGAGAGTTTAAAACACATGGCCACTCATTTTAGAGCTAGAACCAACCCTTCTCCTCATTTTCTCTACAATAAAGCTTTGATAAAAAAATTTATTGAAATCAAACTGGCCAAAGCAAGGAGAACTTGGAATCATTTCTTGTTTTGGGGAGGTTTCCAACCTCAACCCCCTAAATATCTATGAGGAAGGAAGAAAGGTACTAAATAGGGGAGGAAAACTCATGTAGGAGCTCCCACTAAGTCAACCCCTAGCAAAAAAGTAACAGATAACCCTTCATCATCGTCTGGTCCTAAATTCCCTAAATTTTATCAAAGGAAAAGTGCCAGGCTCAAGAAACTAGACCCTGCATCCCTTGAAAATTTAACCTCTGCTATCATTTCTCCTTAGGTAGTAAGTTTTCCCCTTGAAGCATCCCCTGCAGAAAAGAATGTACGAGAAAATATTAAAGGCAAAGAATTGAAGTTGAGATTCAAAATGAAGAAACTCCATTGTTTGAAACTTTTAAAGGAGGCAAAATACCCCATACAAGGCCAACAAACAAATTAAAGTTTATAATAAAGATGAGAACAAATCCATAATTGGTTAAGGAGCTAATTGATATAGACAATATGCCATTAAAGGACCTTATAATCAACAAGAAAAATACTCTAGTTTCTAAAAAGAACAAAGATAAAGAAACCAAGGGGAAAGTTCCTATGGAAACCAAGAAAAGAAAAAGACAGAGAATGGAGAAAGTAGATGTGCTTCTAAAGGCAACCAACACCCTCATCTAGGTGGCTAGGTGTCATTTTGAAATTTTGATTATGCATGGAGAAACAACAAATTTTGGCTTATCATTGATCATGTGCATGACAACATTATACAATGAGAAATGTAGGGAGGAATTGACATCTATGTTGTCAGTGAATTTTGAAAGGTTGTGCTGACATCTATGTTGTCAGAAAATTTTGAAGGGTTGTGCTAACATCTATGTTGTCAACGAATTTTGAAGGGTTGTGCTATTATCTCCATTTCTAGCAAAATTTTGCAGAAAAGAGTGTTGATGTTCTTATTATCATGGCATTCTAAAAAAAGTAAAAGAAGAAAGCATTAATATTCAGTCTCTTAGCAAAATTATTAACTCAGGCAACTAAAAAATTTTGCAGTGGTAGTATCATTGATTACACTAGGAAACCTAAGGAAGAAGGAGCTCTAACAAAAGAGTGTTTTTTCAAGAGTGTCTTGACCTATTTTGCAGCAAGGGACCTGATTGCAAGAGAAAGAGTTGTTTTATCAATAAGGGACCTATTTCTATCATCAAGGGAGATATTATGAAGATAACTTTTCTCAGCCTAGATATTAGCATATTTTCCAGAAAATAGTTTTATTTTAGAAAAACATTATGAATTTCAATATATATTTCAAATACATGAACTTAGAAGACTTTACTAATTTTTTATTATCGTAATTAAGTCTGAAGCTATAATCTTGTGAATAGTTATTGTAAAGACTATAAAGACAATTTATAAAGAATGAAACGAAGTTGGATTTTACTTGAAAACATATAATTTTGTTGTATTATTTGAGCAGATCTTAAATATATACAGTGTTTGATGAGCATTTGCAGAAAATTCTTGTGTTGTAGTTCCATGTTTGTTTTTTCTCTATTTTAAAAACCTTCTTCATGTCTGGAAAATTTAGTGTCTGAATTTGGGATTCTTTATGCTCTCGTTTTGTTATTTCTTAGGCATTAGTACTTGTTGTTCAATTAGATAAAATATTTTTTTCTTTAGTTCTCTTCTTCCAAATTTCTCAAATTATCAAAGGATTTATTGCTACCTTTCTTTCTTCATCTTTCTTGTTAAATCTGTAGCATCATCTGATAAGTCTACACTCCATGCCCAATGATTTATTTTATATACATCCCAACCAAATTTCATCATTCCATAGACAAATTTGGCCATAGAACTTAAAGTAAAACCTACTACTACAGTGACCTAGAGTGGTTGTGTTTTAGGGAGAGATCCCTCTCCAGGTTGAAGGGCCAGCTTTCAACCTCAAAGAGGTTAGAGGTTATCTACAAGGTTTTCCCCCAGCCAGGTTCCCTCTAAGAGATAACATTTTGGCGTCATTTCCAGGGAATGAAAGGCGTATTTCTCCCCAAACAATTTTTGTTGAAGATCAGATCACTGAGGGAAAGATGAGATTTGCGTATCAGTTTGGCTACAAGATTTTTTCTCTAGAGACTCCACATTACAATATTAAGTGTTCTTATTAACGAAGTTATGGCTCATATAGGTGTTTATACTGAGAGGAACCCTGATCCAAATCCGCCCCATATTTTTTCAATCCCAAAAAATTTGTTTAGGAAAAATGATCCTAAGGAATAAGGTACGGTCAATTTAGAAAGGTCTTATCCTCTATCTGCAAAGATTGAAGTTTTTGAATATTTAGTGTTAGATATTAAATTTGAAAGTAATTTACTCATATCTAAATCCAAAAGTAGTACATTGGGTATTTTTCTTGATCCAATAGATCTAAAGACCTTTACCTCTGGGCCCTCCATCCCAAAATTAGAGCTATTACCATAAGATTTCGAGATTTGGTCTCATTTTCAGAAACTAGAACATAAAGTCCAGGAACTCCAAGAAGTTGTAGCTAGATCTCTAAATTTTCCTTATTTCATCCCATATTCATTTGCCTCAACTACTCATTTGTCCTCTGTGGGTGTCCAAAAGCCTATTCCATCAACTTCTATCACAACAATATCAATGCCTCTGACATCCATTGTCCTAACTCATGTTGTTAGTGTAGTTCCATATACGAGCCCCATGGTTTCCTAATATACACCTTTGGATCTTGGAGGTCAGATACATGACCTCTGTTTAAATTATGGACATCGTTTGATTTAGTTTGATGGTACTGGGTATTATACATCTTAGCAGCATGTAGACAATATTAATGACTTTATATATCTAGAGGAGGTTGACCATGAGGACATCAAATTGATACTTTTTACACAAAGTCTATCGGGATAGGTAAAGAGATGGTTCAGATATTTACCTGCAACAAGTATCAATACTTTCCAGTAGTTTTAGCAGTTGTTTCTTGCCATATGGGAGGTGAAGAAAAATCCCCTACAGATTTTAGTTGAATATGACACTCTTAAAAGAATCCCGGTAATCTATCCAAGAATTCACAGCTAGATTTAACAAGATTTACAATTCAATTCCAGTTGAAATAAAACCTCCCTCGAGATTAGCCTTGTTACATTATCCCGATGGTTTTGATGCTGAAATAGCCTACCAACTCTGGGAAAGAAATCTTGTTACTTTGGAAGTAATGTAGAGTAATGCAATTAGAGTAAAAGCTAATTTGTTGGCTAAGAAGGTGAAAATGAAAACTGAGAAAAGAGTGGTGTTTAAAGAAGGCTCGTATTCTTCACCTAATATCAAACTTATTCTTCACCTAATATCAAATTTGATGTGATGTTGAAAATGATGGAAAATATGCTTGATAAGCTAACTCCTTCCATGTCTGAGAATCAACCTTAGGTGAAAAATATGAACTTCAGGATGCCTCAAGGGGCTAAAAACCATCCAAGAGAGTAGAAGGTTGCTGATGATCAACAAGGTGTTGTTTGGCATCTCTTTCTGGAAGTGTTATAGACATTTTTGTGCCTTACAGCATGAAGCATGAAATGTCGATAATCTAAGGGATCCAAAGTCCCTAAACATGTTGTTCCTACCCCTAGAGGAACAAGGTCAACAAACCACAGCACTGAAAATCAGTTCTCCACCTGAAAACACTCAAAAACAGGTTAATTCTAGATCATGTCAGCTGCTCCACTGAGCATCTGCGCTGAATGTCAACTGCTCCACTCTGTACCTGCGCTGAATGTCAAATCTAATGAAGGCTACCTACGCTGGGCGAGATTGGCCAAGTGGCACAGTCATTCTGCAATGTGTCAAATGCCCAGGAAGCTTCCAAAATGACACTTGGATCAGGGAATTCGCCTTGTGATGAGTAAGAGGATTTGGATCTCCAAGTGGAAGCAAGAAACTCCAAGTGGACTCAAGAACTGAAGTATAACTAAAGTGGGAGAGGACACTAGTCAGCTTCATGCCAGCCTCAAGCTGACTCATCCTTTCTCCAAAACTCCTATATATAGAGCTCTCTCAAGAGGTCTAGGGAGGCCGGAATCTTGTGAATGTAAGGAAGTGCTGTTGGTTTGAGTATAGAACTATTGGGTGATTGCTTTGAAGGAGGTGAAGAGGAGATTTATTTCTGCTGGGAGGTGTTGTTGGATTGGGCCTCTTATGGTTGTAACACTCTCAGAACTTTACTTCTTCCATTAATAAAGCATTTGAGGTTCTTCTATATGCATGTGTCTCGGTGGCGTATTGATGCTTGTATATTTGATTTATTCTAATCCTTGAATCAATTATGGATGTATGCTTCTTGTAGTTTCCCTTTCTTGTGCTTTTGCAGGATCTTTGTGTAGCTGGGCCAGTGAAAGAGCAAGGAGCTGGGAGCAAGCAGCAAGGAGAGAAGATTGGATCAAACATTAGCGGAAGACAACGGTTAGTGGATCTCTTTCTCCCCTCTCTTACATCTCATAAAGAAGTAATCTTGAATAACTTTGCATTCGGTTGTTGCTGAGGTACTATCACCCTTAGAGTGGGATAGGGTCATTCCGTATTGGATACTTTTCCCAACAACAAATTGGCGACTCCGCTGGGGATCGTATCTTGTTGGTTGTTTGTGTTTTTTGCTATTCATGTCATAAACAAAGGGAGTACCGAATCGAACTGTATTTGAATCTTTCAAATGCAAAGTAGAGGGCAGCTACTCTAGCTCAGTTTCTGGGCAAGTTTATGATTTGGAGAGCTGATCCACAAGGACTCTAATAAGCTCTTAGTGATAGCTTTTCATCCTCCTTGTCATCCCTTAGTGTGTCCTTGACTGATAGCTTCTGATTTGGCCAAAAACTGTGAATTTTTGAGCAATCTGTGACCCGGAAACCAAGAGAAACGAAAGTTTCGTTCTTCAGTGCAACTGCTGTGAAGGTTGTCTGCATTTCAGCGCAGTTCCCGAAGGGGCTACCTGCGCTGAAGGTCAAACAGACAGTGTCCCACCTGCGCTGGACCAGTCTTGCCTTGTGCTACTGGGGTTTCCTGCTGTTTCTTGCCTTGTTTTCACTCTTGTTTTTGCTGCCTGTTACCAGTCAATGTGCCTATCTGAAACCAACTTTCCTTGCCACTATTCCGCCTCGGTTGTATAAAGAAACTGTGTTTGTTCTTTGTGTATTTCTTGTATCATTTACAGTTTCCCATAACGAAAGTGAACTAGTCTTGCTGTGGCCTCTTAGATCTAAACCTGTGATAAAGTGTCGTTTTGATCTTAAGAGTTAGTTTGTTTGCTGTTCATAGCTGATTGAGCTTTTTCTTTCGTCATATGGTTTGAATTTATATATTTCTAGTGTCGAAACAAGTAAATCTTAAGGTGTCTTTTGATTTTGGACAAGCTTGTTTGCTTTCACTTGAAATTGAATTCAAAGTTATACAACAGCTTTCTTTTTGTGTCGCACAAACATTAAGAAAGAGAAAAGAAATACTTGCATTGTGCATGTGCATTATGACAGCTTGCATGTTGATTTAGGAAAAAATGCATTAGTGTGTGCTCTATGATCTGTGTGAAAAGATGTTGTCTTTCTTTCCCCTCAGTAGTTAAGATTTTCAAAGTTGAAAGATTGAAAAGCTTGCTTATCATCTTAGACTGCATTTAGGAGTGTTATCATACATCTCGTGGTGATCCATAAAGGCAAACTGCTAAACAAGATCAACCTTAAAATAAATTGAATTTACATAACAACGCATTGAAACATAACGCAAACACATAGAGGTCTAAGCTAGAGACGTGTTCCGGCGTCGTTAAACGTGATATCTTAGCGTTGAGTGGTTGGGTGATTCCTCCACGGTGAAGCGATAAGTATCAATACGGACTTGTGCTCCCACGTACCGTCGCGTATATATTGGGAGACCCCTATAGGAATAAAGCCTTTATCCATAGGAAACCGTGTCGGCCGCCCTACTGATCGCAATGCAGTGAACACAGCATTCACGAAGATCGACCACTCGTACCTTAAAACGTATTCTGTGGTTTTGCGAAAAGTTTGGCACACCCTCTGCCTAGAACTCCAGAGCAGTTTCTTTTGGCCTTTTTCAAACTCTATAACTGAAAAAGTCCATTCGAGCATTTGTCACTTCAGGCTCGTTAAAACATCGAAGGAGACTAGAGTCATCTTTAGCTTTTTCTCGACTCTTAAAAAGTGAAAAAGCAAGTTGTGTCTAAGCGTCGTTATAAAATTTATTTTAAACGGAACATAATCACCTCCTATTCCCGCGTTGATCTTAGGTTGAGAACATGGAACGCCCCAACCAAGGAGTTCCACATGATGGAAATCCTAGTCCATTCTCCTCTTGGGGAGAAGTTGGTGCGCCCCACATGGCCACATTGTCGCTTCCAGGACTGACAATTGGCCTGCCTATTTGGCTATTCTCAAATAATGTAGTTCAGACCACCATGGTTCCTGAACAGTCGAGTCAACAGTTAGATGAGTCTAGAGCTGCCCACCAGCCTTCAACTTCCTATAACTCTTCCTCTAATCCTTCATCTTCGCAAGGTCGAGCCGGCAAAAGCCAAGCTCCCATGGAGAAGAAGGAGAAGAAGAAGAAGGAGCCTAAGGCGACTGGGGGAAAACAAAAGACATCTAACAAAAATCCACACACAGCACAGACCGGGCCTAAATCGCCATGTGTCATATGTAGAGGAGACCACTTCCATAGAGATTGTCCCTGTATTCCCCGGATACTAAGGGACTGGTCACCTCGTTTGCACAATTCGGGAGCTTCAACCTCTAATAGCCATGTTGAATGCTTACCATCAACCAGCGAAAGTGAAGGTTCAAGACAAAGAGGGGGAATAAGATCCCCCTGCAAACTGTGTAAAGGCGATCACGCCATCCACCGTTGTCCCTTCTTAGACGAAGCGAAGAGAGTTTTGGAAGATCGTCCGGTTTCACCGTTGAGACTTCCTCCTGGATACAAAAAATCGTGCCAAGTCCTTCGTTGGTTGAAAATACAGCTGACCCGCTCAAGTGGTCAGCTGAAGCGTCAGTCATTGAAAATGAACCTACTGAATCCAGACCAGACGAAAGTCTAAAGGTCGATACGGCAGTTGACCCGGTTCCGCCTTCAGAGGTTTCATCTTCAAATGACACCGTCATTGAAGATTCATCTTCAAATGACACCCTCACTGAAGAGAATAAGGATGACACCATCCAGATTCTTTTCATCAACACAGATTCTGATGAGCATCAGGGCAATGCGCCCATTCCTTTATCGCAGGAGGGAACATCGTCAGGATCGTATCCGGCCGTGTATTCGGTCCCACCACCAAGCAACCTGGTTGTGTCCTTTGATTGGAACCAATTAGGCAGACCCCGGTTACCAGCCAGTATACCATTCAGAATCATAGCCCAAATCTACAGAATGGTAATGGCTGGAACTATCATTGATGAAGGGGCATCTGTGAGTATCCTTTCCTCTATTGCTTGGAAAGCACTGGGTTCCCCAGAGCTTTTGCCTGAGATAAGAAATCTCTCGGGTTTTGATAAAGGAACCAGTCGACCGTTAGGAATCCTCCCCAATGTACCTGTTACATTGAAAGGGAAGACCGTTCAAATGAACGTGATGGTTGTTCAAGGACCCTTGGATTATAACCTACTCCTTGGACGAGACTATATATATTGCATGGGAGCTATAGTCTCCTCACTCTTTAGAGTAATGTGTTTTCCACACGAAGGAAGAATGGTCAAGCTCGTAGACCAACTTTCGTTTCCGGGATCACGCATCGCAAATAGTCACATACCAACCCTCAATGGTCTATTCACTCAAGAAATGTCTCCACCCCCAGTCCTCCTTCCCGATGAGTGCGAGTGATTCGGAAATATGGGACTGGAACCCAGGGGGCATGCATCCTGGTCTGCTTTGGGCAGAGGAAACCTTGAGTATAAGGTAGAATTTCCGCGAAAGAATGTGACTAGTCCGTACCTCGTCCATGGATGGAAGAGGGGTTGTTCTAGAACAGAATTCTTTTGATAAGGTTACTTGTCTGACAAAGGTCATTCACCATTGTCTACATCGCTAGACAGTGCCGAGGAAGTGTTTTCGTTTGATGGTGTTAACAAGACAATCTATGGGTAACCAGGAAGAGGCAAGCCTCACCCTTTAAAACAAATGTTTTATCGGATAAGTAGGGGCAGCCTTGAAATTGTACTTTATACCCGGGGGCATGCAAACCTTTTGGAGTGCAAGCTAGGAGCGGTTATTTATCTGTTTTTAGGATTAGCCGTTTCCGAACTTGCATAAAGAAAGGATGAGAGGGAGCATAGCTTATGTGAGGTGCAAGCTCTATAAAAATTGGAATCTTGCAGGAGACATTTCTTATCTTATGACTGGTATATCGAGCAGTTTTACCGCGGAATTTATGCTCGTTAAAAAATAGAAAAGCGAGATCCGAGCAGTTTTAACGCGGAATTCATGCTCGTTAAAAAATAAACATAAGCATTGAGCAGTGTTATGGCGCATTCAAGCTCTTTAAAAAATGAACCCAGTACCGGTAAATAACCATTTGTGATCGTAAAATTATTAGCCATAAAAAGCCTTGGTCGTGTTTGCACCCGCCACCTCCATTCCATTTGGCCAATCGTTCACCTCCATATGATTGTTTACCTATTTTGAGGAACAGCTGCGAAGAGTGATTTCACTTAGCCATCCTTGTGACACTGCCGTGATTGGAAAATTCCAACCTGTACCTGGAATCTGCTGATATCCCTGTTTATCACTCGTTTCTCAAAAGACGAGTCTTCTTTGAGCTCTTTTCTCCTGACTCGTAAAATATGAAAAGTTTGCCGAGTTTTGGCCTTCCAGCTCGTTAAAATGACCGGAAGAGCTATCCCTCCTCTAGATTTTAATCTTTTTGGACCTGAGGGATTATTACACAAAAAGGTCGAGCGCTTGTTTTATTCGGCTCGTTAAAGTTATCGAAAACTCATCCCTTCTGTATTGTTTTATACTTTTTCGGACTTAAGGGATTAGATGACGAAAAAGGAATTTTGGAGTTAACTTTCTGTACCTTTTCAGACTCTCTAAAATTGAAAAGGACCGAGTTTTCCTTGTCGTTAGACTCGTTAAAATGATTAAATAGCGACAAACTTGTCTTTAGACGAGAACGAGTTTCCCTATCGCTAAGCTCGTTAAAACATAGCGATGGGCTTGCCCGAAGGGCAGGTTATAGAACAAGCATATGTTATCCTCCTCAAGCTTGAAAAAAATAAAGAGGTACTGGTCAGAAATGACTGGGGAAAAATTGGGAGAACCTCAAAGCTTTAATGGTAGCAAGTCGCTCTTGAACATGACACTTTGTCCTCCGTATCACATCGGGTTGGGTTGTTTCATTCACCGGTCTCATCACCATGGTCCTCGCCAAACCATCCACATTTGGGGTAATGCTACCGATCCATCACATCAGTGTCGTTATATGTTCAAGAGATGTTGTTCAGAAAGAGTCAACCGTGTCCCATCCACTGCCATACATTATCCTTCATCCACCCATGATCGCCACCCTGAATCATATTTCACAGATTGTTTTTCATCTCCACTAAAATCATTAGCTCCGTTCCGTGTCACTGATGTGGGATTCATTAAGGCCCTCCTTTGACGGATCGCTTCTTGTCGACTTCAGCTCATTATCCAAGAAGTTGATCTAGGAACACCCCCCCAGTACTTTGAAGCTTGCATGCCTCAATGGCAAGTTTCTCACTTCCGGCGACAGGTATACATCAATGACCTTCGACCAGAATATTTTGCGTGGTGTTCGACGCCAAGTCCTGTATTCACACCACGTGAATTGTATTGCAGTACCTTGAGGGTCATTGTCATTATTGGTGATTCCTCTCGCGCTTGTTAACGGTTTACATTATTGACCGGTAATCAAGCGATGTCTTTCCATGTTCGACTTCAGCGCAATTCTCACATGGATCGACTTGTACTTAGAGTGAAGATCGAACGAGTTTGAAGACCCCGGATCTAGTTTCATCCATCCGGGCTGCGATATATATTCAGGATATAAAGACATTTGATATGTACATCATTGCAGCAGATGATCATCCTACTCAAAGGATGATAATTTCAGCAGAGAATTATCAGTCTACCATCAGACGATCGTCTATTCTATGTACCAAAATGAATTTATAAAGCGGAGCATGGGAATGCCCGCCTCAGCTAGATCATGAAAGCAGAATGAAAAATAATGTATTGTATTGTATTTTATTACAGGGCACCTCTCAGCGATTGAATGAACTTCGGATCCTCCTGATAAAGCATTTCACCCGATAAACGACCTCATACTTTAGGGGGCAACTGTTATAGACATTTTTGTGCCTTACAGCATGAAGCATGAAATGTCGATAATCTAAGGGATCCAAAGTCCCTAAACATGTTGTTCCTACCCCTAGAGGAACAAGGTCAACAAACCACAGCACTGAAAATCAGTTCTCCACCTGAAAACACTCAAAAACAGGCTAATTCTGGATCATGTCAGCTGCTCCACTGAGCATCTGCGCTGAATGTCAACTGCTCCACTCTGTACCTGCGCTGAATGTCAAATCTAATGAAGGCTACCTGCGCTGGGCGAGATTGGCCAAGTGGCACAGTCATTCTGCAAGGTGTCAAATTCCTAGGAAGCTTCCAAAATGACACTTGGATCAGGGAATTCGCCTTGTGATGAGTAAGAGGATCTGGATCTCCAAGTGGAAGCAAGAAACTCCAAGTGGACTCAAGAATTGAAGTATAACTAAAGTGGGAGAGGACACTAGTCAGCTTCATGCCAGCCTCAAGCTGACTTATCCTTTCTCCAAAACTCCTATATATAGAGCTCTCTCAAGAGGTCTAGGGAGGCCGGAATCTTGTGAATGTAAGGAAGTGCTGTTGGTTTGAGTATAGAACTATTGGGTGATTGCTTTGAAGGAGGTGAAGAGGAGATTTCTTTCTGCTGGGAGGTGTTGCTGGATTGGGCCTCTTATGGTTGTAACATTCTCAGAACTTTACTTCTTCCATTAATAAAGCATTTGAGGTTCTTCTATATGCATGTGTCTCGATGGCATATTGATGCTTGTATATTTGATTTATTCTAATCCTTGAATCAATTATGGATGTATGCTTCTTGTAGTTTCCCTTTCTTGTGCTTTTGCAGGATCTTTGTGTAGCTGGGCCATTGAAAGAGCAAGGAGCTGGGAGCAAGCAGCAAGGAGAGAAGATTGGATCAAACATTAGCGGAAGACAACGGTTAGTGGATCTCTTTCTCCCCTCTCTTACATCTCATAAAGAAGTAATCTTGAATAGCTTTGCATTCGGTTGTTGCTGAGGTACTATCACCCTTAGAGTGGGATAGGGTCATTCCGTATTTGATACTTTCCCCAACAACAGGAAGGATTTTTTGATGAGGAGGTCAGTGAAGAAGAAAAGCATCAAATTGGATGTTATGATGATAAAGATACACAAGTGTTTTCTACCAAGGAGGAGAATGACCTTTATGCTAGATTCTCAGGAGAGAAGGACAACATTAACATTTGTGATTCAATGGTTTATCAACAGGGCTATAATAATGTAGTAGCAGATTTTCAAAGGCAGTACAATCTCATGAGCCAGAATGTTCCCATCAAGTCTCCACCAAAAAAGACAACAGCTGAGCAGCAAGTTGATTCAAGGAAAGAAATATTGAAAAAACCATAAGAGCCTAAGAATGACAGCTCGAAAAAGGCAAAAAAAGCCAAAAAGGAGATTAAAGAATTGGAAAATACACAATTAGTTTTCAATATGGAAAATTAAATCAGTAAGTTAAAAGTTTCCATTCCTTCTACTGAACTTTTAAGAAATGAACACTACAAAAAAATATTCTTCACAATTGTTAAGAGTTCGGAGAGTGATTAGGTTAATATAAATTCACAGGATTCCCTAAATCTAGATGATGATGCTCCTGAATTTGTTTATGACCCACATGTCACTAGCATAAACGATGATGTTCCCACTTTTTATGTAAGCCTGAACATACATGATATGATTCTTCATAATGCTATGGTAGACTCTGGAGCTTCACACAACCTGATGCTAAAATCAGTCATGGACCATTTAGGACTCCAAATTACTAGATCTTACAAAGACTTATTCTCATTTGTTTCCAAAAAAGTAAAATGTTTAGGCCTCATAAATGACCTAGTTGTAACCTTGGAAAATATGCTTGCTAAGAGTGTAATAATGGACATAGTGGTAGAAGACATTCCAACTAGGTTCGACATGTTATTGTCTCGGTCTTAGGCAACAATATTAGGAGGAACATTGTAGATGGACATGACTTATGTGTCAATCCCCTTGTTTGGTGAGTTGAAAAGATTGCATCAGGAAGTCTAAATGGCCTACATAGTAAGAAGTAAAACTCAGCCAGATAATCATCCCATTTATGCAGTAGACATAGAGGTAGGATGACATATTTTCCTTAATGATATCTGTATTAATAAAGAATCATCATAGCAGGTTGAGGTTGGTGTTCAACAAAAATAGGATAAAGAATTGTCAGATGTAGTTTGGAATTTATATTTTGATGGCTCCACTTGTGAGAAGGATTCTAGGGCAGGAATTTAGATTATTCCACCAAACTGTACTAGTCAGTTGCATTCATACAAACTATATCTCGACTGTACAAACAACATCGTAGAGTATGAAGCTTTGATTATTGGGTTGAACCTATTGAGAGATCAGAAAGAGAACAAAATTTGTATCTTTGAAGATTCAAAGCTAATTGTAAACCAAGTCAAAGGTAATTATCAAACTAGGCATCTGAGAATGAAGGCCTACCAGAGTGAGGTACGGGATTTATTTTCAAATTTTTTCTTTGAGTATGAAATTTCTCTCGTTCCAAGAGAAGACATTGGAATTACAGGCTCTGTAACAACAACAACTAGTGAATTCATAATTCCTACTTAACCTAATGAAAATGATGAAATCAATGTTAAACATAGGCCATCTATTCTAGATAACACTAGGCACTCACATGTGTTTGAAGATGACTAGAAAATTAAAAGGTTTCTTGAAAGAACAGATGAATTTCTTAGCACTTCAATTGACAAAGATGAATGTGAGAACACAAAAAAATATGTTGAAACAACAAGCCTTTTGAACATTGTTGTTGGGCAGAATATAATTCAGTTAAGTAATAACATAATCCCTGGAGGCTTAGTTCCTTTAGAGTGTTTGTTTGATTCAAATGATGTGGCAATAAAACCTAGAATCCTTCCAGCAGGTGGGGAGATGGAAGATTCTAATTTGGGAACTAAAGATAATCCAAAAATGGTCGAAGTTTCTAACACTTTGAAAACAAAGCAGAAGCTGAAGTATGCAGAATTGTTAAAGGAATTTGGAGATGTATAGACCTGGAGAGATGACGACTTGAAGATCTATGACAAAACTTTCATCCAACATAATATACCACTCAAAGAGAATGAGAATCCCTTTAAACAAGAGTTGAGGAGAATTAACCAAAAGATATTGCCACTGATTGAAAAAGAGGTGAAATGACTATTGGATACAAAAATCATCATCCCACTTAGACTTTCAAATTGGGTAGAAAACTTGGTACCAGTTCGAAAAAAGAGCAAGGAAATTCGCTTATGCCTGGATTTCAAAAATTTAAATAAATCCTCATTGCAAGATAATTATCCTTTACTGAAAATGGATCACATTCTGAAAAAGGTGGTAGGCTCAGAAAGGATTTCCATCCTTGATGGGTTTTTTAGGTATAATCAGATCCTGTTTAATCCAAAAGGTCAGGACAAGACTACTTTCATCACACCCTGGGGCACATTTATGTATTCAAAAATTCCTTTCGGAATCATGAATGTCAGTGCCACCTTCTAGAGAGTGATGGATATCAATTTTGATGATGAAAGAGATAAGTTTGTTGTAATTTATCTAGATGATATAACTGTATTTTTAAAAACTAAATCTTCTCACTTAAAGCATTTGAGGATAGTCTTCACTAAGTGTAGGAAATTCAAAGTTTCTTTGAATCCAAAAAAATCCCATTTTGCTATGAAAGAAGGAAAGTTGTTGGGACACATAGTATCAAATAAGGGCATTCAAATAGATCCCAGAAGAGTGATGGAAATACAAAATATTGAACAACATGAGACAAGAAAGAAGTGCAGTCATTTCTAGGTAAGGTAAATTTTTTGCGACATTTTATTCCAAATTTTGCAGAAAATTTGAAATTAATGTCAAAATGCTTAAGAAAGGAACTCAAATTAAGTGGACTGAACAAGAAAAGAGTTCTTTTAATGACATCAAAAAACTGTAGGTCAAGCACCTTTACTCATTAGTCCAGATTTCTCAAAAGACTTTATGATTTTTTCTTTTGCCTCCGAGCACACCATCTCTAGTGTTTTACTTTAGAAGAATGAGGTAGGTCAAGAACAACCCATTTCCATTTTTAGCAGGGCATTGAGAGATGTTGAACTAGAATACAACATACTAGACAAACAAGCATATGCATTAATCAAGGCACTTAAATATTTTAGAGTCTTTATACTGCATTTTCACGTAATTGCATATGTGCTAGATGCTGCAATAAAGAGTATTTTAGTTCAGCTAGATAGTGATGGCGTGATAGGGGCATGGATTCTAAGATGTTAGAGTTTGACTTGGAAATCAAGCCTACCAAGTTAATTAAAGGATGAGGTTTGGCTAGACTAATGGCTAAAATAAATCTTGAGACATTTGGTATAAATTCAATTTTCGAATTATCAGATCTGCGAGGTGAAGAATTAGTGGTTAGAGAAGAAGATTGTTTCAAAAAATATTCGTGGTATGCTGATGTTGTTTACATTTTGCAGAATCTACAAGTTCCGCTAGTAATAGATAAGACTCAGGATAGATTTTTGAGACTGAAATCTGTTAAGTATTGTCTTTTAAATGGTTATTTGTATTGGAAAGACCCTCAAGGTATCTTAACGAACTGCCTATTAGAAGATGAAGCCAAGAAAATGAGTAAAGACTTTCATGAAGGAGCATGTGGGGGATATCATTACTATAAGGCCACAACATATAAAATATTGAGAGATGGGTTTTACTGGCATTTTTTATTTTCTAATGTTAGAAAATAGTAGGAGACTATCATAAATGTCACTTGTTTGAGGGTAAGTCAAAGTTAAAATCTGTGTCTTTGAAACCTATCTCCGTGGAGGCACCTTTTCACTAATGGGGTGTTGACTTCATAGGTGAAATTCTTTTGACGTCATCAGCACAACACAGATGGATCTTAATAGGGACATATTATCTTACAAAATGGATTGAAGCACTCCCAAGTAGGCAAGCTATTGATCTCGTGGTTATTCAATTCATAGAAAACATTCTTTCTAGGTTTTGTTGTCCAAAGAGAATTATTATTAATAATGCACAATGTTTCAAATCCATATCAAGATTAACCATTCCACAGCCTATTACGCTAAATGTAATGGGCTGCCAAAGTCCTCAAATAAAAGTTTAATCAAGATTATTAAAAAGTTGTTTGAAGACGAAAAGAAGGCTTGGCATACAAAACTCAAGTTTTCCTTATTGGAAGATAGAGTTAGTACTAAGAGATCAATCAACACTACTCCTTTCCAGTTAGTATATGGTGTCGATGCAAATTTTTTGTTTCAATTGGAATACTTGTTATGAAATATTTACAGGAATTAGGAGAATAACCAAATCATCTGCATATGGGGATAAATGAATTAATAGAGTTACAAGAAAATAGAGAAAAAGTCTATGAAAAATCTTAGGAAGTTCAAAATTAGATCAATTTTTTTTTTTTGACAAAAAGACAAAAGAAGATGAATTTAAATGGCAAGATTTAGTTTTGAAATGGGATGCTCAAATTGAGGACAAGGGTGAGAATGGGAAGTTTGACAACATTTGGAAAGGACCATAAAAAATTGCAGCTTTCTGTGGTAACAACAGTTTCATCCTAGAATATTTGCAAGGAGTATTACTGCCTAGAGGTCTAGTCAATGGGAATTTCCAGAAACATTACATCTCCTAAACAAAGAATGATTTTCAGAGTTCATTGTACATATACATATATTTTGAAAAAACTTGCAGGTGTGGATGAGCCTTTTGAGGAACTTGAAGCCTGAATAGAAGGCCTTGAGGTTTTGATAATGTAGCAATTATGTTTTTAAAATTCAAATTCTATAAAAAGAGCATCTTTTGAAAGATGTGTTCTTTATTTCTGAGTCAGTAAAGTTTTGTTTTGAACCAATCTTTTTGTAATAAGTAGGCTACTAGTGCATGATATTCTTGCTTCCATCAGTTATCGACAACATCCCCGTGGAGTCAGTTGTTATCACATTTTGATTTATGAAATGTTTTTAAAAAAATGCTAACAGTTTTTGTGTCAACATTTCTAATTTGTAATAAATAGGGAAATTGTTGTGAGTGAGATTATCAACTTATTGATGGTTTCACAGTTTTTCTTCAGAATAATCAGTTGACAATGAGGTAATTAGCATTTGGGTTTGGTTGAGAAGCCAACTATCAGTGCTAAAATAAGTTTCGAAATTTGATTTTTCAAATTGCGCTGGCCATGTCAACAACATAAATGATGGTTCTTGGAAACGTGTCGTGTCTATCTCAATGGGGAAAGTACTTGTTAAAATCAGTTTTTTCTCCTACCATAAGATATGGCTAATTAAATAATCATCCCAATTTTAAGGCAATGGTTCCCGACTGCAATTATTAACCCAGCCTTGTAATGATTTACCTTGCATTGTAACTATTTCACCCCATTGTCAAGTCATTTCACCGTTAGTAATTTTTATTATTAGCTTTGAAATTGGTTATGCCTCACGAGATTTGCATCTGATTTTCCACCAGAAATCTATTTTCAAATCCAGGTAAGTTTCCTCAGTTTAATCATACAAAAAAATGGGAAAAAGTTGTAAGGCTAAAATAACATAGCTTAAGATGTATGACCTTTTGATGATTTATCTCGACATCAAACAACAATTTCAACAATCGGGGTGAACAAAATTATTCCGCTAATGCACATATTATCACGATGCCATAGCTTGTGCATTTGCTCAGGGTTTCGATGGCATCCAGGTGGAAATTGGAAGACTCTTATTTCCATTTACGGAGGAGCTAATAGCAAAGGCTACGACCCTACCTGCATATGGACAATGGGTTTTCAAAAGCCATGTGTTAGATGGGATTGATGTCCCATTTTTCTTGAATATAGAGTTCAAAGACAAAAATTGGAAGACACGGGTGGAAGGATCATGGCTAGAGGATAAATAGCACGATTTGCTTCACATTACTCAACAATACTTCACATGTGGGGCATTTCAACCAGGTAAACCTTTACCACTTTCATTTCCGAGCACATTTAGCTGGTCAGGTTAGGATGAACACTTGTTTCTATGTAATGGAGAGTTTAAAACACATGGCTGCTTGTTTTAGAGACAAAACTGAACCTTCTCCTCATTTTGTCTACAATAAAGCTCTAATCAAATTGTTGATTGAAAACCAACTGGCTAAAGTAGGGATAACTTGGAGTCATTTCTTTTGGTGGGGAGGTTTTCAACCTCAACCCCCTAAATTTTGAATAGGAAGGAAGAAAGGTACTAATCAGAGGAGGAAAACTCATGTAGGAGCTCCCACTAAGTCAACCCATAGCCACAAAGCCACAGACAACCCTTCATCACCCTAAGATCCTTAAATTTTATCAAAGGAAAAGTGTCAGACTCAAGAAACTAGACCCTGCATCCCTTGAAAATTTACCCTATGCTATCGATTCTTCTCAGGGTGTAAATATGCTCATTGAAGCATCCCCTGCAAACAAGAATGTACCATAAAATATTAAAGGAAAATAAATTGAAGTTTGAGTGTTAAATTGAAGAAACTCCATTGTTTGAAACATATAAAGGAGGCAAAATACTCCATACAAGGCCAACAAACAAATTAAGGTTTAAAATAAAGCTGAGAAGCAATCCAGAATTGGTCGAGCAGGTAATTAATGTAGACAATATGCCATTAAAGGACCTTATAATCAATAAGAAAAAGACTATAGTTTCTAAAAAGAACAAAGATAAAGAAACCAATGGGGAAATTTCCTATGGAAACCAAGCAAAGAAAAAGATAGAGAATGGAGAAAGTAGATGTGCTTTTGATGGAAGCCAATAGCCTCAGCGAAGAGGCTAGGGGTCATTTTGAAATTTTGATTATGCATTGAGAATTTTTTTTTTTTTTATTATCGTTGATCATGTTCCTGACAATGCTATACAACAAGAAATGAAAGGAGGAGCTGACATCTCTGTTGTCAGCAAATTTTGAATGCTTGTGCTGGCATCTATGTTGTCAGCAAAATTTTGTAGAAAAGAGCACTGAAATTTTTATTAGTAGCGCATTCTGAAATCATAAAAAGAAGGAAATGTTGAAAATCGCTCTGTCAGTGAAATTCTTAACTTGGGAAACTAAAAAATTGGCAGTGGAAGTATCAACGATTACACCAGGAAACCCGAGGCAGAAGGAGGTCTAACAGAAGAGAGTTTTTTCAAGAGTGACTAGATATATTCTGCAACAAGGGACCTGTTTGCAAGTGAAAGAGTTGTTCTATCATTAAGGGACCTGTTTCTATCATCAAGGGAGATATTATGAAGATACTTTTTCTCAGCCCAGATATTAGCATATTTTCCAAAAAATAGTTTTATTTTAGAAAAACTTTATCTATTTAAATATATATTTTAGATACATGAACTTAGAAGAATTTACTATTTTATGATTATTATTGTTATTAAGTCTGAAGCTATAATCTTGTGAGTATTTTTTGTAAAGTCTATAAAGACAATTTCTAAAGAATGAAATGAAGTTGGCTTTTACTTGAAATGATAGCATTCTGTTGTATTATTTGGGCATATCTTAAATATATACAGTGTTTGATGAACATTTGCAGAAAATTCTTGTGTTGTAGTTCCCTCTCTGTTTTAAAAACCTTTTTCATGTCTGGAAGACTTAGTATCTGATATTGGGATTCTCTATGCTCTAGCTTCCTTATTTCTCACGCATTAGTACTTGTTGTTCAATTAGATAAAATATTGTTTTCTTAAGTTCTCTTCTTCCAAATTTCTAAAATTGTCAAATGAGTTATTGCTACCCTTATTTTTGTGTCCTCGTCATTGAATCTATATCATCATCTAATAAACCTATACTCCATGCCCAATGGTTTATTTTCTATACAACCTAGCCAAATTTCATGATTAAATAGATAAATCTGGTCATAGAACTTAAAGTAAAACCTACTACTACATTAACATAGAGTAGTTATGTTTTAGGGAGATATCCCTCTCCAGGTTGAAGGGCCAAATTTCAACCTTAAAGAGGTTAGAGGTTATCTTAAATGTTTTCCCATAACCAGGTCTCCTCCAAGAGATAACACTCTCAATGTTTCTTTATGCATCATATGGATCACACTTACTACGCCTTGTTGTGATCCACATTAGTCTCTTTACGGACTATCATGTCTCACATCTCTTGATGATATTGTAAGGATTTAATGCTTTGGTAAAGACAATTGTCTATATGACAATAAGACCATGAGATAGTAACCCTATTGACAGTGAGGCAACAACCCTATTTACACTGAATTAATGACCTTATTGATAGTAAAGCAGTAACACCTTGTATGGTAGTGGATTTATATGTAATTGACATTTTATATGACATGATTGTCATAACGATATGAAAATAATGATATAACAATGATCTTCATATGAGTCAATGATACATATGTTTATGCCTTTGATAGGTGTTCTTTAGAGATCTATATGTATACGACAAGTGACCTTTGGTATATGGTAGTGACACTCTATGACTTATCTCCATGACGATGAATGATTCATATCAGTAATCTTGATATGACAGTGTCCATGACATGATAATATGGTTGCAGCAATGATATTGATGACACATATAACATGATGGATGATAGGTGTGATATTGTCGCTACAATTTATGTGATATTGTATATGATAATGATATGATAAAAAAACTCTTGGGCTTGTTTCCTTCAATTCAAAAATGAAGTTTTGAATTGACTTGGGTTGGCCCTAAAAGGCTTGATGTGATTGTTGTATCTCATTCTCATTGTACTTTGTATCTTAGCTGAAAAAGTCATGAATATCTAATAGAAGAATATTTTGTTTGGGCTTTCCCCCTTTGTGGGTTTTCCCCTGGTCTTTGACCTAATTCTCGGTGTCTCTATTGTGTATGCTTTTTCCTGTGTTGTTATTTATTGTTTTGTTGTATTGTTGATGTTATTGTTCTCTCTACATAGTTGCTAATGATGTTATGATGTTATGGGGTGAATGTTACATGTAAATGATGAAAAAGTTTGAAAATGCAATTATCTTCGATAGAGAACAATCTAGCCCTAAAAATTAACATGGTATCAGAGATGGGTTGAAGAAAATTCATTGAGATCACCCATGTAAAGAAACCTGTGATGAAGTTCATGATCAAAGTAGAGTGAAAGGATTGAAGATGGAAAAAATGGAAAAAAAAATCTTGATTTTTAATATTTTGAACTTAAAAAATATTAGGAAATGCAAAAATTAACATCTCATCATGGAAAGCTCAACTACATCTGGTACCTAGATGACCACATGTACCGATGACCAAATTTACATGTGGGTTGAGGATGACCAAATGAAGTCTATTCAAGATAGTAGTAATTGATTATAGTAGTGATGACCAAATGAAATCTATTCAAAATAATAGTGATTGATTATAATAATAATTGACTAGTTAAATTTTAATGTATTCAAAGGTGACATTGAAAATTGAAAAAAAATAATTTTTAATAATATCTTAATATTGAAAAATAGAAAAAATAATATAAGAAAAATGTCATAATAATTATGGAAGGTTCAGTTGCATCTGATAGGATGACTTAAATTTACAATTAGATTGTTTTGCTGATTTCTTATTTCCAATACCTATTATAATTTCTTTATTTTTAACAATTTTCTTTCACCACACAATGAGATGATAGATGATATTATGTATATATATACCAAATAGATTTTTTTTCCATATAAATGAAGTTACTAATATTTATTTATTTATTTATATTTACATCTATATTGAAATTTTATTTATATAATCATCATTAATTAAGCAGTTTCAGAGGTTTTGTGAGATTCATATTATTATAGAAAAGTCAAAGATTATACCAGCTGCTGCTGCTCCTCCTGCTCCTGCCGCCGCCGCCGCCTCTGCCTGTTTCTGTTGCCTCCTGCTGCTGCTGCTTGTGCGATCTGCCCATACTGGCCATAGAAATCTTGTGCTGCTGCAGCAGGTAGTATGTACTTAGTTGCCCCTTGCAGGCAGCGCTGTGGTGAGGGAACCTTGTGCGATCTGCCCATACTGCCCATAGAAACTCCTGGAGTTTCTATGGCCCATACTGTAGCAGCACAAGAGTTTCTATGGCCAGTATGGGCAGATCGCACAAGGTTTCCCTCACCACAGCGCTGCCTGCAAGGGGCAAGTAAGTACATACTAACTGCTACTGCTGCTGCTGCACAGGAGTTTCTATGGCCAGTATGGGCAGATCGCACAAGGTTTCCCTCACCACAGCGCTGCCTGCAAGGGGCAAGTACATGCTAATTCCTTACTTTTGGAGGTCATTTAATATTGCACTTAATTCCTTACTCGTGTCTGAAGTGATTGCTTGTGATTCTTTGCCATTTGTTTCACTTTCTGAAAGTTGAAAACATTAAAAGTGGAAAACATTTAAATCCATTTCCAGCCGTTAGATTTTCCGAAAGTGGAAAACATTAAAATCCATTTCCAGCCATGAGACGGTTTGCCTGATCCTTGTGACGAAGGCTTAGTGACCGAGTGACGTAATTGCATAAGCGGTGACGTAATTGGTTCTTTGCTATGGATAGGATAGTTGGATAGTTGGAGGAAGATGACGTAGTGTCTCACTATATTGAATAAATATTATTATTATTATTATTATTATTATTTTTCTAGAGGCTAGAAGTTAAGGTTAATAGTGGGTTATGTTGTTGAGTTCAGAGGCTTATTTTGCAGTTCAGTGATGTGTAATCCGTTATCAAAATTGAATTTTTGTTCATATGAGCGAAAATAAAAAAATTTAAAACTGTAAAAGTTAAAAAAAAAATACAAAACATTTAAATAACATAGACTCTTAAAAGAATTGCACATAAAGAAATTGGATCTCTCTCAACTCATTTTAGATTTTTATTTAAAATGAATCTATGATGGTTTTATGGGATATCCAAGCTCAATTATGTCTTATATAAAATATAATCAATTTTTATTTTTCATAGTAGTTTGTTATTTATTAAGTGTTAATATTTTTATTGTTTTAGAAAATATGTATGTAACTATTAATGAAATTATTTATTTAATTTTACACTAAATTTCTTTTTATTTATTGGAATATCATGATATAATAAGTCCAATGTTATATTGATTGAATAATTTTATTTTATTTTGTGATATTGGTCATTTTAAAATGGGAAAATTTCTAAAAAAATATTTGATCAAATTTTACTTATCTTGAAATTTGTTAAAATGATTATCAAATTTATGATTAAAATTTTTATTATACAAAATTAATTTACTATTATTAATGTGTATCTCAATTATTAAATTTGTGAATTTTGAAGGAAAATAAAACAATTATGCTATAATTATAAGCCTGGAAAGAATTGTTGCTTTCAAGCATTTGTTCCATGTCCTTGTCAACTAGCTTGGATTGATTATTTTTTTGTTTTGTTAGTAATTAGAGATAGCTTGGAGACCCTAGGATATAACTACATGAATGTCATATCTTCCAAACAACTTATAGCACTCAAGTTCACAAAAGGCTAAAAGAACAAAGAACAATTCTTTCTAGGATTTGGTTATTTTAGATCTATCCAGCACATAGAGAATCAAATTTCTTCCAATATATTTCACTTTTCTATGTCATGTATTAATTCTTTAATATTAAATAATAAAAAAGTTACACCTTAAGAAATTTGATACCACTTGGTGGTTGATATATCCTAGTTTATGATGGATTTATGCCAATTTATTTTTTAGATGTTGTCATGCACATATATATACATAACAATTATTTTTTATTTAATTATTTTTTTAACCAAAATGAGAATTTTGTATTCATATTATAGCAAATACATAAGCAGTACATAGCTATATCTTCAAAATTTCTCCTAAATCTTCTTATTAACAAAAACTACAAATTTTTCCAAAGGGACACCAAATTGTAAAACAAAAAATGGGGTTTTGTAGCTATATACCTTACAAAACTGACCCACCAAAAAAAAATTACATCTTATACTATAATCCTTCATAATTTTTCGAGGTCAATCTATTTAGCTTTAAGGAATAGGAGAGGGCATGCTTTGGCCATTGATTTTTAAATCTCTAATCTTAATTTACACCCTTTCATTAGTGCATAAGTTAACATCTTTATTGAGATCACAAAGAAGATGGAAATATTCTACTGAAAAGAAATCTTCTGCTACTTTTCTAATTCTTTTCATAGGAATTTTTAATTTTTTGTCCCTCGAAGAGGAGCCCTTCTCCAAATGTTGAACTAGGAAGGAGTCTACCAAAACAGTGAGAGATGCTAGTTGATTTTCTTTCGCTAATTGAACACCTGGTAGAGGGCATAATCTTCAACTTGGTTTTTTTCATGTATCCTAAGCCCCATGAATATTTTGTAACTTTGATTTCCTCTAAATCATAGAGCACCCCTTCTTTCCATCCTTTTTTAATTTTAAAACTTATATATATATATATATATATATATATATATATATATATATATATATATATATATATAATTTTCTAAACTAAGTTTATTTTATGCTCATGCTACATGACAACATGAGACTAGACTATAGAGCCTCAATGTAGAGATAAGTCTAAGTTGACTTTATCTCCTTGAGCGCAACGATAGATCTATGAGTCAATATGGGAATCAATCATTCAAACAAATATGGTAAATCTAGTGAGGCAAATGTTTAGTTGCCAAAATTAAATAAGCAATGGTATGGTTTCCAAAGTTAAATAATAATAATGTAAATGTATGAATTATAATAAATTCATTGCACATAGAGAAAAGTATATGGGTTTTGAGTAAAACCAATAGAAAGTATGGGCCAAAGGGTAGTGCCATCAACTCTTTGCCAACTAGAGCACCATTTTTAAGAATGATGTTGACAACCCACCTTTGGGATAAAGGGTCATGTAGCGTAAGAAGGCTATGATTATCTTATTCTCATGGTAAGAAGGGTTCTTATATAGTAAGAGGGGGAAGAATACAGGTAAGATTATGTTCATTTGTTGAATTAAAATTTTTAAACTTGTTGTTTTAGGCGCTGAACTCTTTATCTTTCTTATATATTTCCTTACCAATGGGTTGTTATTTGTTGAATGTTGGATGGAGAAAGGAAGTTATGAATGAAAAAGAAAGCATCGATGTACGTGATGCAATTGGAATGTTTATTTGCAATAGAATAATTTATACTATTTTTATTTCATAGATTTTAGAAGGTTAAAACTAAGGTTATGCCAAAAGTCTTGCCAATAGTTTAAAAGGGATAAAACCAAACTTATTAAGTGTGAATTTGCTAGAACAAGAAGTTTGGAACTAGTCATGTGTATGTATTATCAATTTTTTGAAGTGTGCTAAAATTATCCTCTATTTTCATGTTTTTCATTGAGTGTAATCCATTCCCTATCTTAGTATCAAGTGACAAAAGAGTAGTGCAAAGCATTGATGGTATGATATTGGTCTAACAACAATCCTACAACCATTTTAGTTTGTTTGACATAAAATGGTGCATTTTGAGAGGAGAGAACTCTAAGTGTTGGTTGCATGAAAACCCATTATACCATTATGACAAGGGGGCTTCACTAGGGGAGCATTACCATACCATGTGCATTCATATTGTAGGATATATATTGAGGAAAAAATGACATAATATATTGGGGGTAAAGGACTTTTTATTGGCAGGTATTAAAAATGGAGCTTAAAGTTAATGAAAAATATAAAGGGGTGTAAAAAATGTTAATGAAAAAATGGATACCTACAATATCTAATGAAAGTAGGGGTTATCTAATTGGAAAGGTGTATTTGGTTGATATTGGTAGGGGGTTAAATAATATGATTTTTAAAGGCATTTTCCAATGTGTAATCAAATTAAGGGTATTGTATAATATTCCATGAATTCACATGATATGTCAAAGGTTCATTGTGTGAAGCCCCCATGCATTACGATTAGATATACCATATTGGGAGTAGAATAATATAATGACATAACTTCATATTCATAAGTTCTTTTATTAACTCACCAATTTTCTTTGTTTATTGTATTCTAAATCTATAATTGAACATGGGATATCATATATTTTTCTAAAGAAAATCAATATAGTTTATGATTGTTAATATGGAAAAATATGTTAATATCTTCTCTAAACGCAAAGGTCCATCTTATTTTGTCTATGGGGGATGGTAGAGTTTAACCTAAAGAGTAGTTCAATGAAAATGTAAACATGTGCAGTAGGCCTTAAGAGTCTACTTTTACATTCTTATAATTAATTACATTTGAACCTAAAGCCTTATGCCCTAAAATATCAAAACACCATATGCATATTATTAATAAATTGAATAGAGAAGACTGTACTTCAAACTTCTTTTTATTTTGTGATTTGTTTATAAAATATGCTTAAATAATCTCAAAACTGTATATGTGGCATAGTGGTATACATTGTTGTACAATTCCATAGGTGACAAAATAGATTGCTCACAAAGATCTAATCTTAACCTTTCCATAACATGATGAAGAGTTAGAATTTTTGGTCACTATAGTGGTCCCTATGAGATAACTAGAGAATTAAACATGTCTATCCATTTGATTCATATGTTGAGGAGAATTTTGCTTTGGTCTCTTGTGATAGAACATGCTATAAGAATGGATGGGTTCCATCACCTTCCATATCATATTTATAATACTTTCAAGGCTTCAGTATTGAGTGGTGGTCCCCACTAGTCAATCAAATCATCAAAGGTATTTTAAAGGTGGTCCTTTTGGTATTTTAAAGGTGAACCTTATGTATCTCCTTTGGTCGACATAAGATTCACCTTCTATAAGGTGGTATTTTAAAGGTGGTCCTTTTGGTATTTTAAAGGTGAATCTCATCTATCTCTTTTGGTCAAAATATCCAAGTCATTTTGGCTTCTGAGGAGAAGATCTATCCAATCTTATAGTTTCCCTAGAACATTCACTTTTAGTTGACCTCACCAAGTCCTTTTGGCTTCAAAAAAGAATGTATTCATCTCTACTTGGTCAAGATCCTTTATGACCTAGCTAAATCCTTTCGGTTACCTCATCATTCCTTTTAATGAGGGAGCCATCTTCACATCATACTAAGCTCAAATTCGTTCACATCTATTCATTTATGAATATGCACTGGAGCTCAAATTCTCCTTTCTTCATCATGTCTCAAATGAAGTGATCTAGTCATTGCTGTATGCAAAGACTCACTTCATTTCCTAAGATATATCTAATATTCATCATAGGTACCAATATACCATCCTTCGTCTTTTACTTCCTTTTGAAGTAAGTCTTTCATGTGGTGATATTGGTTGTTCCTTTTGTTACAATAATAATCATTTCATCAACTCTTCCATAAGCAAGTTTTGGTGCTCCCTTTGTCACGTCGGCAAGTCTTTTGTCTTATTACTACTCCCTTTGGCTTGAGAGATACTTTTAGTCATAATTTTGTTTATCCCTTTTGATTCTTAGTATAAATAATGTTCCTGAAAACCTTATGCAAGATATCAAGTAAGAAACAAATATAAGGACAAATGATGGAAACAAATTTAGTCAAAATATAAATATAATAATTACTTATCTTTTATTTTGTAGATGTCAACTCCCTCGTGATCCTAGCTCCCTTACGAAAATCCACCTGAAATCTTTATTCTTGACATCGATTATACAACTTTATTTCTTGTAAGAATTATAAGAACTAGGGTTTGTTAATCCCTTATATATTATACTTGCATTAAATATTCCATGTTTGCATTAGGGTTTAGCCTTCAAACCATAGGATTTACAATAGGTTTCCCTTCACCTTTTGTAAGAAAAATCCTTCTTCCTGCTATATAGCTTAGTACTTTCTAATGTTGTATTAAGTAATTGTAACATTAATATTTATAAAGGTCTTCCTTTTAGAGGAAAGATTTACCATATAATTATAAAGAAAGTACCAAAGCTATGCATAAAAAAATATATTTAAAAGAACAAGAAATTCGAATAGAGCAAAGATACTTATATCTTAATTAAAATAATCCTTTGAATTCCTTTGCGGTGGTTGGTTATCCACATCCTTGACCATCATTTTTTGATTTTTAATTATCAATTCCAAGTCATCTTTATTATTACCAAGGAACTGCATCATATATCAACATTCTATCTATTGCATTATGGTTTCATCTCAAGAACCCTAGGATTCAAGCTTTTAATACAAGTTGTAGTTTCCAAGTTTCATAAGGTTTTCAAACCTTAAGACTTCCAATCTGTTGTGTCATACAACCATAATGATCTCAAGTAAAAATCCACTCTTTAGATTTTAGGAGCCTATCTCCCTTTGACTTGAATTATCTTTTAATATTGTTTTTTCATCTTAGAATTATGTTTAGCGTTGTTCCATCAATCAACGAAGGATGTTCGTTAGAACAAAGACACAATCATTACATTTCAAGTCATATTTGAAAATATCAAATGAAAGAGCAGTGTTCTTATAAAAAATCTCTTGTAGTGTCAAGATTTCATTATGGGGACAATTCTCTCTTGGAAATACTTGAAATCCTTAGAACCTTAATTGTCTTCTAAAATGAACTTGGCTTGAAACTCAGTCCTGCAACTCAGCTTTTAACCTAGCTCAATCTGGGTAGGTCTTGACTTTAAAAATCCAGTCTTATTAACTTTGGAAATGTTTCAAATGTGGCCTTAGATCAAGCCTTTGTTTGCTTCAGAAAATTTGGTCTAGTTTCCAAACAAAGTTCTCCTTGGATTTGGTTTTTTATCTTAAACTCTTTCCAAAAGTAAAGTTCATCTCTTTCAATGGTTGCTCTTTCACATAAGCTTTGATAACATGCTGATTTTTCTTATAATAGAAACGATTTTTCTAATCTAAAAATTAATTCCAATGATTTGTAACCTCATGTTGTCTTTATGTTGATTATATCATTAAGTAATTATACATTGGAAATCTCAACTATAATGAAATAATAACCATAGGATCATAAAGATATATACAAACACAATAAGGGACACAAGGTTACTTTGTGAAAACCAACCTTGGGAAAAAACCAACCAACTTTTCTTCTAAGGAGAATTCAATATTCAACAAAGTTTATAATATAGATTGTCTATAAATATGTGCCAAATTCGAAGCACAAATACCAATAAAATGTGGTCAAAGGAGAGAGAATATTTGACTTCTATTTATCTTAATCAAATCAAGTTAACAAGTTTCATTTCGGTATGCCTAGAAAGATCTTCACAAAATCTTGGCCTTCTTCAGAAACTTGACTTTCTTCATCTGCTTCAGAAACTCGACTTTTTACATCTGCTTCAGAAACTTGACTTTTTACATCTGCTTCAGAAACTCGTCTTTCTCTGTCTACTTCAAAAACTCGGCTTTCAACCATGAGATACATCTTCTTCATAAACTCAGATTTTTGTGTCGTATCTTCTTCACTTAAATGAGCAAAAGGTATCTTGTCTTGTTAGATACAAATTTATCCATTTGGGGAAGGCAAATTGAGTATTTATACTGGTCAAGTGGTTTCCCTTTTGACCAAGGTTCACCTCTCTTGATGGGGCCAACTTAGGCTTCTTAGAGCCTACATAAAAAATAAATTTTCCTTTTAATATTTATAATTTTCTTTTGTTGATTTTGCAGGTTCCTTGGTATGCGAGAATACCTCTTGATGCTACAAAAATCAACATAGGGTTGGTCACATTTGAAGGGCTTAGGAACTAAAGGATATCACAAGAAGATATGACATGTATCTTGATTTCAAGAGTGGGTTAATTGGAGGAAAATATAGGTAGAGAGGGTATAGTGTCCTAGTTATAGTACTTAGGGGTGGTGCCCAATGTAAGATAAAGGCATCAACAGTCTTCTTTGCCTTATTCATTATTATGTAATTTAGAGACTCTAATATCTAGGGTGGTCCCCACTCAAGGTAAGGTATGTAATGTCTCCCTTTTGATTCCTTTCCTCTTAATTACCCCAACCCCTATGAGTGTTTCCCAATGGAACCCTAGGAATTTGAAATGGGAAAGAAAAAAGAGGCCATGGATTTGAAGGATTTCGCCCAAATCAATAGGAATTATAATGGCATTGAACAATCAAATGATACAAAACAATCACTGAAAAAATATATTAAATAAGTTTTATGTCTTCAATCTCAAGGGATGGTCCCAACTAGTTGGTTAGAGCATCCAAAAGGTAATTTTCCTTAACTTTATTTTCAATGGTGGTCCCCATTAAAGGAATGATGAACTTGAGGAGATTGCTAAAAATATGATTTAGTTTCTTGATTTAAAGGGTAGTCCATAGGAGGATATTGTAGGTATAAATGGTATAGTGTCACTGTCTTCATACTGGGAGGTGGTCCCTAAGGTAATATCAAGACATCAAGGGCCTTCTCTACTACATTAATTGTGATGGATTTTAAAGGATTTTATCTTTGGATGTGGTCCTCACTAATGGAACAAAGCATCATGAGGTATGTGACACCTCCATTTTGAATAATTATCTCTTGGTCACCTTGACCTCTATGAGTGTCCCCCAATAGTACGTGGGGAACAAGAGATGAGAAGAGAGAGAAAAAAACCTATGGAGCTAAAGTATTTTGTCCCAATCAACAAAGCCAAAAGATAATAGCAACAATCAAAGAGACATACAAGTGAACACACAAAGGTAAGAATGCAAGTAGAAATAAATTTTTGGAATCATATACATGTGTTGGGCTAATTAATTACCTTAGTTATTAAAATATTTCATACATTTTTCAACCTAGGGTCCAAATGCTTGTAATATGTTGTGCACTATATGTGCAAGATAAAAATTCTTAACTTGCATTAGATTGTCTAAGAAACAAAATGTGTACCATTAGTCTACAAATAGAAATGAAATTATGAGAAGAAAATGCACCACACTTTAGAAGAAAATAAATCACAATTGAGAAAGTAAACAAATGGAAATATAATGCATTGCACATTAAGTAATGCTTTGCGAGCTTCACATTTCTCTCTTCATGCTTATATCTTGAGGAATTCATCCACTTTCCATTGAATTTGCTCTTATCTCTCTTATTCCAATATGTTCAAAACTCAACCCTATGCTTAGATTGCTCATAGAAATACTTATCCTTACGAATAGTGTCCTCCAAGCTTCTCGACTCATCAAACTTAATTCTATCTCAATAAGCTTGTGGTGACCCATTGAGGTACATTTGAATATTAACCTTCTAAGCTCTAATGTACAACACATACCTCAATAGTTCTAAGAATATGTTGGTGTAATCAAATGTGGTAAGTTTCATTAGCTTATGCGTGTGGAACTCTTTAATTTTTTTTTCATAGTACCTCTCAGAAATATTTCTCAAACTTTATCCATGACAATTCTCTCTCTCTATTCCCTTGACATATCTCAAACCCTCACACCATATATCAACTTTTCTCTTCATGCTGAAAATGGCTACTCTGACCTTCATGATTCTAAAGTAGTCATGGACTGAAATATTTCTTCATTCCCAACAAAATTTTGATTCTTTAGCCTTCATACCTCTTCCATAAAAGTTAGGGGGGTTTGCTTTCTTAAACTCCTCCAACATTAATTTTTTCTCACTCCTCCTTTGCTATTGATGTCTTATAATTGCAACACTAGACAACTGCTCATGGTTATCTACACTTCTTTGTGGAGCTCCTCCTCTCACTCTTTCTTCTCTTTCCTATTGATTTTTTTCTTTGACCTGATTCCTTCTACCCTTTTAGTCTCCAATCCATGCTTCCATACTTTAGATCAACTTTATTTTGATTCGTGCCTACCTAGGTAGTTGGAACCAAACTCATCCTTCTTTTTTCATTGCATATCTAACAAGCTTTGTAAAATCACCACATTTACTTATGCTTGTTTTTCTTCATCTTTGACAATCCTTTCATTGTTTACCTTACAACTTGTCAACTCATCCCTTAAGCTCCCGAGGGTGTCCATTTAGTGAGGGGAATTTTCTTTAGTCCTCTTACCGATTATGTTCGGATTTATCTATGTTTTATTTTACTATTTTGTTGCCCATTCATTTATTTCCATGTTATAAATTTGTGTCTTCTTATGTTCTATCACATAGGGATAGCTGCTAATTAAATCTAGAATGAATATAGTAATTTATTTCCTTGGTATATCAACATTAAGTATGTTAATTTGAAGTTGTTCACAATACAAAAACCCATGTTAGTCACATAAAATAAAAAGACATGTAAGCAACCTATCAAGGTTAGCAACCACATTAGTTGTAAATCCAAAAGAATTAGCATGTGCAATAGTTAAATTGTTGTATTAATTTAGTTTGTGAGACACTTCACATCTAGTATTGAATCTAAGTTTTGATATTACTTTTTAACACTCCCTCCCAACCCCTTGTCCCATCTCGGGTTGTGAGAGGTGTTACTTGTTTGATTTAACCTAAATCCAAATATATGTTGTAGGGATGGGGTTACAATTTTTCTTTTTGTAAAGTATTCAAATCTCAGAGAAAAATCCTGCACTTCATTTAGTTTGTTGTGATATTAACAATGATATAAATTTTACCTCAATCTAATTCTTGTATTGAAATGTATTCCCCTTAGAATTTTATCCAATCATATTACGCTATGTAAATATTGACCTTCCACATAGCATCCATGGTCCCTACATGGCCCATGTGGCAGTACCATGACAATGTAGGTGTGGGGCCCACGAAATACTCACTCATGGTGTTATGTGACACTTCATCATTAATATATCTGACCCACAGCTCATCCATCCCTTTAACCTTGTGCTGCTACACTACACCCATGGATGGATAGATCTTTGGATCTATATGTACTTGAGGGAAATCTGGTGCAGGGACCACCATACACCATGTAGTGTCCATGTGGTGGCCCTTAGCACTATCACGTAGCCTAAAATTGGGGTCCAATGATTCCCCATGCCTTGGATTTTTTTCATTTCTTTCTCATTATATCCATCCCATGAGCATCTAGCCATCTCAATGATGAAGCAATCCTTACCACCCTAGACCCCTCAATTTACAGATCCAAACCTTTATGCAAAGGTAATATAGCATCCAGGCTCATATGGTCATGTGTGTATGGGGTTGTCCTTGCTGACCTCTAGATCCCTACATCCCCAATGTAGAAGGTGATTGAAAGGAGATATATGGATTCAATGAAGTCTGATCCACTCATGAAGTAACCACTCCTTTCCAGCTTTTAACCGTAGTTCACTAAATAAGGGTGACATCTGATAGAAGGATTTGACCCAAATGAGGTGCAACTTGCACACAAAGGAACAATTCCTTACCAGACCCTTACCTCAGATCACTAGATTTTGTAGGTACACTAAGGGGAAAGGAAATTAAGAGAAAATAGGATAATTTCTTACGGCAAGGGAAATAGTCCAAACACCAAATTCCTAAGATGTGATGAATGAGGCTAATCCTTGACCTCTAGTAGATAACATCAATATACAAACCACTCATACATGTTTTCAACTCACTGTTAAGAATTTTAACACACATTCATTAATATAGTCAATTCTAATTTAATAATTGGAGTCATGATTGAAACAATACCAACAAGGAAACTTGTAGAGATTCAAAGGTTGCAATAACTTTCACAAGGTAAGGACCCACCAACACAATCATGAGTAAGGCAACAATTTTCCCAATTTCAATAATTAATGTAACTGAGAAATTATAAGATATTTGTTTAGTAATGAGTAAACTTCAAATAATCAATCTTAAACATATAAGATATCCTGAAGTTTATGAAGATGAAAGTAACCACATAGTTCAAGCATTAATTATAACCAGTAATACATAAGATAGCTCATCAACCATGAATATGATAGTGATTTTATGCATTCTATCATGAGTAATACAAAACCACACATATTCCATTCACATAGAAAAAAAAATTCATAATCCATAATCCAAATATGCATAAGCCATTATGCATTGGAATAAATGGAAATGGTTGGCAACTGAAGGAGGGAATTCAACTCTCCACCCAACCATAAGCTAGCTACACTACCATATTTCTTGCAGTCGACCATCCCTGACCTATATCCAAGGTCTAATGGGATTCCTGCATAGGGGAATTTCACTCCAAGGCTTGATCAAACACTTAGTAGATACATTTCACTATCCAAGTGGTTTAAAATTTGTATTTTCATCATAAACAATACATGGGTCTATAACCCATTGTCCGGGTGGTTTAACAACTCTCCAACCAACACCATAGTGCTTCAAATTGCCTTTTCCAATTGGTTTATCGACTATACAAAAAACACCACAGTGACCCACTTACTCTCTTAGTTTAATCACATGGCTTCACATAAGGCCTAGACGGGAATAATGCTTAGTTCTAGGAGATTGGATCCACTGTTTTGGTGGTTTAGCAGTTTCCTTTTCATAGCAAGAACTATGAGGTTCTGTAACCCACTCTCCAGTTGATTTAAAAACTCCTTATCAAGAACCACAATGGCTCAGATTTTCCTTTCCAAGTGATTTATCATTTATACATCAAGCATCACTGTGATTTGTAATCCATTGGGCCTCCAACTAACCATTTAGGTTTAAACTCATCGTCCAATAGCCTCCACACAATAATATAGGGGTTAAAATGCCAAAACTTAGAGCATAATCAAAGGGACATTCTATTCTAGTTATGTTTTTCTAATAACTCCTAGATCTTTTCTTCTCTACAAGGCATTTTTCTTTATCTACTTTCTAATATGTGCGATCTTCTCTGCATCTTTTTTCTGTGTCTCTTTTCTTATATTCTCCCCTCCCTCCCCCATGGATCCATCACCTTTTTCCTCCTAATATAGTCACTCCCTGCCTCAATTCACGAGGAGAGGACAAGGATGGGTGTTGTCCTCCAACCTTGTTTCCCACTCCAAGACTTCATAGTATGTCAACGCAGGCAACCCATGTTCAACATGATAGTTAATGGGAATAATTGAGGTAGGTACAACATAATCACAACACACTACAACTAATCCAAACAACCCATGCAACCCAACCCCCCCATCCTCCCCAAGAAAACTGGATATGTGTCTGTCCCATTGTCCAACCATCAATTCTTTTTCACCTAAAGTAAAAATATTCCCAAAAATTAACATAGTGATATCTACATATACAAGGTTTACAAAAATAGGTTGTTTCAAGAGAAATATGTCCATAATAAAATTTCACTCTCTACAACATACATATTATTTTTTGTAACTTGTCGTTGAATGGTTTAATCAACAATATATATCATTAGTTTTTTTTCCATGAGAACTAATATTGTGGGCTCTTGTGTGACCTCTCTTGACACTCGGGATAACATGGATTATGTTGCCTCATTTCTTTATGCTAGTTGTGTTCTAAATGCTTGGCTTGATTCTAGAAGTAATTGTGCACCTATATACTTGTTGACAGTGTTGGAAATCCGTCAACCAAGGGGGTCTCTCGAATGTGAAGTCCCTATTAGACCTCACATCATTTGGGAAAGCAGCCCCATCCGAGATATTGGCTCGACTGCCATATATTCTTATAGTTTTTTCTTGGCTACAAAGTTCAACACAAGAGAGTTATGCACAGGTAATCTTTGATCAACACGTGAATAACCTTGGTGAGTGTTTAGTTGTATGTAAGTCAAGATTCTTCTACTGTGGAGGGAAAGAAAAGTAGGAATCTAGGAGAGAGGTAATAGTACCACCCTAGTAGAGACACACACACACATAAAATATTCATCTAACATCCAATGGAATAGTCCACAATGATGCAACATTCATTGCAACCATTATAAACAAGAAGTGTTTGTCGAAAATCTAGCAGAATAGTCCACAAGGATGCGATAGTTATAGCAACTGTTACAACACATTATCAATTAGATAAGCACTAAAATAACCAAAATAGTTCAACTACTTTAGTACAGGTGAAATAAAACATGATTCATAAATATTCACAGAACAATCTTACAAATATTCACAATCCATGCATGAAAATGTGTCGGCCGTTAGGCTTCAAGTATTAAGTAAAATTCCTAAGACACATGTATATGATGAACACCACTAACCCCAATAGTGGAGTGTTGGAGCCACTCCTTTCTCCCCAAAAATAACTAGCTTGTCTCTCAAATGCCTTTTCGGAGGAGCCAAGGTGAAAAGTCCTTTCCTCATACAATGAGCGTGTATATATAACCAATGGGGTGATGCTTCACCTCCCTTGTGACTCTTTGACTACCCTCATGATTGTTTGACTTCTTAAGACTTTTCAACTTTACATGACCCTTCATTTTCTATATTTTCCCTTTGGACTTCCACTTTACAATACATTTTTGAATACAAAATTACATAATCCACAAGAATGATGTGGCATATGACGACTCATGGCATGACATGGCATGACACTGCTAACAAGAACTTCTTGATGACATGGAAATGTTGAGCCATTATTTTTGCTCCTTTGTCTTTAACAAAAGATGTGAAATTATTCATTTTCATGAGATATATGTTTTGTTATTCATATTGACCCTCCAAAGGGTTGTGAATCAGATGGGTCTTCATGCGATCTTGATCTTTGATCTTCTGTTGTAATCTATTGTTCCTTTGTCTTCTTGCCTGATGATCATTTTATCTCTTCAGCTCCATATGTGTCTTTTAGCATGTCCTCCTTCTCCATCTCCTTCTTCATAATATTTACATAGCATGATAGAGTTCCTACATCTGAAATCCACTCATGAAAAGACAACATTAGTATGATAAACCCTTAGTCTAAGATGTTAAATGATGATCCACTGACTAAGCCAAAATTGAGTGTCATGCTAAGGGATAGGCTTATTGACTACATAATTGCGTAACTCAGGAAGTCAAGGGTTATGCTTGAGCCTTGAGACTGCGCAATGTGCAACTTAGGCATGGACTAAGAAAAGAGATTAAGCGGTTGGGGAGCTCAAGGAGCTAGGCTAAGGGATTGAACACTGGTCTTTCCCATTATGCAGTTCTGGAAGTCAAAGGATCCTAGTTGATTACGCAATATACCAATTTAAGAGCTTAGGGTTGAGGCTTGAGCCTTGAGAATACGGAATGGGAAATATTGAGGCTCAGTGAGTCAGACTATAGTCTTTCGCATTGTTTATGTCAACTACGCAGTTCTGGGAGGTAGAGAAAACCTAGTAATTGTGCAGTTACGCATTTCAAGAGCTTAGGGTTTGGGCTTGAGCTCAAATACTACACAATGTGGAATTGGGGCGAGGCTAGAAGGCTGAATTGCTTTATTTTAGAGGCCAAAGCTCAGGCTTGAGCATTGAAATTGTACAATGTGTAGTCCTGGAAGGAAGGAACTACTCTTTGTATAGTTTCAAGAGTCAAATGGCTAGGATTGTGCAATGCACAGTTCAGGAAGGTAAGATGAGGCTAAGTTCCTGGGAATTTTCTAAAGTTTGGCTAAGTGTGGGATCAATGAAATTGATGTGAATAGTGATAGGAATTTACTATAATCACACACTTAGAGTGATTGAAGACACAACATAAGTAATCTAGAACTCATTAACAACATACTTCCCTCAATGCGACAACCTTTACAACAACTTGCGACAAGTGTGACACTAAGGATATGCTTTGCGATGACAGTGTCGACACTTGTGCAACAATGCTTAAAACTTTGGAAATGAGTGCGACGAAGGTTTACATCATAAGATCAACTCATTTACCTAAGGAGAACCTCTTGAAACCACCAAAACAAGCTTATGTACATTGTGCGACACTTAACATGCCAGAAGACGACAAGTACTAAAGTGCGAACGACACTTGCGATATGCGAATGATAGTGAAAGAAACACGTGCCAAAGTAAAGATAACATGAAAATGACACTAATTAGAGTGGACGCAAGCAAAAGTGATAGTAAAAAAGATGAAAATGACACTCGCAAAAAGAAAGGTGCGCGAAAGTGACAGTTTGGAAAACTCGACAAAATAGAGGTATAAATGAAACTAGAAGTGAGAAATTGTCGATGTCAGTTTGCACTGACTATTGAAATGGATTGGACATTGCAACAAAATATGTGCAATCCTTCATCAAAATATGTGAAATGATTAATTTTTATGAGAGATATGCTTTGTTCTTCAAATCCACCCTCCAAAGGGTTATGAATCAGAGGGAGTCTTCATGTGATCCTGATATTTGATCTTCTGTTGTAATCTAGTGTTCCTTTGTCTTCTCGCTCGATGATCATTTTATATCTTTAGCTCCATATGTGTCTTTTAGCATGTCCTTCTTCTCCATCTGCTTCTTCATAATATTTCCATAGCATGATAGATTTCTTGCATCTACAATCCACTCATGATAAGATGACATCAATATGATAAACTCATAGTCTAAGATGTTGCATGATGATCCGTTGATTGAGCCAGAACTGGGTGGTAGGATGAGGGAGAGGCTCAGTGACTACGAAATTGTGCAGCTTAGGTAGTTAAGGTCCAGGATTGACCCTTGATACTGCACAATGCACAACTCAAGCTTGGATTGATAAAAACGATTGCATAGTTGGGGAGCTCAGGGTTCCAAACTGAGGCCTTGAACACTTATTTTTCCCATTGTGTAGTTATGGAAGATAGAGGATCCCAGGTGATTGCGCAATTACATAGTTCAATGGCTTAGGGTTGAGGCTTGAGCTCGAGACTCCCCAAATTCATAGTTCAGGCTAGACTATGTAGGAAAATTGTGAAATTTTAAAGCTCAGTGAGTCAGGTTGTGGGGTTTTTCACAATTTTTGTCAATTACGTAGTTCTATGAGGCAGACAAAACTTGGTGATTACGTAGTTGCATAGTTCAAGAGCTCAGGGTTTGGGCTTGAGGTCAAAGACTGTGTAGTGCACGGTTGGAGATAGGTTGGAGGGTTGAATTGCGCAATTTTGGAGGCCAAGGCTCGAGCTTAAGCACTCAAGCTGCAAAAAGCATAGTCCTTGAAGGCAAGAACTATGCATTGTGCAGTGTTAAAAGGTAGAGGGCTAGGACTGCATAATTCACAGTTCAGGAAGGCTGGATGAGGTTAAGTTATTGGGAATTTTCTGAAATTTGGCTAAGCGTAGGATGAGTGAAACTAATGTCAATAGTGATAGGAATTTACTATTATCACACACTTATATTTCTTTACGACACAACATAGATTATCTAGAACACATTAAAAACATACTTCCCTAAGTGTCACAACCTTTCCGACAACTTACAACAAGTGCAAAATTAAGGATACACTTTGCAACAATTGTGACGACACTTGTGCAACAGTGTTTAAAGCTTTGGAAATGATTAAGATGGAGGTTTAGATGGTAAGATTGACTCATTTACACAAGGATACCTCTTGAAACCGCCAAAACAAGATTATGTACATTGTGCGACACTTAACATGCAAGAAGACGACAAGTTCTAAAGTGTGAACGACACTAGCGATATGCAAATGATGGTGAAAGCAACACATGCTAGAGTGAATATAACATGAAAATGACACTAATTAGAGTGGAAGCAAGCAAAAGTGTCAACCAAAAACATGAAAACAACACTCACGAAGAAAAAGGTACGCGAAAGTGATAACTTGTGAAACTCATTGAAATAGAAGTACAAATGTAGCTAGAAGTGAGAAATTGTCAATGTTAGTGTGCACTGATTGTCGACATGGATTGGGCATCGCACAAGCATAGTATTGATGGACCATGCTATGCTTGTTCAAGCTTGCGTAAAAGAATGTGCACATGGACTTGTTGTGGGATGAGAATGTGTGAGAAAGTACCCTTGACACTTCCAATCCAAGAAGGGAGCTCAAGAGAATCAACTAACTAAGAAGTGACTATAGAATGACCGATCGCAAGATCCGCAATAGGCTCCAAAATTCGTGTGCAAGTAAAATGTTGGAGGGTGTTTGTCACAGGGACAATAATACTCATCACACTGGTGTTTTTTGGGGTGGTCCTTGACTGGTTCTAAAATAATCGAGGAGGTTTCCCGAAACCATTCTTTGAATACCATGTAAATTCCATTAAAATTGATGTTTTTGTATTTTGGATCTCCCCACTTTTAGTTGTTGACTAGGTTTGTGGGGGTGGAGGAGGAGGAAAAATTAGTTATAGTGGTCGATCTCGAAGTTGTATGAACTCGATTTGGAGAAATGATTTTACATTGGCTTGGTGGAAATTATTTTGGACATTTGACTTTATGGTTGAGCATGATATGATGAGGGATTTACTTGACAAACCCATCCAAATTTTAGATAGTTCTTGCTGCTCCATCTATATCACAATCTTTGAGAATATGAGGCATGCATATTCTACAAAACTCTACATTGAACTCAATTTGGGAACACCACCAAATAATTTTTAATTAGAATGATGAATATTGTTATTATCCCATCTAGTTGAAGTCCTTCCCTCTATTGATATTATCTTGTAGCTTCTACCCTCCACCTTTATATGGGCTTCACCATCTAAGGCCTATTATCCAAATGTCATTAGATAAACATTATTTGACATGAAGGAATACAAATAAGAAAAGTTGCAATATGAAGGTCTATGTATTATGCAACATTTTTCAAAATCTATAACATCTAAATGAGAAAAACTAGACTCTACATTGGGGAGTTTTAGAGGTTCCATCCAAACCCCCATTGGATAATGGAATTGGTTAACATCTCAATCTTTTTCTAATAAAGGAACAACAAGAATACATTCGTGATTTTTAATTTCCTATGCCAATGTATTTTTAGTGCTATCCATGGAAACTGTATAATGGACTACTAAAATAATAAATGATTGAGAGTTTAAAAAATGCTCACTACTTATCCTACTTTTGTTTCCTTTATTATTTGAAGATAACAAAGATCCATGTAATGAAGACCATGTGATCTAGAGGACAAGGCCTCTAGATGGAATCTATAATCCCATCCTCTTAAAAGTGGGGGTTAGAAACTCCCATTTGCTCACCAATGTGGCTCCTTGAGTCCAATGCACCATTCACTATTGTCTATATTAGGTCCATGTGGCCTTCCATGAACACAAAAAGTGGCCCTGTCTTAGCTCTATCACAATGAGCCATAATTTGATATTCTACTTAGACTTCAATATCAATGTTGTATCTAATTATTTCCCTCTATACATGAATAATAATAAGGTCCCATATGTGAATAATAACAAGGTCCCATTCCCTAATCATTTCATGTTACAATCATCCCATATGTGAATAATAACAAGTTCCCATTCACTAATCATTTCATGTTACAATCGTCCCATATGTGAATAATAATAAGGTCCCATTCCCTAGTCCTTTCATGTTACAATCGTTTGCATTCCAAGTAAGTGTGCCTATTTTGACTTCTTACTTCTAAATAGAACTAAAATTATTAAATGTGATGCAATTCCTAGTTTGTTTCCATGGCATCTAATTAGTAATCATGTGCATTTTGCTCATTAATTATGGACATAGTGTCATTGTCTCTTTATAATGAAATTTATTTTACTTTTTCTTGGTCAAGTTGTCTGAGTTCTCTAGAGATTGCATTAGGCTTGACTAATGGCTTGAGAAACTACAACCTATGGGCATCTAAGCCATCAAAATAACGGATGATTTCACTCAGCTTGGGCCACACTAGCTCTTAACATGGCTAGATTTTTGGCCACAGAGTTTCGAACCAGTGACCTTCACATCATAGAGTGACTTAACAATACTCCAACATCGTCTATTTTACGTCTGTGGGCATAATGCATTTTATCATTAGGTTTTATTTTTATAGTAGATTATATTGTAAATAAAATTAAATGGATATCTTAGATTGCATAAATACCTTAGCTATAGATAATCAAATCAGTTTGTACATTGTGCCAATGCTTGTAATTAGTAGTTCTTTCAACATAAATGTATTTGTAGACTAATAATAATTCACAAACAAAGTTAGGGATTCATTACGAGGCTATTGTTAGTACCTAACATAGAGAGATATTACTATTGTTTTGTTATATATAATTAATTGTAGATTGATATAAATAAAACATAAGATTTCTTAAAATTTGAAAGGAAAAATGTTATACTTTTGAATATTATATATCAAATTTCATCAAATTTCTATTTTTCAAAGAGAGATTAGATTAACCATTGGCAACATAAATTTTAAAAAAGAAGAATAAATGTGTGTGGCTATTATATTGGCCTAAATATGATAAATAACAAGGGAAAGTTGCAGGGTAGCTAGTCTCTACCAAGGTTAAAAAAATATGTTATAATTTTATTAACAAGGGAAAAAAAAAAGATTGATTTGTCAACAATAGTGTGATCAATATTTTATAAAATTTTACTTATAACTTGTAAAACTTTAACGATGCCTCTGATCCTGGCTTTCCAATCGAGCAACACCTACTTTCATTCCTTTCAAAGACTATTATTGGATGCATAAAGTTTTATACTTGACTATTTGTAGCCTTGGCTAAGCCAAGGTTGAATCAGAGAAATAATGCACAATAGTAACCCACATACAAGATGAGATGAACCATCTCACCACCACCATGATTTATCATTAAAATGCATACATGCATACATACATGAAAATAGGTTCTTTGGATTCCTATAAATTTGGATATTACGAACTACTATTGACAAGATTTTAACAAGCTTGATTTTGTGACTACCAACTTTCCAACATGTAATAATTCATTTATACAATTATTTATGTCCTCCCCCTTAATGGATAAATTCATTCTATATCATTCCTAGCTTGTCTCTACATGTTACGAATTTATACCTATTTTCCACATTATCATTTGTATTACAATACATCAAATCAAATTTCATTTGAGTGAATTGTTTCTCTTACAAGGTGACCCTAACTTTCAATGTTCTTTGATCCTACATGATAAATTGGACTCATTTCCAATTTTATTGAGCATTGATGATCAAATTTCATAGATATAGGCAATCATTGCCTTTTCACATGTCTTCAAGAATACACCTTAGCCAAATTGCTTCACAGGTAGCATTGCACAATGACCTATACTCAAATTTAGTTTAGGAAAAATTAGTTACTTCTTGCTACTTTAAAACAAAATTGTAGATTCAATACTAAATATATATCTAATGGTGGATTTTTTATCATCCAGATCTCCTACCCAATCAAAATTTGAATAACCTATCAACTCAACATTCAAATGATTAGTATATTCGATATTAAAACCTACAATCCTTTTCAAATATTGAATAACTCCCTTAGCTTCTTTATAGTGGTTCTCATGTGTTCTAGCCATGAATTAACTAAGCATGCTAACTAAATTGCAGTATTAGATCTTGCTGTGGCTAGATGGTTTATAATTCTTACCAAAAATGAATGCAAAGTACCATTTACTTCATTTGTACCTTATTCAATGAAAATATTAACTTTCTATTCTAATGGAGCGGATATTAGATTACATTCACTAATATCGAACCTTCTATTTAATTCCTTTGTATACTTAGTTTGAGTGATCAAATTCTTACCATATTCCCTCTAATCCTCAATTCCTAAATAACAATGTATCTCACCAAAATCCTTCATTTCAAATTCCTAAGACAATTTCCTTTTGATCTCAATAATCAATTTTATAGCACTTTATGTTATCATAAAATCATTAATATACAATGAAATCAAAGCAACATTCCCATTTCTATCTTTCATTATGTAAAGATTTGAATCACTCTTAATTTTGATGAAACAATGTTGAATGAAGAAAGTGTTAATTTTCACACACCATGACTCGAGAGAGCTTGTTTGAGACCATATAGTGTTTTGTTTAACCTGCATATAATATTTTCTTATCCTTCTCTACAAAACCTTATGGTTGAACATGATACATTTATTCTTTTGATTCACCATTTAAAAATATTGACATAACATTTAAATAACATAATTTTCAATTGTACGTAGGAGTTAATGCAATCATTAATATAATGGCATTGATTTTAGTTATAGGTGCAAACATGTCTTGTATTCATTATTTTTGTGATTATCCTTTTGCAACCAATCTTTCTTTAAACTTGTCTATAATATCGTCGGCATTGAAATTTGATTTGAACAACCATTTTGAACCTACATGAAATTTATTTTTCAAACAATTTATTAAGTTCCCAAGTTTCATTTTTCTTTATGGAATCATATTTCTCTTTCATAGCATTCATACATTCCATATGATCCTTTTCTTGCTCAAAATGACAAATCTCTTCTACAATCATAACTTGAGTCATCAAAGCATAATCTTTACATCCAACAAGTGTCTAAATTTCAAACGAGTATCTATGACATCACATATGAATAAAAACACTTGAATGTATGAAATTTGCATATTACAGTCATTTATTTATATTGATAAAGTTGCATATGAAATAAGCAACTTGAAATTTTTGAGATTATCACTTAATGTTGTTTCTCTATCAACAAAATTGCCTACATGTCTTACATGTCTTCTATCTTTAGATTCATGAAACTTCTTTTGCCTACTATCCTTAACATAATGCTCAAATTTACTAACATGAGTCATTCTTCTTCACACTTGTATATATCCTTGATGATGCCCCAACTTGATACAATTTTACATTAGAATTGTCTCCAACATTCTTTTTGACTTTACCACGCATAGCTTTTTGGCTTTGGCCAGAAACTCTAAATTTGAACTCTAAAACCTATATTCTTCCTTTATTCCTCTTAATCTAATAGGATACTTGTAAAATTATAAAACCAAGGTGCTTTCTCCCGTGTTGCAATGATGATGATAAACATATGAAAATCATCTAACATACAATTTAATGCCATGTGTCAACTCCATATTAATCACTAAAGAATTACACATAAATTTTTTTACTTTCAATATATATATATATATATAATCAACAATAATATATTTTATTACTATTAGTATATTTTTTTACATCATGTGTCAATTTCATGTTAAATATGGAAGAAATTATATATATATATATATTTTACAATTTTTATATTGAGTTCTATAAAAAATGTTTAAAGACTAGTTATAAATAAAATATTCCAATATATAAACTTAAGTAAAATAACTTTATTAAGAAAAGTCTTTATGTAGAAATCACATAAACTAATTTTTTTGGCCAACACATTTTGAACCAACAATAATTTTACATCAATTTTATATGGAGAAATAAAATGATTGAAAAAAAATCACTTAATAAAAATTAGTTCTTATTCATTACATAAATATATTTTCTATTATATATATATATGATTATAATTATAATTATAATTATACATTCATTATAATTCTAGGTTTATCATACCAGAAATATCTCAATGTACAAAAATAAATTTAAGATGAAAAAAGAGATTTAATATCTCTCTACCCAAAATAAAATCACAATTAAGATGAAACTTGATTCAAACATCATATAGCATTGGTATTTAATATAGAATTGAATATATACTTAGTAAACTTCTCTATGGAGATAGATTAAACTTTTTAATTAAACATTAAGAAAAAAACATTCGGCAAATATTTAATTTTCTAAAAATGTAATAAATCAGAAATTAAAATAAATTTACACAAAAAAAAAATGTTAAAATTAATACATCAAAATTCACATCAAATTATATGAGTATTTATTTATTACTTTGTTATTTATTAAAGCCAAAACAATGGTCCCATATGAGATCTCGCTGGTTGTTTATTTCAGATCGAAGCTTAAAGAATTATCGGTTGTTTGTTAACGTATTTAAAAAGTGGACGTCATAGATGAACACTCGTTGTCTAAGCTGATTTTGGCATAAGAGTTAAAGCTTAGGAAGAAAATTTGGAGGAAATAGAATGATAAGTGGATGGGAAAATGGGGAATCAATTGGCAGGACTATCATAATTCTAAAGTGGAATTAAAATTTTGGGTACTTGAAAAATTAAAAAAAAAATGATATATGTCAATAATTTAGATATATGTCAATCCCAACATAGTCGCATAATGAAAAAAACCTATTTGAGTGTCCCAATCAAGGGAAAGGCTAAGATTTTGATAGCACAACTATTATCTTATCACCTTAGATGTGAAAAGGTAGATGGGAGTTCCCAAGGAAGAGTGGCAAGAAAGAACTTGTGTCTTTTGTGAGAGAGTGGTTGAAATTGAAGGACACTTCATTATGGAGTGTCATGCCTATAAGGACATTGGTAGTCAGCGAGAAAGCCGTGAAAGTGGACAGTGTCTGTGAGCTATTTGTGGAAAGAAAGCTTCAAGACTAAACTTGATTGTATGATATTTTATTATTTATATGAATTTGAACGGATAAGTTATCACAAAGAGTATTTTAATCGTGCACTTATTCACGGTTAATCCAAAATTCCATGAATTACCTTCAATACTATTAATGAAAAAGACTTATGGGATTCCATCGTTGAACCGTACCTTTTACAACCAATGTTTTGGAGTTTTAAATAAATGTTGCCGTTTTATAGAGTTTACATAATTGTTCTTAGATGAGCGGCTTAAGATTTATATTATATGAGCGGATAGGATCTATATTATGCTTCAAATTATGGTAAATCGTATGCAATTTTCCATGAAAGGTAAATTGCTTATTCTTTCGAGCTAATTGAGAATCAATTGCCCATATCACTAGTGAGAATCAAATCGTTGCGAAAGCATAACAACGCTACATTGTAAGTATCCAAGCCATTTTATTTATCAAAACGAAAGCATAACAACGCTACATTGTAAGTATCCAAGCCATTTTATTTATCAAAATTCTCCAAAGACCAAATAAGGAAACGTTTCACCCCTGTATCCAAATTCCACCAATTTCTCTTTTTTTTAGGAAGAAAATCATGATATGGCCGAAGCCAGCAGATTTTTACAACATATGACCGAAGCCAGCAGAATTCTTTTTACGGCATAGCAGTAACAAATATCGAACATATGGCTGAAGCCAGCAGATGACCAAATCGTAACAAATATCGAACATATGGCTGAAGCCAGCAGATGACCAAATCGTGGGGGCCTCAACGGCCGAAGCCAGCAGATGGCCGAAGCCAGCAGATGACCAAATCGTAGGGGCCTCAACAAAACACCGCCCCAGGAATCGATCCCGGCTAGGGGGTGCGAAAGCCATCTGCCCCAGCCGTCATATCATGCACATCCACCAATTTCATCTGTGCCATTTCCACCATATCAACGTTTTGGCCCCAAATATTAAGGTGATCACAATACTATGTTGTGAATTTCATCTCAGTAATGTGCTGGACACTCTCCCCTTGCAGTAATTTATTACATACGTCCGTTGAGCTTTAATTTTTTTTTAATTCTCTTGCTGCAGATCACTCTTTTTCATTTAAAACGCTTCCATTAAGCTCAGCTTATCTACGTGAAAAAGACGGTTCCTAGCAACATACCATTTGTGAAAATGATATTGGAGTGGAGCATAGCAACATATCATTTGTGAAAATGAAATTGGAGTAGAGCATAACAAAGCATTTTGTTTGTCAAAGTGCTCCAAATCCAAATAAAAAAACGCTTCACCCCTGTTTAATATTCCACCATTCAAGTGATTTTATGTGCAAAAATGTTAAAAGAAACTTCGCCCAGTACACATGCTGAACCTAAATCAATTGAGCAATATAAAAACTGGAGAAAACTTAAAACCTAAATCAATCGAGTAATATAAAAAACGGAGGAAACTTTTGAAAAAATATTTTTAAAGTGCAGAGTAAGGAACCATCTTATTTATTCCAAGACAACCAGAGCAACTTTCGTGAGTTTGCTCTTCAAAAATTCTCAATACGTATCTTCCCTAATCCTTTTACCCTTTTGAATTTGCACGTGAATGAAATTTCAGATTCCCTGTTAATAACATGTAGTCACAAGCGGATTTTGTCTTTCACTGATCCCTATTTAATTTTTAATAGTCCATTTTTTATTGTGCAGAGCACCTGCATTTAGTTCCCTAATTATGCACTTGGTTCTCATGCATTTCTGATGTCATCGGTTTCATCTTTCAGGGAAGAAAATATTAAAATCCATTTCCAACCACATGAAGGTCGAGAACAGGTGGCTCATTCCATGGCACCTAAGAAGGTTGAGATCTTTAAATCAATGGACGAGTGGGCGGAAAAAAATATATTATCCATTTAAAGCTTGTTGACAAGGCATTTAAAGTTGTTGACCAGTTATTTTAGTTTAATTTTTATTTTTATATAATTTCATTGAGTCAAAATGTTTTAATTAATAATTTGTTTTTTTTATGTGACCGGGTCAAAATGTTTAGATAACATAATATAACTGGACATGCCTACAACTCAAGAGTGTCTCTTTGCCCAAAAATGTAATAAAATAAAATTAGAAAAATATCAAAAAAATTTGATTGTGAAATGAGAATGGATTTTGGCCGTGTGGTATTGATGAGCCATGATATGATATGATTAATAATATCCACAGTAAAGTGGGCTGAGTATCCATGGTTAAAAGTCTTGTTAATTGTAAGTATTATTTTGATTGTGAAATGAGGGATAGTTTTTGGGCATGTTGTATTGACTTATGGTCTGGTATGGTTTATAATATACATGTTAAAATGGTGGTGAATATCCATGGTTAAAATTTTTGTTATATTCTAAGTATTAAGTTTTCTTGTGTTTATTAATGAAATTTAAATATAGTTACACAATTATCATTTTAATTTACATGGTGAAATAGATCTTAATTTATAGCCACTATTTATATCTTATATGTTTTCATGTGATAGAGGTGTAGATATATGTCAAAAGTAATTATTATATGTTTTCTTTTAAATTTAATAAAATATATTGTAAAATTAGATTCAAATAAAATATTTATAGAATATTTTGGGTGTGAAATGAGACATGGCTTTTGGGCATGTTGAAATGATGAGCCATGGTATTGGCCCATGGTATTGTAATAAATCCTATTTATAAGTTAATAATATATATGGAAAAGTGGACGTGAATATGGTTAAACATATTGTTATATTGTAAGTTTATGTGTTTATTATTTAAATTTAAATATGGTTACATAATCATTATAAAATGGAACTTAACTTATTGTTGCTACTTATACATTTAATGTACTGTGTATCTTATGATTTTTTTTTAATCTAAAAAGTTATTGGTAATTTTATTAATAAAAACAAAATTATAATGCAACAAATTTGAATTTTATTATTTTGATTACTTTTAACTTTTTGCTGACACTACAACATCTCCCTGGGGCTCTATATTAATTTTAACTGCCATGTAAATGTTTACAAATTTATGTATAAATTCAACATATTAAGCCAACATGTAAAAATGTTTACAAATTAGCACAATATTTCTAAAAAACTAATAATTACTTTTGATGGAGATCTTCTTTTACTTTTATTTCAATATATCATTTAGTAATTATACTTCAAAAATTCAACCTTAAAGAACAATAGAGATCACAATGCACAAAGAAGAGATAAGATTTACCTTGGAAAAACCTAACAACCTTTTCAATAGTGAATTTTTTTTGTTCAACATGATACACATGGTCTTCCCCCTCCAAGTCAATTCACCCAATCTATAAATTCGCTCTGCCTTATTTGACCTAGAAATTTCAGGCTCCTTACGATGGCCAGTTACCCCATAATTTTGGCCCCTGCAATTGCCCAGGATTTCGGCCCCTTGCAACAGAATTCCTAAAAATTTAGGAAAGATTTGTTATGTCCACACATTCAAGTTGATGAGAGAGAGAGAAAGAGATCCAATTCATATTCTTCTTCACCCTATTCGTCCTTCTTGTCCTTTTCTTTCTTGTCCATAAATTGTCGTTTGAGAGAGATGTAAATTTCCCAAGTAGAGGAGGTCGAACTGCCTTTACATAGTGATTTGTCTTGGCCAAATGGGTGTGTATTCTACTAGAGCCAATTTGACTTGGAGGGAAGACGAATTGACAACTTTTGGAACCCAAAATTACAATTCAAAAATTCAATTTTTCTTCTTTTAAAAGTTGTAATGGGACTTTGACTAAAAATAAAATCTTCTTTGACTCTAGCATTTAAAATATGCTTTAAAATAATAAATAAAAGTACATCAAGTGAAAAAATAAACATTATGAAGACCGTCCATAGTTGCAAATTCAACACTCCCTCTTAACTAGGGAGGTATTCATAGTCACTGTCATAGGTGTTCTCAAGTTGAAAATTTTCTCTAAAGAAAAGGTTATATCAAATCAACATCATCAACATCATCATCTATTATCAACATCTACTAGTGGCCATATCCGGGGTGGTACCAAAACCCATGGCAATGTCATCATCATATAAATACTCACTCCTTCAGAGTGAGCGGTCCCCATGGCTTCTTCCTAGGCCAAAACGTTGAGATCTAAAATAGCTAGCACTCACTCACCCTTTCTAGTGAGAACTTTGGGCCAAGACCTCACTCAACCCATCTTGATTGGAAATTGGGCTGAGGGGTAGTGCCATCAACACTTTTCCAACCAGAGCACCATTCTTAAGAATGATGTTGACCACCCACCTTTGGGATAAAGAGTCATGTAGCCTAAGAAGGTTATGAGTATCTTATTCTCATGGTAATAAGGGTTCTTATATAATAAGAGGGAGAAGAATGCAAGTAAGATTATATTCATGTGTTGAATTGCAATTTTTAAACTTGTTGGTTTAGGTGTTGCACTCTTTATCTTTCTTATATATTTCCTTACCAATGGGTTGTAATTTATTGAATTTTGGATGAAGAAAGGAAGTTATGAGTGAGAAAATAAAGCATCCATGAAAGTGGTGTAATTAGAATGTTTATTTGCAATAGAATAATTTATACTATTTTTATTTTGTAAATTTTATGAAGGTTAAAACTAAGGTTATGCCAAAAGGCTTGCCAATAGTTTAAAACGTATAAAACCAAATTTACTAAGTGTAAATTTGATAGAATAAGAAGTGTGGAACTAGTCATGTGTATGTATTATCAATTGTTTTAAGTGTGCTAAAATTATCCTCTATTTGCATGTTTTCACTGAGTGTAATACATTCCCTATCTTACTATCAAGTGATAAAAGAGTAGTGCAAAGTATTGATTGTATGATATTAGTCTAACAACAATCCTTGCACCCTTTTAGTTTGTTTGACATAACATGATGGATTTTGAGAGGAGAGAACTCTAAGAGTTGGTTGCATGCAAATCCATTCTACCATTAGACAAGGGGGCTTTACTGGGGGACCATTACCATACCACGTGCATTCATATTGAGGGATATATATTGGGGAAAAAACGACATAATATATTGGGGGATATATGGAGGGTAAAGGGCTTTTATATTGGAAGGTATTAAAAATGGAGCTCAAAGTTAATGAAAAGAATATAAAGGGGTATAAAAAATGTTAATGAAAAAATGGATATGTATGATATCTAGTGAAAGTAGGGATTTTTTAAATTGGAAAGGTGTACTGGGTTCATATTGGTAGGGGGTTAAATAATGTGATTTTAGAGGTGTTTTCCAAGATATAGTCAATTTAAGGGTATTTTTTAATATGTCATGAACGCATGTGATATGTCAGAGGTTCATTGAGTGAAGCCCTCGTGCATTATGATTAGATATAGAATATTGGTAGTAGGGTAATGCGATAGCATAACTTCACATTCGTATGGTATTTTATGAACTCACCTATTTTCCTTGTTTATTATATTCTAAATCTATAATTGAATATGGGATATCATATATTTTTCTAAAGAGAACCATTGTAGTTTATTATTTTTAACATGGAAAATTATGTTAATGTCTTCTCTAAACTCAAAGGGTCATCTTAATTTTTCTATGGGAGGGTAGAGTTGAACCTAAGGAGTAGTTCAATGAAACCTTAAACATGTGAAATAGGTCTTAAGAGTCTACTTTAACATTCTTATGATTAATTGCATTTGAACCTAAAGCCTTATGCCCTAAAATATCAAAACGCCATATGCATTTTATTAATAAATTAAAGAGAGAAGACTATACTTCAAACTTATTTTTATTTTGTGATTTGTTTATAAAAGATGCCTAAATAATCTCAAAATTTTATATATGGCATAGTGATATACATTGTTGTACAATTCCATAGGTGACATAAATGATTGCTGACAATGATCTAATCTTCACCTTTCCATAACATGATGAAGCGTTTGAGGTTTTGGTCACTAGAGTGGTCCCTATCAGAGAACTAGAGAATTAAACATGTCTTCTCCCTTTGATTCATATGTTGAGGATAATTTTGCTTTGGTCTCTTGTGATAGACCATGCTATAAGAATGGATGGGTTCCATCACCTTCCATATCATATTTATAATACTTTCAGGGCCTCAGTATCGAGGGGTGGTCCCCACTAGTTAATCAAATCATCAAAGGTATTTTAAGGGTGGTCCTTCTGGTATTTTAAAGGTGAATCTTATGTATCTCCTTTGGTCGACATAAGATTCAACTTTGATAAGGTGGTATTTTAAACATGTTCCTTTTGTTATTTTAAAGGTGAATCTTATCTATGTCCATTGGTCAACATAACCAAGTCATTCTGGCTTTTGAGGAGAAGATCCATCCAATCTTATAGTTTCCCTTGAACATTCACTTTTGGTTGACCTCACCAAGTCCTTTTGGCTTCAAAAATGAATGTATTAATCTCTACTTGGTCAAGATCCTTTATGACCTAGCCAAATTCTTTTGGCTACTTCATCCTTCCTTTTAATGAGGGAGACATCTTCACATCATACTAAGCTCAAATTTGTTCACATCTATTCATTTATGAATATGCAATGCAACTCAATTTCTCCTTTCGTCATCATGTCTCAAATGAAATGATATAATCATTGTTGTATGCAAAGAATAACTTTATTTCCTGAGATATATCCAATATCCATCATAGGTACCAATGTACCATCTTTCATCTTTTACTTCCTTTTGAGATAAGTATTTCATGTGGTTATATTGGTTTTTCCTTTTTTTGCAATAATGATAATTTCATTTACTCTTCCATAAGCAAGTTTTGGTGATCCCTTGGTCACATAGGTAAGTATTTTGTACTACTACTCCTCCCTCTGGCTTGAGAGATACTTTTAGTCATAATTTTGTTTATCCATTTTGATTCTTAGTATCAATAATGTTCTTGCAAACCTTATTCACGATATCAAGTAAGAAACAAATATAACGACAAATTATGGAAATAAATTTAGTCAAAATAGAAAGATAAAATTACTTATCTTTTAGTTTGTAATTATAGGCTCCCTCGTGATCCTAGCTCTCTTACAAAACTCCACCTGCAATATTTATTCTTAACATCGATTATAAAACTTTATTTCTTGTAATATTTATAAGACCTATGGTTTCTTCATCCCCTATATCTTCTACTTGCATTAAGTATTCCAATTTTGCATTAGGGTTTATCCTTCAAACCCTAGGATTTACAATAAGTTTCCCTTCGCCTTTTGTAAGAAAAATCCCTCTTCCTACTATATAGCTTAGTACTTTCTAATGTTGTCATAAGTCATTATAACATTAGTATTTATAAATGTCCTCCTTTTAGAGGAAGGATTTACCATATAATTATAAATAAAGTACCAAACCTATGCATAAAAAATACTTAAAAGAACAAGAAACTTGAATAGAGAAAAAGATACATATATCTTGATTGAAAGAATCCTTTGACTTCCTTTGAGGTGGTTGGTTATCCACATCCTTAACCATCATTTGCTGCTTTTGAATCAACAATTCCAAGTCATCTATATGCTTATCAAAGAAATGCATCATATATTAGCATTATATCTATCGCATTATGGTTTCATCTGAAAAACCCTAGGATTCAAGATTTTAATACAATTTGTAGTTTCCAAGTTTTCTAGGGTTTTCAAACCTTAATATTTCCAATCTCTTGTGTCATACAACCATAATGACCTCAAGAAAAATTCCACTCTTTAGAGTTTAGGAGCCTAGCTCCCTCTTACTTGAATTATATTTTAATATTGATGTTTCGCATCTTAGAATTATGTCCATCCTTATTCCATCAGTAAATGAAGGATATTCCTTCCAACAAAGACACAATAATTACATGTTGAGTCATATTTTCAAATATCCAATGAGGTTTTCTTGTAAAAAAAATCTTGTAGTGTCAAGATTTCATGATGGGGATAATTATCTCTTGGAGATACCTGGAATCCTTAAAACCTTAATTTTCTTCTAAAATGAACTTGGCCCGAAACTCAGTCCTGCAACTCAACTTTTAACCTACCTCAATATTGGTAGGTATTGACTTTAAAAATCCAATTTTCTTAACATTGGAAATTCTTCAAATGTGGCCTTAGATCAAGCCTTTGTTTCCTTTATAAAATTTGGTCTAGTTTCCAAAACAAAGTTCTCCATGGATTTGGTTTTTGATCTTAAACTCTTTCCAAAAGTAAAGTTCATCTCTTTCAATGTTTACTCTTTCTTATAATAGAAATGAATTTCCTAATCTGAAAATTACTTCCAATGATTTGTAATCTCAGGTTGTCTTTATGTTACTTATATAATTAAGTAATTATACATAGAAAATATCAACTATAATGCAATAATAACCATAGTATCACAAAGAGATATAAAAACACAATAAGAGACACAAGATTCCTTTGTGAAAACCCAACCTTGGGAAAAAACAATCCAACTTTTCTTCTAAGGAGAATTCAATTTTCAACAAAGTTTATAATATAAATTGTCTATAAATATGTGCCGAATTCCAAGCACAAATACTAATCAAATGTGGTCAAAGGAGAGATAATATTTGACTTCTATTTATCTTAATCAAATCAAGTTAACAAGCTATGTTTCAGTACGCATAGAAATATTTGCGCAAAATCTTGGCCTTCTTCGAAAATTCGGCTTTCTACATTTGCTTCAGAAACTGGGCTTTTTGCATCTACTTCAGAAACTCAACTTTCTATGTCTACTTCAAAAACTCGAATTTCTACCCAGAGATGCATCTTCTTCATAAACTTAGAGTTTTGTGTTTTATCTCCTTCACTTAAATGAGAAGAAGGTATCTTGTCTTGTTAGATTCAAATTGAACCATTTGGGGAAGTCAAATTGAGTATTTCAATTGGTCAAGTGGGTGCCCTTTTGACCAAGGCTTAACTCTCTTAGTGGGGCCAACTTAGGCTTCTTAGAGCCTACATAAAAATTTTGAAGGTTCCTTAGCATGCAGGAATACCTCTCGATTCTGCAAAAATCAACATAGGGGTGGTTCCCTTTGAAGGACTTAGGAACTAGAGGATATCACAAGAGTATATGACATGTCTCTTTATTTCAATGGTGGTTTCATTGGAGTAAACTATAGGCAGAGATGGTATAGTGTCGCAAGCATAGTACTTAGTGGTGGTGTCCAATGTAAGATCAAGGCATCAAGGGTCTTCATTGTCTTATTCATTATTATTTATTTTAGAAACTCTAATATCTAGGGATTGTCCCCACTAAAGGTAAGGTATGTAACAACTCCTTTTTGATTCCTTCTCTCTTAATTACCACAACCCCTATGAGTGTTCCTGAATGGAACCCTTGGAATTTGAAATGGGAAGATAGAAAAAAGAGGCCATGGATTTGAAGGATTACCCCCCAATCAATAGGGATTATAATGGCATTTAACCATTAAATTATACAAAAAAAAAATACTACAACAAAAGAGACTAAACAAGTATTATCTCTTCAATCTCAAGGGATGGTCCCAACTAGTTTATTAGAGCATCCATAAGGTAATTTTCCTTAACTTGATTTTCAATGGTGATCCCCATTAAAGGAATGGGGAACTAGAGGAGATTGCTAAAAATATGATTTAGCTTTTTTTATTTTAAGGGTGGTCCCATAGGAGGATATTCTAGGAATAAATGGTATAGTGCCACGGCCTTGGTACTGGGAGGTGGTCCCTAAGGTAATATTAAGACATCAAGGGCCTTCTCTATTACATTAATTGTGATGGATTTTAAAGGATTTTATCTTTGGTTGTGGTCCTCACTAATGGAACAAAGCACCATGAGGTATGTGACACCTTCATTTTGAATAATTATCTCTTGGTCATCTTAACCCCTATGAGTGTCCCCCAATATTATTTGGGGAATAAGTGATGGGAAGAAAGAGAAAAAATGGTATGGACCTAAGGATTTTGACCCAACCAATAAAGCCACAAGATAATAGCAACAATCAAAGAGACATACAAGTGAATAAACAAATACAATAATGCAAGTAGAAAGAAATTTTTGGAATGATATACATTTGTTGGGCTAATTAATTACCCTAGTTATTAAAATATTTCATACATTTCTCAACCTAGTGTCCAAATGCTTGTAATATGCTTTTCACTATATGTGCAAGATACAAATTATTAACTTGAATTAGTTTGTCTAAGAAACAAAATTTGTATCATTAGTATACAAATTGAAATGAAATTATGAGAAGCAAATGCAACACACTTCATAAGAAAATAAATCACACATGAGAAGGTAAGAAAAATGGAAATAAAATGCATCTCACATTAAGTAATGCTTTGTGAACTTTTCATTTCTCTCTTCTTTCTTATATCCTGAGGAACTTAGCCACTTTCCCTTGAAGTTGGTCTTATCTCTCTTCTTCCAATATGTTCAAAACTCAAGCCTATGCTTGGACTTCTCATAGCAATACTTATCCTTTCGTATAGTGTCCTCCAAGGTTCTCAACTCATCAAACTTAATTCTATCTCAATAAGCTTGTGGTAACCCGCTGAGTTACCTTTGAATATTAACTTTCTCAACTATAATGTACAACACATATCTCAATAGTTCTAAGAATTTGTTGGTGTAATCATATGTGGTAAGTTTCCTTAGCTTATGTGTGTGGAGCTCTATAAATTTTTTGTCATCGTTCCTCTAATATAGGTACTTCTCTCAGAAATATTTCTCAAACTTTCCCCATGATAGTTATCTCTCTCTAATTCCCTTGACATATCTGAAACCATCACACCATATATAAGCTTTTCTCTTCAAGCTGAAAACAGATATTTTGACCTTCATGTTTCTACAGTGGTCATGGACTCTGAAATATTTCTTCATTCCTAACAGAATTTTGTTTCTTCAGCCTTCATAACTTCTCCATCAAAGGTAGGGGGCTTTTCTTTCTTAAAATCATCCAACATTAATTTTTCTCACTTTTCCATTGCTAGTGATGTCTTCTAATTGAAAAACTAGGCAACTACTCATGGTTATCTACCCTTATTTCCATAGTGATGAGTGGAGCTCCTCTTCTCACTATTTCTTCACTTTCCTATTGATTTCTTTTCTTTAACATGCTTCCTTTTTCCCTATTAGTCTCCAATCCATGTTTCCATACTTCATATGAAGTATACTTTGACTTGTACCTACATAGGTAGTTGGAACCAAATCATCTTTCCTTTTCCATTCCGGATCTGATAGGATCTGTAAAATCACCACATTTACTTATGTTTTTTTCTTCATCTTTGACAATCCTTTCATTTTCTACCTTAAAACTTCTCAATTCATCGATTAAGCTCCTGAGGGTGTCCATCTAGTGAGGGGGATTTTCTTTGGTCCTCTTCCCAATTATGTTCTATCACACACACATAGTTGCTAATTATGTTCTTCCCCATTTTGTTGCTCATTCATTTATTTCCATGCTATAAATTTGTGTATTCTTATGTTTTATGACACACACATAGTTTCTAATTAAATCTAGCATGAATATAGTAGTTTATTTCCTCAGTATATCAGCGTTAAGTATGTTAATTTGAAGTTGTTCACAATAAAAACACCCATGTTAGTCACATAAAATAAAAAGTCATGTAAGCATCCTATCAAGGTTAGCAACCACATTAGTTGTAAATCCAAAAGAATTAGCATGTGCAATAGTTAAATTGTTGTATTAATTTAGTTTGTGAGCCACTTCAGGTCTAGTATTGAATCTAAGTTTTGATATTACTTTTTAACACTCCCTCCCACCCCCTTATCCCATCTCGGACTGTGAGAGGTGTTACTTGTTTGCTTTAACCTAAATCCCAAGGTACATTATAGGGATGGGGTTAGAATTTTTTTTTTTTGTAAATTCTTCAAATCTCAGAGAAAATTCCTGCATTATGTTTAGTTTGTTGTGATATTAACAGTGATATAAATTTTGCCTCAATATAACTCCTAGATTGAAAGGTATGCCCCTTCGAATTCTATCCAATCATATTATGCCATGTCAACATTTACCTTCCACATATCATCCACGGCCCGTACATGGACCATGTGGCACTACCATGACAATGTAAGTGTGGGTCCCACTAAATCCTTAGCCATGGTGTTATGTGACACTTCATCATTATATCTGACCATCATTTCATCCATCCCTTCAACCTTGTGCTGCTACTCTACACCCATGGATGGATGGATCTCTGGATCCATATGTACTTGAGGGAAATCCAGTGCAAGGCCCACCATATACCACATAGTGTCCATGTGGTGGCCCTTGGCACCACCACGTAGACTTAAAGTGGGGTCTAATGATTCGCCATCTTTCTTGTTATATCCATCCCATGAGAATCTAGCCGTCTCAATCATGAAGCAGTCCTTACCACCTTGGAACCCTCGATTTACAGATCCAAAACTTTGTGAAAAGGTAATCTAGCCTTCAAGCTCATATGGTCATGTGTGTATGGGGTTGTCCTTACCAAACTCTAGATCCCTACATCCCCAATGCGAAAGGTGCTTGAAAGGAGATATATGGCTTGAATTAGGTCTGGCCCATTCATGAAATAACCACTACTTTCTAGCTCTGAACCACAGATCACTGAATATGGGTGACATCTGATAGAATTATCTAACCCAGATGAGGTCCAACTTGCACACAAAGGAACATTTCCTTACCAGAGCCTGACCCTAGATCACCAGATTTTGTAGGCACACTAAGGGGAAGGAAATTAAGAGAAAATAGAAGAATTTCTTAAGGCAAGGGAAATAGCCCGAACACCAAATTCCTAAGAAGTGACAAATGAGGCTAATACTTGACCTCTAGTAGATAACATCAACATACAAACCACTCATACATGTTTGCAACTCACTCTTAGCAAATTTAACACGCAATCATTATTATAATGAATTATAATTAAATAACTAGAGTCATGATCCAAATGATACCGAAAAGGAAACTTGTAGAGATTTAAAGTTTGTAAGAACTTTCACAAGGTAAGAACCTGGTAACACAATCATGAGTAAGGCAGTAATTTTCCTAGTTTTGATAATTAATATAACTGATAACTTATAAGAATGTGTTGATGTATGTAGCTTGGGAGGTACTCCAATCCCTAGGGTCAAGTGTTTTGAGGGAAAAGCACCACAAGGTCATGTTGTGGGCTTGGAACCCAAGTGTGGGGTTTTGCACCCATCACGATTTGGGTCAAAATATTGATGAAAAAATGGCATGTGATGGATGGGGATGATAGTGCTCAATGAGATGATTCCAGCACATCGAGAATCATCTGATTCTGAGTTGTCGTTAGGAAGAAATGGATTTTTAAATTTGACAAGGTAATTATTGGTTTTCAAGTCATGTAGGCTTGGTGTAAAAATTCCCAATAGATGTGTCTCTTCAAGATTCGTTGGAGCCCCTCATTGAGGTCATAAATAGAGGGTGAAATATCATTGCTTGAGCATCCATTATGTGGGAAATACATCTCCAAAGGATCTCTGAAATTGTAAGGGAATTCACAATGATATTAAGGAGGCCAAGGAGACTTGGGACAAAATCGTAAATTTTCTACAGAAACAACGTGGGAGAAGGTCGAGTTGTTGTAGGTGCAATGGATGTGTTTTAGGGTTAAAACAAGGTTTTTTTTCAAGTGCGTTTTAGGGATGGATTATAGGGTTTTGTGGGTTGAGGAGCTAAGGACAAATCGGTTGATGGTTAAGGGTTATTTGGATAGAGTTTGGAGGAGGCTGAAGGCCTACATCAATTATTGTTCTAGGCCATAGGCCATAGCCAACAACTAGGTTGTTTCCAAGGGTAGTGTTGAAGTGTCAAGCCTGGATTGGGGTAGCGTAGGTGTGGACGAGTCTCTCCTTGGAAGACCACAACCCTAATAGGCTTGTGTTTTTTACTGTGTGTGGGTGAAGGGAAATGTTGTCTGCCCTAACTAGTGGCACAATGACAGCAAGTGAAAAAAGAGGACAACAACATTTTGGAGAGGTGTATTGGGTCAAGTATTGACCATATTTGGATCAGTTGACCTTGCATCTTGTGGGAGCCAATTCAAAGATGAGATTGGGTGATCGTGTGTATTCATCAGTGCAGATTCCATAGTGGTTGGATTGGGTGCCATAGACCTGATTGGAGGGTAGTGCGTTGGCTACCCAAAGTAGTGCTAGAGCAGTAAAAAAGGATGTTTTTGGTGCGTGATTGGGTGAAGTATTGCAGCCTTATGAGTAACTCTTTCATGGATGAAAGAGGATACTAGAAGGCACATTGGAGCTCAAGTATTGGCTTGCCTAAAGAGAAGTTGATGAGCCCGTGTACATGCAGTAGAAGTGACTTGCAGCATTTTTTCGTGGCAACCCTCTTGGAGTCTCAATGTGTAGTGGCCTTGATGGACTAATGAGCTACTAGTGAGAAGTATGAGAGTAAAGGACCGGCTGGAAAAGATACGACACCGAAGTTGCAAAGATTATTGTCATTGTATCTTGTATATGATATATTGTTGTAATATTCATATTTGGTTTAATATAAAAAAGATTGGGATTGTACATATTGTACAATTTTGTTAAAATCTATGTATATTTGTGTATATTTGATTTACTTCTTTATATTTCTGTTGTGCAAATTAGTTTATGGTTGAGATTCTTGGTTTGGTAGAATCAGTGATTTGAAGACTCTAACCTAGATCCAATGTCATGGAAATTCAACAAATAGTTGGTTAGTCGTGAGTAAGCTTCAAACAATCAATCTTAAACATATAAGATATCCTAAAATTTATGAAGATGGAAGTAATCGCATAGTTCAAGCATTCATTATCACCAAAAATACATAATCTAACTTGTCAACCACGAACATGATAGTGATTTTATGCATTCTATCATGAGTAATACAAAACCACACCTATTCCATTCACATCGAAAAGAATTTCATAATCCATAATACAAATATGCATAATCCATTATGCATTTGAATAAATGGAAATGGTTTGCAATTGAAAGAGGGACTTCAACTCTCCACCCAACCATAGGAAATCTACACTACCCTCTTTCCAATAGTCGACCATCCTTGATCTATATCCAAGTTCTGATGGGATTCTTGCATAGGCGAATTTCACTCCAAGGCTTGATCAAACACTTAGCAGATGAATTTCACTATCCAAGTCGTTTAACAATTGTGTTTTCATAGCAGCACTACATGGGTCTATAATCGATTGTCTAGTTCATTTAACAACTCTCCAACTAGCACCACAATGGTTCATATTGCCTTGTCCAAGTGGTTTATCAGCTATACAAGAAACACCATAGTGACCCACTTACTCTCTCAATTTAATCATAGAGCTTCACCTAAGGCCTGGATGGGAATAATGATCAGTTCTCATAGATTGGATCCACTTTTCTGGTGGTTTAGCGGTTTCCTTTTCATAGCAAGCACTATGAGGGTTTGTAATCCAATCTCCAGGTGATTTAAAAACTATTTAGCAAGCACCACAATGGCTTACATTTCCCTTTCCAAGTGGTTTATCATCTATTCATCAAGCACCACTCTGATTTGCAATCCATTGGGCCTCCCACTAACCATTTAGGTTTAAAATCATAGTCCAATAGTCTCCACGCAACAATATAGGGGTTGACACCCCAAAAACATAGAGAATAAGCAAAGGGATAGTCTAGTCCAGTTCAGTCTTTCCAATGGCTCCTAGCTCTTTTCTTTTCTACAATGAATTTTTATTTATCTACTATGTACTATGTTATCACTTAAGAATTCTAATGCCAAAATTTCTCATACTAGCTTGATGAAAAAGGTTCGTGCTAGTCTAAGTTTGTTTTTTGTTTTTCCTTAGAGTCTAAGTCTTAGGGGGTCTTGAGTCAAGTATGCGTTCTCCTTCATCACTGGTCATTCTCATTCATCACCGGTCTCATAGCCATGTGTTAGTTTGGTTTAAAAATTACTATGTACCACAAAACCTTTTAGGTGATTTCGTGGCACATGTAACCATTCTGAAGTGATTTCGCAGCACATTAATCCTTTTAGCAGTTTCGCAGCGCAAAATTCCTTTAGGTGATTTCGTAGCACGATACGTTTTAGATGATTTTGCATCGCATAATTCAAAATTTACACTAGCCGTGCTACGAAATCGGAGATTCGTGCATTCACGGCGAATCTTTCCCAACTGTCAAATCTGTCAAGTTAATCTATGGCTGCGTCATTCATTGTCAGTTTATGCACTCCACATATCATGTCCAACCGCTTATCTCCATTATTACAACCACTAGGTACGTTGGTACACACGGAATACAAGTTCCAAGAAAGGCCAGGTATGCACAGTCTTAATGATGATTGTATGCCTTGCATGAGAAACAAGTCTGCAAGATTTCAATTTGAAAATATTGTCATCAAGCGAGGCAGCTATCAAGCGAGGTAGCCATTCAAGCAAGGCAGAGATTGGAGTTTGAGCAGCGCTAGCATTTCCAACCTCCATTACACTGAATCTTCATGGAGGGATCGGCAGAAAGGAAAGATCACAGGTCAGGCAAATGTTTAAGAAACGAGCCTGAAGGTTTAGACATAACCTTGAAGAACAGAGAAGTCGAGCATGCATTTAAACAAGCTGGATGTTGGAATTTTTGCAAGAAGCTTGTTGGGAAATTTATTGGGCTTAAATTGCTGCATTAAATTATGAACCAGGGAAACTCGTAAGCTTGTGATGGTGCCAGCAAAATATATGCAAGAGTAGGCAACTAACTCTATGTCTAACTAAATTATTTACGATTCAATATAATATGCAAGGGAAGAGGCTCCTAACTAAGGAGATCCTGGTTGTCCTTCCCTACAGTATCGTAGAGAATCATTGATTACATGAAACTAAAAACTTAAAATGAAGACAAAAGAATGAACTTAATTATTGTTTAGATTCAAGTAGAGAGAGAGACTAACTTAGTCTCTTGATTGTCCTCTCATGTACTAATCCAAACTAAACTAAGATTCATTCATAAGCATGAGAAATGAAATGACTTGAAACATAAAAGCACAAAAGAATGAATTTCAATTACCATATAAATCAATGGAGAGAGAGCCTAACTTAGACTCTTGGTATCTCCTCATATGATACTTGAAACATAAAAGCAAAAGAATGAATTTCAATTATCATGCAAATCAAATGGAGAGAGAGCCTAACTTAGACCCTTGGTTATCCTCCCATATGCTGATAAGATTCTAATTTAAAACTCATTCATCAATCACAAAAAAATCCTCAAACATCAAACATCTAAGCAATTAAATGAAATAAGATCTAATATGAAATAACATGTTTCTCTCATCCTTTTAGAGTGAGCTCAATTCTCTTAAGAACAAGACAAATTATTCCATATACTACATTAAAGAAACTTATACCTAAAACTACATCAATTCCATAAATTCATATTCTACATTAACACAATTTATATCTAAAACTACATATTGGAAATATATGAAAAATGAAGCTTTATTCTATTCCATCATAATTTGGATACATGCTCTAAGAGTCCTCTCTTTGGAATGGAGGAGGTACTCTTATTTATACAATGAGAGGAGATAACAAACTCATAATGATGATCCATTAATCTCTCTTTTAGTTCCATACATTTCTCAACCATCTAGACACATAACCCTATCCTCCATGATTTCCTCCATGAGGTCCATGATCTTCTCCATGATCTTTTCCATGAGGTTTATCTTATCAAATTCGAATTTGATCATTCAAGGCCACATAAAGATGCCCTGGAAGCTTCCATTGTGCCTACACATGTCAACAAACTCATTCTAATTGTTAGGTATAAGTATAAGCATATTATTTTCTAAAGTTTAGCCATAAATTCACTTAAAAATGTTAAGAATTAATAAACTTTGGAAAAGCATAGTTATAACCCAATAATGAGGTAAATGGAATGATGTGGAGGTGGAATGGAGGTGACATGAAGGTAAAATGTGAAGATATTGGTGAATAATGGAGTGAAAATAGGGACCATTGTGAGACCCAACAAAGCTCCAGGGATGTCATGCACAAGTTACTAAGGAATTTTCTGTGAATTTCATAGGACTAAACTCAAAGGTTGGTATGCTGGAATTGTAGGTCTCACCAGACATGATATCCAGAGTTACAGAGATTCCAAGAGGGCAAGAAAATTGGTTCAAGAATTTCAAATTTGACATGAACCCATGCAAAGAATTTCTAAAGCAGGAGTTCATTAACTCAGATTTGAGCAAGTCTGTTCCTAGAAGTTATGCCAAAGAATCTTATGCCCATTTGCTTATCTATATACAGAAGTACCTGACCTGTGAAGGGAGATATAACAAAGTGTATTCATACCATTTTAAACTTTTGTTGCATTTCACAGGAAAACATCTATTGATCTACCTTTTTACTTATTCCGCAGCTTAAGTAAAATGTGTGACAAAGTGCAACTAAGAAAAGAAGCCTATGAGACTTCATTGTTCTACCATGGCTTGGTTAAGTTGATTGTTCTTCATGAACTCAGAGGGTAGGCAGAGACTGGGACACATTCATATCCATGTCCGGTTTCAAGAGCAAGACCGGTCTCAGCCCTCAAACTGCAAAAGATCTTTCAACAACAACCGGTCCTCAAGCAGAAACAAGAGCCAAGAGGTTTTCAAAGTTAAAGGCAAGGAAACAAGTAAGAGAATCTACCAGGCCACTAACTATTCATGATACACCCCAGCAGTCCATTAAAGAGAAAACTCAGGTCAAAGAAACTGCACATGAATCAAGCACATGTGAAGGAATTCAAAGAAGAAGGAACAGGAGCCAGGTAGCTAAAGAAAAAGGTAAGTCAGTGAGTATTTAAGAAATCCCTGTTTCAAAGGGAGACTTAAATGATTTATTGCAAGCAATTGACATTGAACAGTCCCCACTAGTTCAAGCTGATTTGATACAGTCAGGAAAAGAGAAGGTTAAGAGGGTCAAAGCCTCAAAGAAACTCAAGTTTAATGATCAAGTTGATCAATTTGTTTTTAAGCCCAGGAGACCCATAACAAGGAAGTTCAAACAAGTACAGGAGGTGCCGCCAAGAGCAGATGAAACAGGAGAGGTGACATGACCTCATGAAAGAAAGGATAAAGGCAAAACAGTTGCCACTCAAGAAGAAGGTAATGTATAAGACTTGAAAAAGAGATTGGGATTAGCCAACTTCGAAATTGCTAGACTGAAAAAGGCTACCAGAAACTTTGCACTTAAGGAAGCTTATTTTAACCAAATGCAAGCTCGGTGGGAGGACCAAACATTTCAAATTCCTGAAGTGGTTGATTTTAGTGTTCAATTCCATAGCTGGACTACTCCTGCAATAAAGGAAGCTCAATTTATCAGAAAAGTCAATAGAAACCTTAGGTCTGGGATCAAAGTAATGAAGAAACAAATTGAAGACTTAAAGATACAGTTGAGCCAGCGAAAAGAATCTCCATAAAGAAATCTCACTTCAAGTAAGGTTATGTTTCAAAGTTTTGATAGTTTTTCTTGGTATAATCTTTATTGAAGAATCAAACATTCCCATTCAGTTTTGAAAGGTCTTGGAGCTGTTGAAAGAATGCTTAAATAGTAAAAGGCTCAAAATGGCAAAATTTTGGGTTGAAACTGTGATTTTTGAAACAACACAGCAGTTTCGTAGCGCGCTACGAAACTGCTGAAGGTGATGACTAAAGCTCAGCAGTTTCGTAGCGCGCTACGAAACTGCTGAAGCTACACAATCTAATCTCAGTCAACCAGTTTTGAAATATAAGCGGGAATTTTGAAAAGGGAATATCTACAAGGCATACAAGGCATCATCTAAAGCTATCAACATTCAACCAGGTCAAGACAGGTGGAGAAAATATGGATTCGAATCCAATTTTAAATTTTTTTCATAAAGTGAACACATTTACCACAGTTCAAGATATATCAAAACAGTTTGGAAGAACTTTTGCCTTCACACATGAAAAGGGTGGACAGCACATCAAGGACGTGGAAATCTGTTCTATTTTGGATAATCAAAGATAAAGGGAATGCTTCTTTGGATTCAAACATTTTGAGGCAAACCAAAGACCGATAAACAGGGGTAGTTTTCTATGTTTTAGGGCAATGGAAAAGATGTGACATTGAAGACCAACATGGAGCCTTGAACACACAGCCAAACTAAAAGGGAAACAGATGTCAAAGAATGAAAATGATTCTAATTAAGGCTATTATTAGCATAATATGAAGTTAGAATCCTACTCGATTTAGATCTCTAAAAAGTCTAGTTGAAGTTTGTTACATTGAATAGGCAGTTAAAAGTTAAACAGGTGTCATTAGAAGTAGATTTCGAGTTCCCCTAATGTTTAAGGAGGAACCTCAGTCAGGTCTATATATAGGAGAAAGGGAAATGTAATAAGGGTTGGAAGTTTATGTAAAAACTCTGTTTCTTTGGTAATATAGTACTGGCTGCTACTGCTCAAGAATCATCGAGATTTCAACGTATGTGTTGCTGTTGTTGTCTTTTCATGTTGCCTACAGTCTTATGAGTATTTGATTACTTAGAAATCACTTGCAGTGTTCTAATTTCCTTCACATACTTGTAAACTGTCCTCTTTGTGTTTGGTGTACTATAACTATATTGAAATCTGAATGCCTTGATTTTATTGCAAAGCCAATTCTACTATTAATGCTAAAGGACATATGACTCCATAAGCCCAATGGATGCTTGTTAATTTTGATTCCACCACCTTCATTCCTATTTGTTTCACAAAGAGTTAGCCATATTAATCATAATTGAAAACCTTCAACCCTTTGAGAGAGCCCTCTCAGGCTAAGGAGGCTAAGCCTTAGCTAAAAGATTGGTTTGAAACAGTTACTTGAAGTCTTCCTGGTCTGCAGCCTTCCAGGGCTTGATTTTGAGATAACATACTATGTGTGATCTTCTCTAAATCTTTTGTTCCTGTCTCTTGTCTTATATTCTCTTTTCCCTCCCCCATGGATCCCTCTCTTTTTTCTTTCCAATATAGTCACTCCCTGACTCAATTCATGAGGAGAGGACAAGGATGGCTGTTGTCCTCCACCCTTGTTTCCCACTCCAAGACTTCATAGTGTGTCAGCATGGGTAGCCCATGTTCAAGGTGATAGTTAATGGGTATAAATGAGGTAGGTACAACATACTCACAACACACCATAAGTAATTCAAACAACCCATGCAACAACACCCCCCCCCCCCTCCCATGCCAACCATCAATTCCTTTTGGCCTAAAGTAAAAAAAATCCAAAAAATTCACACAGTGATATTTACATATACAAGGTGTACCAAAATGGGTTGTTTTAGAAGAAATATGTCCATAATCAAATTGAATTCACTCTGCAACATACAGATTTTTTTTTTAACTTTTATTTGAATGGTTTAATCAATGATATATATCTTTAGTTTTTTTCCATGAAAACTAATATTGTGGGATCTTGTGTGACCTATCTTCACACTTGGAATATCATGGATTGTGTTTCCTCATTTCTTTACGCTAGTTGTGGCCTAAATTCTTGGCTTGATTCTAGAAGTAATTGTGCACCTATATACTATTTGACAGTGTTGGAAATCCATCAACCAAGGGGGTCTTCCCAATGTGAAGTCCCAATTAGACCTCACATCATTTTGGATAGTAGCCCCATCTGGGATATCCGCTCGACTGCGATATATTCTTATAGGTTTTCCTTGGCTACAAAGTTTAGCACAAGAGAGTTATGCATGGGTGATCTCAGATCAACAAGTGAATATTCTTGGTGAGTGTTCAGTTGTATGTGCATCAAGATTCTCTACGGTGGAGGGAAAGGAAAGTGGGCATCCAGGAGAGAGGTAATAGTACCACCCTATTAGAGACACACACACACAAAAAATATTCGTCTAACATCCACTGGAATAGTCCACATTGATGCGATGATTCTTACAACCATTATAAACAAGAAATATTTGTCTAACATCCAACGGAATAGTCCATAAGGATGCGACAATTTTAGCAAATGTTACAACACATTATCAATTAGATAAGCACTAAAATAATCGAAATAGTTCAACTACTTTAGTACAGGTGAAAGAAAACATGAATTATAAATTTTCACAGAACAATCTTACAGGTATTCACAATCCATGCATGAAAACATGTCATCCATGAGGCTTCAAGTAATAAGTAAAATTCATAAGACATGTGTATGCAACGAACACCACTAGCCCCAATAGTGGAGCATTGGAGCCACTCCTTTCTCCCAAAAAGAACTAGCTTGTCTCTCAAATGCCTTGTCGGAGAAGCCAAGGTGAAAATTCCTTTCCTCATACAATGAGGATGTATATATAATAAATGGGGTGATGCTTCACCTCCCTTGTGACTCTTTGACTACCCTCATGATTGTTTGACTTTTTATGACTTTTCAACTTTACATGACCCTTCATCTTCTATACATGTCTTTTGGACTTCCACTTTACAATACATTTTTGAATAAAAAATTACATAATCCACAAAAATACTGTGGCATATGACGACTTGTGACATGACATGACATGACACTTCAAACAAGGACTTCTTGATGACATGGCAATGTTGAGGCATTCTTTTTTCTCCTTTCTCTTCAACAAAATATGTGCAATTATTCATTTTCATGAGAGATGTGATTTTTTCTTCATATCCACCCTTCAAAGGGTTGTGAATCAAATGGAGTCTTCATGTGGTCCTAATATTTAATCTTCTATTGTAATCTAGTGTTCCTTTGGCTTCTCGCCTGATGATAATTTTATCTCTTCGAATCCATATGTGTCTTTAATCATGTCCTCCTTCTCCATTTCCTTCTTCATAATATTTCCATAACATGATAGAGTTCCTGCATCTACAATCCACTGATGGAAAGATGAGATCAGTCTGATAAAACCCTAGTCTAGTATGTTGCATGATGATCCACTGATTGAGATAGAACCAAGTGGCATGCTGAGGGAGAGGTTCAGTGACTGCGCAATTGTGTAGCTCAAGAAGTCAAGGGTCAGGCTTGAGCCTTGAGTCTGCATATGTGCAAGTCAGGTTTGGAAAAAGAAAAAATATTGCGCAGTTGGGGAGCTCAAGGAGCTAGGCTAAGGGTTTGAACACTAATTTTTCCCAATGCATAGTTCAGGAAGATATCCTAAGTGATTGCACAATTCAAGAGCTCAGGGTTGAGGCTTGAGCCTTGAGACTATGTAATGTGAATTTTTGAGGCTCAGTGAGTCAAGGTATAGGATTTTACTATTTATGTCAAATACGCAATTCTAGGAGAAAGAGAAGACCTGGTGATTGTTCAGTTATGCAGTTCAAGAGTTTAGTGTTTGGGCTTGAGCTCGGAGACTACACAGTGTGCAACTGGGGCCAGGTTGGAGGGTTGAATTGCGCAATTTTGGAGGCCAAGGCTTGGGCTTGGGCACTAAAATTATGGAGTGTTCAGTCCTGGAAGGCATGGAATACACATTGTGTAGTGTCAAGAGGTAAAGGGCCAGGATTGGACAATGCACGGTTAAGGAAGGGCAGATGAGGCTAAGTTGCTGGGAATTTTCTGAAATTTAACTATGTGTGGGATTAATGAAATTAATGTGAATAATGATAGGACTTTACTATGATCACACACTTAGAGTGCTTGAAGACACAACATAGATCATCTGAAACACATTAACAACATATTTCCCTCAGTGCGACAACCTTTACAATAACTTGTGACAAGTGCGACACTAAGGATATGCTTTGCGACAACCGTGATGAAACTTGTGCAAAAATGCTTAAAACTTTGTAAATGAGTGCAATGGAGGTTTACATGGTAAGATCAAATAATTTACACAAGGAGAAAGTCTTGAAACCACCAAAACAAGCTTATGTACATTGTGCGACACTTTACATGCCAGAAGATGACAAGTGCTAAAGTGAGAATGACACTTGCGATATGCTAACAACAGTGAAAGAAACACATGCCAAAGTGAAGATAACATGAAAATGACACTAATTAGGATGGAAGAAATAAAAAGCAACAAGCGAAAACATAAAAATGACACTCGCAAAAGCAAAGGTGCGCGAAAGTGAAAGTTTGCATTAAAACTCGCCGAAATAGAAGTACAAACACAACTAGAAGTGAGAAATTGTCGATGTCAGTGTGCATTGACTATTGACATGGATTGAAAATCACATAGTCACAGTCTTGATGGACCGTGCTATGCTTTTTCAAGCTTGCGTAAAAGAATGGGATCATCGACTTGTTGCGGACTCAGCATGTGTGAGAAAGTACCCTTGACACTTTCAATCCAAGATGGGAGATCAAGAGCATAAACTAACCAAGAAGTGACTATAGAATGACCGACCACAAGATCCAAAGTAGGCTCCAAAATTTACTTGCAGGAAAAATTTTGGAGGGTGTTTGTCACGGTGACAACACTTGGCGACACACCGGTAGAACTCCAACTTCTCTACTTCGGTCAATTATTTTGTGCAGCGTCTATTCGTTTAGGAAGTATTGATTCATCATTTATATTAACATGTCTTCCCCACTTACCCCGTGCATAAACATAGTCCCTTTAATTCCTTTACTCGGTTAAACACAAACATAAGGTCAACGATCACATAATGTTTAAAATTAGGATATGGTAATTGAGTTCGTGAGCTTTAGATTTTCAAAGCATATTTTTTCATCTCTGGTGTTGCGCCACTACTAGCAAGCCAAGACAGTACCTCGGTGGATTCAATTCAAGAACACAAACGTTAATCGCTTCCAGTGAACCTGGACAGTACCCAAGGGGATTTGATTGCTTCACCTCTCTGTGTAGGAAGCCTTTCTCTTATTTCACCTTTATTTATTTATTTATATAGGACGGTGCATCAACACTTATTTATTTCATGGGTGGAAGAGGGATCCCAACTTATTTACAGCATGAGAGGTTTTCCATTTAGAGAAACATATATAAGACCTCTGATATTGGTTTGCTCATTTATATTTTCCCCTTGTCCTTCTCTACTTGATTGGATCAACCTGAAAACCCCGAGAGTAGGCATGAGGTTTCCATAATAGACATTGAGATCATAGTTATACAAAAGGATTTCTTAATGCAAGGATCACATTGGAACATCATCAAAAAAAGGATGTAACTAAGATAAGGAAGAAGGACAAAGAGTTAGCCAAATGTTGCAGTGTCACAAAGTCCTTTTCTATTTTTCCACATTCCCTTTTGAGCCAAGAGAGCATCTTCATGAAAGGTCTCACAAAATGAAATGAAAGTAAACACACAACAAGGAAACAAAACTAGAAGACAACACAAAGAGTGGCTAAATCAAAACATGATGTGAAATAAAAACTAGAAAACAAAAGACAAATCACAAGAAACGAATGTAGGATGAATGTGTGGGTAAACTAACATGCAACTAGACATACTCCTAACCTAACCAATTAGAAGGTTGGGTCAAGTATAATGGAATTTCCAATGTAGCCACCATAATTGTTCCCAACCTGCAATCACAATGATGAAATTGATTAAAACAAATAGAAAACAATGTGCAATGGAAAAGATAATGCATTATATAACTTGAACAAAAAACTAAAGGTCTTTCCTTTCAACAGAAAGATAGGCCATAGCCATTGATTCTAACTAGTTTATATTCTTACCTTTTCAATGAGAATCATCATTCAACAAACCTCAGAAGCTTTCCGTCAATGTGTGTTCATCTATATCGAAATCATTAGCAAGCGCGAGGAAATATTGAAACTTGTTATGTGGGATGGAGCTTTCCAGGTAATATTGTTCCAACCATTCAATGGTTGGATCGTAAAATTCATGATAATCCTCTTGAAAACCCCAAAATATTTAAAAATATGATTTTTCAATCAAAGGCACAAGGTTACGATGAGAATCTCATGATTATAAATAGATCTGATCATATTCAATAGACATGTCAATACAATGAGGACCTAACATAACCATCAACAATGTCGAAGTGCCTCAACTACTCGGCAAGTATTTGAATGGTGGGATGTTGAACCATGAAGATCAAAGGGTGTAAAACAAATATCATTGAATATGTTGGTGGGAAAATGATAAAACGCATAATAGTTAATATCATGATCATATGGACCATTTTTTGCATGATATTCTCGGTTAGAAAATAACAAATATAAATTAGTTTGAACATCTTCACAAATGCTCTGAATAATAGAATCGTATTATTCGCATGATGAAGGTAAAAAATTGTTTCTTTTTAGCTAGTAACACATTGCACTAAGATCATAATCATCGAAAGAAGTGAAAAGGAATGCCCATACAACAAACACATGAGACTAGTCAGAATACAATGAATGAAGAAAAATTTGATTCACGCAATAACTCACGTGTTCATATGCACTCAAGAGGATTTTAGGTGTGATAAAGAACAAGATTCATGATATGATGTTCACAAGAAAAAAAGGAGTTGCTCATCATGAAATAAATTTTATAGATATGATTCCTTCAACCAAAGATGATCTTTGAGGTGATCAACTTCACATTTCCATGACTTCATGAGAGATACACATTTCAAATCTGAACTGGATGCATGAGATTTACATGAAGATGAATGAACTAAAGAAGATTCTTGAATCCAATCAGAACTAAAATATTGAATGTTTGAAAAATTACATCTGAAATACGAAACGTATTTCAAAAACAAATTGTCATCAAGTGAAACCATGTAAACAGAAGGATTGTGCAATAGAAACCAATTCTAACTTAGTTCAGGGGGCTTACTAGAATCGTGAGATCCTGACATAACCATCAACAAAAGTTGAAGTGCCTCGCTTCCTTGGAAACTCCTGAAACTTTTAAGGATTGTAAAATCACATTTTGAAGATTGAAAGAGATCATCCATGTTGTGAGGACAGCTGCCACCATTGGTTTCAATAAGACCACTTCTCACAAAATGGCATCCATCTTTGTCACTGATTTGACTGGATTTCTTAACTTCAACAACCATATTATTCAAGTTGAAAGATTCTTCTAATCACAAATCTGAGGATGTATGAATCAAAGAAATTTCATGAGCAAGCTGATTTGAAGAGATTTCCTCATGCAAGAGATGAGATGACGAGGGATGGAAATAGTACTCAATTATTTGACTATTTTCATTTTCATCATGGATAATATCACCACATTGTGTTAATTAAGAGTTTACCCATCGGATGAAGAACTTGAAGAGCATGGAGTATCCTCTTCGCTCATGTAATCTACTAAAACAAGAGACAAGAATCTACTTTTACTCTTTACAATGGAAGCACATAAGGATCGAAGAAAACAATAATCAACAAGAAGAAGAACATCAATGGCACATAACACAATAAATATCTGGGGAAAGCCACAATTCAAAACCCCACTATCTGTATTGCATTAATAAAAAATCCAAGATGATAATACAATGCTTGTTCTCACAAGAACAATCCCAACACTCAGTAAAATAAATCTCCAGCTCACAAGAAAACTCTTGGCCAACACTTAGCAAATTCTTGAGCTCTCCAAGCCCCTATTTTCTTGTGGAATTCCTATGGATGATTAGCCCATCTTAAAGGAAAACAAATGCATCCAAAACTGCGAAATCCCTTCTAGGTTTAGTTCCTGATTGCATGCACCATCTATACAACTTAGAAAATTATACAACTGACAGTACACTGTCCCCACACTCTAGTCTCAACTGGGTCTTTCTCATAATCAACATGCATGAGTTTCTGATGAGGGAATCTTCAGTTAACTGGAGTAGCACTAGTTAACACATTAGTGCACCAATTGACTATTAACACACTATTAGTTCCTCAAATAGTACATAAATAATTTAACTTAACTTAACTCAGTAAACTGATTTATCTAATTACAACTTAGAAATAACTCATCCTGGACCCCTATAGTATAGGGAGAACATATACATGACTTCAGAAAGACTTCGAAATTGAAATTCCTAAGTTATCTAAGTCAACTTACTCTATTTAACTATTAGAAGTTTCTATGAGAATAGAATTCGATTTTAATTCAGAGTTTAATTCAAGGACAAATTAAACTGGAATTTCTAGATTCTATTTTTATCATTTCGTATTGCTATTTTCAACACTTTCTCTCAACAATAAAAAAATTCAACTCGATCCTGATCCTGAACCTTTGGTATGTTATGCATGCAACACTTGTCTCTAGTGTTATTTCTCCAACAACTCCAGAAACAAAAAACATCCAACCTAAATTTGAATGATGCCTCTGTTATCAAAGTGCTTTGATGTTATTGCCTCTTTCATCTAAAAACTTTGCACTTATATTGACTCTACATTTTTGCATTGTTGTCAACCCTTCTCTATGCTCTTCAGTATCTGACTGCTCTAGCCTATGTCACTCTAATCTCTGACTGCATTAATACCACTGATTCCTCCCGCTACTATGTACTTTGGGCTCCCGTAGCAAGGTACGATCCATGAGATAAAACCTCTCAATGGATCCTACCCAATTTTATCCCTCTCAAGACTAGCACTTCACATCGCCCCATCTCACACCCGAAGGTATGGATGCATGTGCTCCCTCTGCCCACTTCGCCTGAAATTTCCCCCTTATTGGAGGTCTCTTCATGACTGGATTTCTCCACTTGGTCTCCTTTCATCTTCTCTAGTTGTGGTTGCTCCACGGCTTTCTGAAGCTGCTTCTGAGGCTTCTTCTAGGGCTGCATGTTGAGAGGTGATTTACTATCCCTCTCAACCACCAAGTCCCTAACCTTTTACTTGCTCCTCAAGGCTTTGCATGCATCTTGAACCTCAAGAGAATACATGTTCTTAACCCATGCACCGATCTGTTTCACCTATCCCGTGGTGATGTGTCTAAGGAAAACCTTTCCCTTACCAAAAACCACATCATAGCCATGGTCTTCCAATATCTCGACTGAAACCAAATTATTATTTAGTCCTAGAATATAAATCACATCTATGATCCTTAGAGGGGATCCAGACTCCCTCTGAAAGGTAACCATACCTATACTAGTAGCTCTATACCTCTCGTCATCTCGAAACTCTATGATCTTCTTGAGGTCTTTCTCCTCAAAATCACTGAAGAGATCTTTTTTCCCCATTATATGGAATGAGGCATTGCTGCCAAGATACCATATGCCTCCCATGAAAGTATCGACCATGCATGCAATGAGAGTGAAATCAAGTTTGAATTTTGAAGCTAGACCTTCACCTATTGCCGCTATTGTCATCTCCTTCTTTGGTGCTTTCTTTTGTGAACAGTTCTTGGCATAATGCCCGTGCTTATGATAGTGAAAACACTTGACTTTCATGAAGTCCATCCTCTTTCCGCCCTCCTCACCTTGGGACATCCTTCCCTTTCCCTTCTTTGCCTTACAGGCTAAGGCAAAATCCTCTTCCACTTCCTTAGAAGAGGCCCCATCTCTGGTGTTCCTCCTAATCTCCTCGTACATCAAATCTGACCACAATTGTTCCTAATCTGGCAGCTTCTCCCGACCATTAATAGAGTCCTGATAACTATGCCAACTCTTTGGGATTCCTACAAGAGAGATATTGTCCATATCATCCTCGACAACTACGATTCCAACACTTCCAAGTTCATCATGACATTGAGTGAACTTGGTGAAGTAATTTGGAATTGAGTCACCTTCCTCCGTCTTGATTTTTCAAAGTTTATCTTTTAGTGTCAACTTCCTTTGGTCACTGTTATTCTAGAAAAGTCCTAGAGTCGTAGTTATACGCACCTATGAAGAATTTGAACGTGAAAATGGAATGATGATACGATCTGATGACAATGCAGCCCCACATAGCATGTGGAGTTTCCTTCCCGTGGAGACTCGAGACAATGTGGTGTCGAACTCCCTTAAGGATTATCTGCCTTGCTCTTGCCACACGCTTCTTCAATTCAGCCAGATTTTGAGCATCCAATTTTGGTGGCTTATGAATGTCCTGATCAATGAATTCCTTCAAGCCATTGTCTTTCAACACGACCTCCATCCTATCCTTCCAGGCTATATAATTCGAGCTACCATCCAAGGCATACTCAATATGCAAACCATAGAACACCATCTGTCGATCCTGAAGTATGTATTGCAAATTATAATTTCACCTATAACCCTTAACTCAAAAACTTTGAAATATCCTCTAGAATATTTTTCTTAGCTCTAATACCATGTAGATAATCCTGTAGATTCACAAGCTCGTGTAATCTACTAAAATAAGAGACAAGAATCTACTTCTATTATTTACAGTGGAAGCACATAAAGATCGAGAAAAATAATAATCGAGAAGAGGAAGAACATCAATGGCACATAACACAATAAATATCTGGGGAAAGGCACAACTCAAAACCACACTATCTGTATTGCATTAATCAGAAATCCAAGATGATAATAAAATGCTTGTTCTCACAAGAACAATCCCAACACTCAGTAAAATTAATCTCCATCTCACAAGCAAACTCTTGGCCAACACTTAGCCAATTCTCCAGCTCTCCAAGCCCTTATTTCCTTGCGAAATTCCTATTGTTGATTAGCCCATATTAAAGGGGAACCAGTGCATCCAAAAATGTGAAATCCCTTCTAGGTTCCATTCCTAATTGCATGCACCATCTATACAACTCAAAAAATTATACAACTGATAGTACATTGTCCCTACACGCTAGTCTCAACTGGGTCTTTCTCATAATTGACATGGACGATTTTCTGATGAGGGAATCTTTAGTTAACTAGAGTAGCACTAGTTAATGCATTAGTGCACCAACTGACTGTTAACTCACTATTAGTTCCTCAAACAATTTGGAACTAAATTAACTTAACTTAACTCAATAAACTAAGTTATCTAATTACAACTCACAATTAACTCATCCTGGACCCCTATAATATAGGGAGAATGTATACATGAATTCAGAAATACTTCCAACTCAAAATTCCTAAGTTAACTAAGCCAACTCACTCTAGTTAACTATTACATGTTGCTATGAGATCAGAATTCAATTTTAATTCAAGGACATGTTAAACTGGAATTTCTAGATTCTATTTTTATCATTTCTTGTTGCTATTTTCAATAGTTTCAATAAAACCATCTTCTTTGACTGAATTAGATTCTAAATCTAAATTAAAATATTCATGAGAAACTAAAAGATAAACTGGTGCAATTGGGCATTCATCATCGCTTACATCAACCAAATCATCATCATCATAATGACTGTTTCCCAAGGCTACAGATTGATTAAAATAATTGATTGCATTTGATTCACTACCGAGATTAGCATATTGGATATCAGCCAAGAATGAGGAAACACCATCTTCACACAGAGGATTTTTAGAAAGAAAAGAAAGATTGAAATAATCTTCACCTTCTTCCTCCTTAACCTATGTAATGTATTATGTGACTACCTTGAACCTGATCACAATTTGGACCAAGAGCTTGAAAATCAAGAGTGTGAAAAATTAGTTGGTGGAGCATATTGATCGAGCGAATTATAGTGCAAAGAGTCCTATCATGTAGATGATATAGGATAAAATAAATACAGATCAGATTTGAGACTAAAGTTATGAACAATGAAATCATCTTATGGAATGGAGGAGTAAGTGTTCATCATAGAATTCATGAGCCATTCTAGGCTTTCCTACATTGAATCTGAATCACGAAAATTGGAAGGAAGATGAGAAGATGGATTAGGAATTTGATGTGTAGATTTTTGAACTTTATTATCATCGTGAGGAGGAACCCTCATCAGAACTAGGAAAAGAGGAGGAAAAATAACAAAAGAAGTAGTAGGTTCCTCCTCTGAAATTTGAGGTGTCTCATGATTTAAAAGAGTCGGGGAAGTGAAAACATCAGGGGGAGTAGATTCACCGTGAAAGGAAATATGAACCAAAAACTATAATTTTTTCTTCAAGAAAACACAATCTATATCTTCTTCAAGAAATTCACAACAAACGTGAAGGAATCGATCAAATAAATTCTCAACTGATTCATTTGCCTTCATTCTTAATTGATTAATTATTTTAAGAACATCTTGGTAATCGTATGTATCGAATACTTTATAAAGCTCCTAGAGGAAGTGATGAGAAGAATGGATGGAAGTAGGTGGTAAGGTATGGAACCATCGATTAACACAACCTTCAAGGGTGAGGAAGAAAAGAACACAAGCAAAATCTTCATCATCAATTTTGTAAGATTCATAAAATTTAAGAAAATCATAAATTTGCTTGGTTATGGATGTTCCATCCTCACCATCAAACTTTAACTGAGACAAGTGATAAAGAGGCTCATCGGGGATTGAAAATTGACAAATGGATAAATTAGAGAAACATCCTGGGAGTAAGATTTGAGGAAGATCCATTTTACATAAGAGGTTCAAAATAGACTCAACAAGCACAACTTGTAATATGGCCCTCCTTCTAGCACCATTTTGTTGACGGTGTTGGAAATCTATCAACCAAGGGGGGTCTCCTCCATGTAAAGTCCCAATTAGACCTCACATTATTTGAAATAGGAGCCCCATCTGGGATATTGTCCCAGCTGCCAAATATTCTTATAGGTTTTCCTTGGCTACAAACTTCAGCACACAAGAGTTATGCACTGGTAATATCGAATCGATAATTGAATATGCTTGGTGACTATTCAGTTGTATGTGCATCAAGATTCTTATATTATGGACGGAAAGGAAAGTGAGCCTCTAGGAGGGAGGTAATAGTACCACCCTATTAGAGACACACACACATAAATATATGTCTAACATCCAGTGAAATAGCCTACAAAGATGCGACGGTCATTGCAACCATTATATACAAGAAAGATTTTTCTAACATCCAGTGGAATATTCCACATGGATGAAATAGTTATAGTAACCATTACAACACATTCTCAATTAGGTAAACACTAAAATAATCAAAATAGTTAAACTACTTTAGTACAAGTGAAATCAAACATGAATCATAAATATTCACAGAACAATCTTACAAATATTCATAAAACATACATGAAAATGTGTTGGCCACCAGGCTTCAAGGATTAAGTAAAAGTCACAAGAGACATGTGTCCAACGAATACCACTAGCCCCAATAGATGAGTGTTGGATCCACTCCTTGCTCCCCAGAAGAACTAGCTTGTCTCTCTAATGCCTTGCCAAAGGAGCCAAGGTGAAAATTCCTTTCCTCATAGAATGAGGGTGTATATATAAACAATGGGGTGATACTTCACCTCCCTTGTGACTCTTTGACTACCCACATGACTGTTTGACTTGCTATGACTTTTCAACTTTACATTACTCTTCATCTTCTATACATGTATTTTTGACTTCCACTTTACAATACATTTTTGAATAAGAAATTACATAATCCACAAGAATGATGTGGCATATGATGACTCATGACATGACATAGCATGACACTGCTGACAAGGACTTCTTGATGACATGGAAATTTTGATCTATACTTGTCGCTCCTTTGTCTTCAACAAATTATGTGCAATGATTCATTTTTATGACAGATATTGTTTGTTTTTCATATCCACCCTCGAAAGGATTGTGAAACGGATGGAGTCTTCATGCAATCCTAATCTTTGATCTTCTATTGTAATCTATTGTTCCTTTGTCTTCTCACCTAAGGATCATTTTATCTCTTTAGCTCCATATGTGTCTTTTAGCATGTCCTCCTTCTCCATATCCTTTATCATAATATTTCCATACAATGATAGATTTCTTGCATCTACAATCCACTCATAAAAAGATAACATTAGTCTTATAAACCCCTAGTCTAAGATGTTGCATGATGATCCACTAAATGATCCAGAACTGAGTGGCCAGATGAGGGAGAGGCTCAATGACTGCGCAATTGTGCAGCTCGGGCAAATAAGGGTTATGCTTGAGCCTTGATACTGCGTAATGCACAACTCAATCTTTGATTGAGCAAAAATATTGCATAGTTGGGGAGCTCAGGGAGCCAAGCTGAGGGCTTGAACACTTATTTTTCCCATTGTGCAGTTCTGGAAGACAAATGAGCCCAGGTTATTGTGCAATTCCATAGCTCAAGATCTCAGGGCTTAAGCCTGAGCCTTGAGATTGTGCAATGCACAGTTCAGGCTGGATTGCATAGTTTTAAGGCTCAGTGAGTCAAGCAGTAGGGTTTTGCACTGTTTCTGTCAATTGTGCAGTTTTGGGAGGAAGCACAGACCTAGTGATTGTGCAATTGCGTAGTTTAAGAGCTAAGGGTTTGGGCTTGAGATTAGAGACTACACAGTGAGTAGTTAGGGCTAGGATAGAGGGTTAAATCGCGCAATTTTGGAGGCCAAGGCTTGGGCTTTAGCACTGAAATTGCACAATGCGCAGTCTTGGAAGGAATTAATTGTGCATTGCCAAGTGTCAAGAGGCAAAGGGCTTGGAAAGCATAATGCGTAGTTCAAGAAGGTTGGATGACGATAAGTTGCTGGGAATTTTCTGAAATTTGGCTAAGTGTAGGATTAGTGAAACTAATGTCAATAGTGATAGGACTTTACTATGATCAAACACTTAGAGTTCTTGAATACAGAACATAGTTCATCCAGACACATTAAGAACCTACTTCCCTTAGTGTGACAACTTTTATGACAACTTACGACAAGTGCGACACTAAAGATATACTTTGTGACAATCATGATGACACTTTTGCAACAGTGCTTAAAACTTTGGAAATGAGTGCAACGGAGGCTTACATGGTAAGATCAAATCATTTACACAAGGAGAACCTCTTGAAACCACCAAAACAATATTATGTACATTGTGTGACACTTAACATGTGAGAAGATGACAAGTGTTAAAGTGTGAATGACACTTGTGATATGTGAATGATAATGAAAGCAACAAATGCCACGAAGATAACATGAAAACGATACTAATTAGAGTGGAAGCAAGAAAAAGAGACAACCAAAAACATGGAAATGACACTCGAGAAAACAAAGGTATGTGGAAGCGGTAGCTTGCAAAACTCACCAGAATAGAAGTACAGATGCAACTAGAAGTGAGAAATTGTCGATGTAAGTGTGCACTGACTGTCGACATGGATTGGACATCTCACATGCACAGTCTTGATGGACCATGCTATGCTTGATCAAGCTTGCGTAAAAGAATGTGCTTATGGACTTACTGCGGACTGAGCATGTGTGAGAAAGTACCCTTGACATTTCCAATCCAAGAAGGGAGCTCAAGAGCATCAAATAACCAAGAAGTGACTACAGAATGACCGATCACAAGATCCACAGTAGGCTCCAAAATTCGCATGCAAGAAAAATTTTGGAGGGGGTTTCTCTCAATGACAATAATACTCATCACATCGGTGGTATTCCGGGTGGTCCTTGAGTGGTTTTGAAATAATCAAGGTGGGTTCCTGTTGATGCCTCTAAAACCACTGCATCAACATAGGGGAAAACCACCCAGTCTGGACCTTAGTGCAGCTCCTTTTCTGTTTGATGTGGTGGCTCCAACTGGATATAATGGGACCAGCTTCCCAGTGATGTATGAGTTGATGGGTGATTATTTTGTAATGTGTAAAAAAGGTGATAAGAATTTTATCCTACAATCCAAAATTATACAAATATAACTAATCTAACCTGGGTATCTTGTTAACAACACAATTTTTTATTATTTCTATTAGACAAATATTCATAAAGATGGTTTATTCGTAAAATAGAAAAATGCATTCATATAATGATTAATTTGTTTAAGAAGTTAAACAAAGTAATTATAAAAACATTATCGCATTCATCACAATATATATCACTGACATATATATCCAAATGATAACAATTCTAAAACTTTCAGAAATGATATGCTAAAGAATTGTTTGAGAAACACACATATATCAATTATAGAAAGTTTTAAGAAATGTTCATTCACATAGAGAAATAGGAAAAAAACAGAGATAATAGTACCATATGCATTTGAGTTCTCCCGATGTAAACAACACTTAGATTCTGCTTTCCTATTTGAGAAAACCTTCAGAAGATGCTAAAGTGCGATTCTTGCAAAAGCTTCTTTCACAAAAATGTAGAACTTCGGTTCACTTTTGATAAAAAAGAATATTAGAAGTAGAGAACTGCAACACCCAAGTCAAGTTTTAATACAAATTGAGGACCCTTTCTATATACATGAAATGGTCTTAAATAATAAAAATAAAAAATAACTATCAATAAAAATCGCTATGTGTTGTTCTAACTGTAGACATGAAAATATGAGATTCATTATAAAAATAGCAGTGCAATAGCGGTTGAACTAATTCACTGAATCGACTTCCTCTCTTGTGATTGTAGCTGACAGATTGTGAGCATTAGCTGGATTTCTAGAGGTTGACTCATCCTAGAGTGTAGCTGGGCTGTGTAGGTGGCATCAGAGAGTTTGGGGATCATGTAGTTGAAAGAGTTAGAAAGGCATTTCATGGCCATCTGTTGGCTATGTGGCTTGACTAGAAAAAACCAGAATGTTTCCCATGTCAAGTTTTGGACTTCTCCGATCTATTTTTCTCTATTCACTAGCTTCTGTTTCCAATGATGTTCCAATGCCTTTGCTTTTGGGTGTTTACCTGGAGAGAAATCGGAGATCAAAGTAGACATATGTAAATTTCTATTTACTAATTCGATCAAACCGTTTGTTGCAGCTCTGCATCTAGAAGTTTCTCTTCTGGCTTTCATTAACTAGGACTCCCATTTCGGAAACAGGATTTCCTTGTGCAATTCTTGTATTTTTGGAAAGTTGGCAGCCATTCCTTCTATGGAATCTTGCCAAGACAGAAAATTTGTTATCCTTTCATCTGTTTTTTCCAATTCCAGTCTGGCGTCCACTGCCTTCTCAATTAGTGATGCAGAGATATCACACAATGGGTTGGCCAATGATATGTTGTGGCAAAGAATGTTCAACTGTCGGGACAAGACTTTGGTTATCTTCAAGGTTTCTTTTCTGAGTTCACTTACCTGTGGATAACCCCTGTACCGTTATATCTTTTCTTACATTTGTGCAATTTGATCTTCCTTTGACTTATTTTCTTGCTCACTTATCATCTGAAGCCTGCTTAATTCTTGAGACAACTCCTGTTGTTTATGGAGAGTCTGGTCATCAATCCTCTGATTTTCCAATTTCAACTGCTCTCTTAGTCACTCATTTTGTTTTTTCTACTCTACTATCTACTGTTCAAGCTGACTAAGCCTTTGTTGTCCTTCTGCTGATTGCACCTCAAATTGAGTGATTCTCTGATCCTTTTCCCTGATCCACTGATTGACCTCTGAGGCTTTGTCCATTGTCACTGTTGTGTAATCTCTTGCGTACTGAGATAACTTTGTTAAATCCTTAGAGGGATTGACTTCTACTTTCCATACCACATTCATCATTTCTACCTGAGGCGTTAGAAGAGGACTTTGATCAATTTTCCTCTTTTTCTTTTGTCTTTTAACCATAGCCCTCTGCTTCGGACTGTAGAATACATCTAGGGGTGGTATTTCTTCTGTTCTTAGTACAATCTCCTCTGTAGGATTTTCAGGAATGATTTCTATATCCTACTATAATTTGGGTAGGCCACTTCTCCCTTCAATTGGAACACTAATAGCTTCAGGCTTTTGTGCTATAGGCAATTTTGGTGTAGTGAGCTCTTGGGATTTATTCTGGTTTTTGATGATTAGGTCAAATTGCTCCGATTCCTTGATTAAAGTAGGATTTATATTGATATTTGTATCAAGGGTCTCACTAGTTCCTTCCTTTATTTGCTCCTTTTCTAGGGTCTTTTCCTTTACAGGAGTCTTTTCCATAATTTTTTCTTCACAGTGGCCTTCCAGTTGTACCATAGAGGTAGTATTTAACAAGTCCAAAGGTAGTGTTTGCAGTCTCTATGTCCCGAAATTCAAAAATTCCTCTAATCCCTCTCCTCCCAATTTGATTTTTTCCATTTGTTTCACTTGAGAAAATAACTCAGTTGAAGCAAAGAAATCATCATAATTATCCTTCTCATGTTCAAACTTGGCAATTTTGACATGGGAAGTGAAATTGTATGCAATAGATTTTGGATCATACTGCCTCTTTGGGATGACTGCTAACTTTAACATTTTAATTTTCTCAGCTTCCTTCTCTGCATGTTTGAAGTCATGCAGCGTGAAAGTACCACATCGGAGGGGGAATGAAGGCCACATCTGTTTTTTGGACTCCTTTAGGTTCCTTGACATCCCTTCTACTGTTATCTGATATGTTATTTCTCTGGCAAATAACTTATCACGGATGTAGAAGGGAAGGACATGTGGGTCAGTAGTGCTGCCAAAAAGTCTGATGTAAGTGAACTTCTCTTCACCAAACCAACTGCCAATTGATGTTAAGTTGACAATGGCTTCATTGGATAACCTAGGAGCGAGTCTATTGAATATAGCATAATGAACGGGCAGGATGAAACCATGACAGATTCTATAGATATGAATGGGGTTCGGGTCCTTTGGATTCCATTTCCAACTTAAAATGGGGTAATCAGAATTGAAACAGACTGTGTCCAAAATATAGGCACTCATATAAAACAGGGGTATTGCTCGGGTAGTCACAAACCTGTTTTTCTGATAATCAAGTATTTGGTTGGCCATTTTATCAAACAAAATGGTCACACAATCCATGATATAAGAGCTAACTATAGCCTCCATTAAAGTTACCATCTCTATAGAAAACCTAGCCGAATATTAGACTCGAAATAGTCTGCATATCATAGCACCAGCATAATAGTAAGGAGATGCTAATAAGTCTACGGAGTACATACCCAATGATTCATGCTTGTGTTTGTTTCGGTAATGCCTCCACTGTCTGATAGGGTCTAACTCCACGGCATTTTCCTTGGCAAAGGATTCCAAAAATTATTTGTTGTACTGCTTCTGTGGTTCAGGCAAATGGTACATCCTTTTGATATCTTTCGCTCTAAATGACCCAAACATTCTTCCATCAGCCGTAAAGAATGTTCTGTCTGTTATGCTGATACTTTCAATTACCCACCTGACTAAGTCATTGTAGGGTAATACTTTGGCGTGGGCTGCTATTCTGTGAAGATAAGAGCTGGCCAAATCCTTAAGAGTACTCTCTGACTTGTCAGTAGAATCTGTTGTTCCGTATTCTTCTTCGATCTCTTACGGATCCTCGACTTCCACTAAATTGTATATACTTTCCCATGAAGCCTTGCCCAGACCGAGGTAGGTAGTATCAGCTATCAAGACCTTTTTTTACTGATTTCTCCTTAGCTATGATGGGGGCCTTTGGTTTCATTGATTTCTTCGTCATTTTTGTTGGATTCATTAATTCAGACTTGCTCTGCAAAAAGAAACAGAAGACCGTAACAGAGAAAAAATCTGTTCAAAACCAATGCAGAATATAAAATATTAATTGTAATTTAGGCGTGATAAGCAATACGAACTCAAATATTACCATGGATGAAATCATCGAAGGATTCAACCATAACTAATCTATTAATGCTTTCCGTAACTGCCAATCGTGATACTTAAATTCCATAATGATATGTCGCATTGCTCATATTAGTAATAGTTCTTTAAAGTGAATCTCGTGACTTTCTCGATTAGCAATTAGCGAAAATCACATATCGCAGATCGGGGGCACAAACATTATGTTTTAGCTATTTACTTATATAGCTTCAATTGTGATAAACAGTGAGTTGTCATAGGGAAGCGAGATAGTCTTTAGAAAATCAATGAATCGTTTATTTTTCATTTATAATTGATTTAAGCTTTAGACCTGCAAACATTGGTTTAACAATCATATTTCACCTTTTATTGAAAAGTGCACTTTTCCAATAATGAAATCACATCGGCGGATTCCAAATGGGCATTCGTTATGTGTTTCATCTTTTCAGCGATGGCCGATTGCGATCGGATTATCGCATTGGGAGGTTTAGATGGACCCTTGGAATGTTTCCTTGATAACTTGCGATTTGTGCTTTCCGATAGCATTATTGCATTGACGATTGCCAGTGGAAGCCTTAAGTGTATCTTTTAAACAAAGGGTGTGACACATTCCTTTATATTTGTTTACGAGAAGGTCTTGTTTAATATTTAAATTGGATCGGACCTTTTCATAAAGATTTTCATGTGTTGTATGGCTTTTGGAAATTTTCCCATTGTTATTGAATTATTGATTTTATCTAATTCCTAAACAAGGAGAAACAGTTATCTCTGAGAAAGTCTTGCAATATCTATAACTTTCTTAATTTGGAAACCATTGAGGATAAAGAAAACAATCTAAGAATAGTTAAATAAAAATTAACTCTAAATATAATGACAATTTTTCGTAATTCCTTTTCCAATCTTAAAAATAAAAACATTTTGGGCTTATTCAAGCTTTGATTGGTTGGTATAGATAAAGCAGGGGGCTTCTCCAACTTAGCTTTTAAGTTTACTCTGTTGTCACAGGTAGTGCCTCTGCTGCCAGCAGACATTTATAGTCTTGACAAGGTTACCTTTTAACCATTTAGACATTCATTGTCCCATCCATTTAAGAGTATAACTTTTGAAAGATAAATTCAAAAAGATATGTATACACATATTTTTTCTTTTTTTGTGTTTTCTATTCTTTCAATTTCTTTAAAAGATAAAAATCCATTATTGTAGTTTGGTGGCCAGCTATTGACAATGCCATTCACTGGTTGTAATTGATCTGAACAAGCTAGCTCGTGATGACACCCCCTGTCTTATGATTATAAGCCATTACCCTGTTTTGTTATGCAGTATTAGTAATGTCAGTTTAATTAGTTCTCTATGATCATGGTAAGCAGGCTCATTATGAGACCTCTTATCTTTTATATCAGACATATTTTGGAATTACACTCTGAAAAATCATAAACTTAGTGGATGGGGTGAATAAATTTTTCCTTAAGAGTTTATGGATGACAATTTTAGAGTTGTAGATGCTATGTTTGGAAAAGTCTTTACTTTTTTACAAATAACCTCTCTTGGCTCTTTAAAACTTGGAATGATTTACAGTATTTTCAAGGCTTGTGAAGATTTTACAAATCTAAAAGAGGTTCTCAGAGTTTTATGTTTTATCTAACTTTCTAAAACTGCAGTCTTTTCCTTAAAGGTTTCCATCTATCGAAAGTAAGTATTTACAATATTTCCTTAAAGAACTTTCCAATAGTAAAAGGTCAATGGAAAACTATTTACAACATTATTTTCTACAAATAAAAATTTAAAATAAACAAAGTTGCATAATTTACAGGTAAGAAGGGGTTATCTCCTTAAGTAAAGAATTTTTTCAAGATAAGCCCATTGACAAGAAGAGAATCTCTCTTTCCTGATAGGTCTTGCAATATGAACATTGATGAGCCTATCTTTTCAATGATTTGAAATGGTCCAAGCCACATCTTTTGAAGTTTAGTATGTTTGCCTTTGTATTCATGCGCTTTGTCCCAAAACAAGATCATTGATTTGTGAAAATTTTGGGCTTGTAAAATTTGCATCAAAAGAAAATTTAATGAACTATTGATGTTTTTCATGTGTGATTTTGGCTTTTTCCCTTTCCTCTTCTAATTTTAGGATTTTATCATATCTTAATTGAATAGAAGATGAGGGATTTTCTTCAATAAATTGCACTAGGGTTAGAGATGGGATTGCTAAGTTTGTTGGTATTACAACTTCATTCCCATACACTAAGTTGAATGGAGAAGTACCTATTGAGGCCTTTTGAGTTATGCGGTCTGCCCATAATGCGAATATCAAATACTTGTGCCAATTCTTTTGATTCTGGTCAACATTTCTCTTAATAATCTTAATAAGATTTTTATTGGTTGATTCTGCCAAACCATTACTTTGAGGGTAGTAGTTTGCAGAATACTTTAATTTAAATCCTCTCTTAAGAGAAAATTCAAGTATGGTATTTCCAGAAAAATAAGATGCATTGTCAAAAATGAGGGCATTAGGTACGCCATACCTGGTAATGATGAGTTGATCAATGAATTCAATGATTGCATCAGAATGGGCTACCTTCAAAGGAATTGCTTCTACCCACTTCGTGAAGTAACTTGCGGCTGTATGGATGTATCTATGCTACTTGGAAGAATGTGGAACAATTTTTCCTATGATATCCAGTCCCCATTGTTCAAATGGTTGTTCAATGTTGACTGGTTGTAAAGAAAATGCTGGTTTCCTTTGTCTTCCACTGGCAGTTTGGCATATTTTGCATTTCCTTACATATTCATGGGTGTCTTTAAATAAAGTAGGCCAATAATATCCAACATGTATTATCTTGTGAGCTGTTGTATCACCTCCAAAATGTCCACCTGCTGGACCATCATGTAATTCCTGCAACACCTTTTGTGCTTCAGTTTTTTCAAGGCATCTTAACAAAATCAAATCATAATTTCTTCTAAATAACACATCATCAATGATTTCGAAGTGTTTTTCTTTTAATCTTAAGCCATGTTTGTTTTTGTAACAGATACTAGGAGGAGGATATCCATTTTTTAAATAAAATACCAAATCTGCATATTGAGATTCAGAGTTCATGATACTTATCTCATTTACTTGAAGAGAATTATCTAAATCTTCATGTTCTGGAATGTTAGAAGCTCCTGCTAATAACCTGCAAAAACCTTGACCTCTTACAATTTTCTCTGGTTTAATATCTAAATCATATTCTTGTAATGTTGTAACCCAGTTGGCTCTCTTCTCTCATACTTCCCTTTGGACTAGCAATTGTCTCACTACCGAGAATGGGACTATTACTTTTGTATGAGTTTTTAGAAGGAATGGCCTAAAGTGTTTAATAGATTTAAACACAGAAAAAGATTGTTTTTCTACTTCGAAATAATTAAGTTCAGCACCTTGTAAATTAGAACTGAAGAAGGATATGGGTGCTTCAACTTGCTGATCATTGATTTGCATTAACACAGCTGCATAAGATGTTTCGGATGCTAAAGTATATAAAATAAAATGATTAGAAAAATTTAGAGTATTCAATCTAGGAGAGTTAATCATTGTCTATGAATCTTTTTCGTTGTGTCCCCATTTGAAAACTGAATTTTTCTTAATCATGGTCTGTAAAGGTAAAACAATCTACGAAAAAACAGGAACAAATATTTTTACAAAATTTATTTGACCTAAAAATGATTGCATTGATTTTTTGTTGTGTGGCAGAGGAATATCAGAAATCTCCTTGATCCTTTTTGGATCAATGTAAATGCCATCTTTAGATATGATAAAGCCTAAGAGTTTACTTCATCAAGAGTGAAGAATGATTTCTTGGGATTTAATGAAATCCCATACCTTTTACAATGTTCAAATATTTGTTTCAAATCATGTACATGATTCACTTTTTTCTTGGAGAAGACAATTATGTCATCTAGGTAGACAACAAATTACCTACTAATAAAACCTTTGAATGCTATATCCATTGCTCTTTGGAAAGTAGCTCTAGCATTAATCAAACCAAAAGGCATTTTCTGGTAGGCATATGTTCCCCATTTGGTTTTGAATGTAGTTTTTAGTCTGTCATCTGGATGCACCAAAATTTGGTTATATCTAGAAAAATCATCCAAAAAGACATTAATTCGGAACCAGCAACTGAATGAAGTGTTTGCTCCATTGTTGGTAATGGGAAAAAAAATTTTGGCATGCGTTATTGAGATTTCTGAAATCAATGCAAATCCTAATATCATTGTTCTTCTTCCTAACAGGTACTAAATTAGAAATCCATTTACAATGTCTAACTAAGAAAATTATCTTAGCTTTCAAGAGTTTATTCAACTCTGCTTTGATCTGATGCTCCAGATTTGAATGAATTTTCCTCAATTTTTGTTGCACAGGTTTCTCCTAAAAAATAATTGGAATTGTGTGTTGTATGATAGAAGTATCATACGTTTTTAGATCATCATAATTCCAAGAAAAAACATTTTTATATTTGTTCAACAATCTGATAAAAGCAAATCTTTCTTTTGAAGTGAGCCCTAGTCCTAGATTAATGTTTTGTGGTTTGGCCTCAGTGCCAAGATTTATTAATTCAAACCTCAAAGTAGAACTTTGAAGTTTTGAATTAGTGACTTGTTTAAAACTATCCTTGATATCATAAAGATCTTCAAGTTTGACCACAGATTTAGGTATGGAATTCTCATTATCTTTGTTTTATTTGAAGATCATGATCATTCTCATCAATAATCTGGTCATCATAAGATTTCTCAGAAGTTAAGAAATTCAAAATGTCTTCATCATGATTAAATACCTGCCAATTGGTGACATTGTCTAGAACAGATGGTCTAAAAATTAATTCAACTGAAAACCTATCAGGACTATAATCCTCAGATGGAAGGAGCTTAGAAGAAACATTAGCTAATAAATCAACTTCTGCATTCTGAGATCTGGGAATAGGAGAAATATTAAATTCTAGAAAATGAAATATGAGGTCTTGAACCAAGGACTGATAATGCTTGAGATGTCCTAAAAAGAAATGGATATTATTCCTTACATGTTTGATGACAATCTCAGAATCACCAAATACTTTTAGATATTGAATCTTCAAGCCTATTGCTTTATAAAGCCCTTGAATCAATGCCTCATATTCAAAAATGGTATTTGTACACTCAAATTCTAGTCTACATGATAACATAGTTTTTTTCCCCTTCATGACTAACTAAAATACATCCTGCTCCTACACCGTCATTGGATTTTGATCCATCAAAATATAAATACCAAAATACAGGCTTTATCTACAGGTTTATTTACAATTTCTTCAGCAATAGTAACACACCTTGATGTATCTGTATGAGAAAAAATGTCTATCTCTGATGTGAAACTATTAACAGAAAAAGGTGATGATTGAGCATTAAAATTACCAAAGAATGATTCGGTTGAGTAATTTTCGAGAATATTATTATTGAAAGCTATGGGTTGATTTTCCTACTCAAACTCCATTACAGTATGGGTCATGTGCTTCTCCCGATCGATTTTAATTTGATTTCGTTTCCCTTTATAGGGAAGCCACATATGAGACCAAACAGTAGAAATGTAACCATGGATTTTCTCAGACCAATCCCTGCTTAAAATTAACCCATAAAACTCAGGGATGTCAGCAATCAATATATAGATTCTTTGGACTACTCTCGGATCAGTTGATAACCTAATGGTGACTGAATTAATCTCTCCTAAGACTTGAACCTTAGTTCGATCTAACTGAACAATGTGTATTGCATATTTTTGGGGCTCGATATTTAATTTTGAGCAAACTGAGGCTGGCATTATGTTTGATGAAGCCCCTAAATATATTAAGAAGTTGTGCAGATTTCTATTGTAGATATCATAGGTCAATAGAAAAGAAGGAGTATGAGAATTAGATCTATCCCCAATCAAAACAACATCAGTAGCATCTACTTTATCTGATGGTGGCTTACCTGTTCCTTTAGTTGCCTTGGATAATACAACATTTGGAAGAGGGGAATAAGGTACTGCATTTAATTCTTTGAGAAACAATTTATGTTGATGTTTGAGGTTGTTACGCTCAAATAAAGAAATATTCGCTCTAGTCTTCTTCATGTCTTCAATAATGTTGTAATCTATAGAGTCAGAGACTACCAATGTCTTGGATGATGAGGGTGGATTAGAAGATGATGGCTGATTTTGAGTTGGCAACACTGGAGATTTCTTCATGGGAGCCTTATCTTTGGTAGTAGGGCTTTCATTTTTCTTCTTTTGATTTGATTGAACTGGCTATTCAGCAATTTTACTTCTGGTATTTAGTGGGAAAGCTTCCTATTCATTTTCAGTATCAGAATTAGGCAAAATGAAGTCCCACATACCGTGACATTCAACTATCTCATCTTCTTCTGTTTCCTCAGATGATAAGACTGTGTCTTCATCCTCATCATTATCTGGGTATGATTCTGCATTAGATATGGCATTAGGTGGTTTCGATTCAGCGCTTTCGAAATTCCTAAATGGTTTTTTAGTGGAGGTTTTAGCTACTTGTTTCTTTATCTCTACCATTTCATTAGACATAGTCTTCAAAACTTTTTGCAAACCCTCCATATTGTAGGGATCTTTAGCTGCTTTCTATTTCGAATAATCTTTAAAAGTAACTTTTTTGGACTTTCTTTCCTCAAGAGCGATTTTCTTTTCTAAAGCAATAATATGTTTCTCAACGGTGATCGCTTCTTTCATATTCTCTACTAAAGTTGGCTTTGCAGCTTTATCAATGAAGATGGCGATATTTGAAGGTAAAGTAGAAATATACCATTCGATTCAGACCTCTTCACTGGGCTTAGACATAGCAGGAATTTTATTTAAGATTTTATTAAATCATGAGTTGAAATCTTTAATGGGTTCTTTTGATTCAGTTTTAAGATTGGAGAGATCATTGATTAATGTCATCGTGGACCTATCATCTCCGAACTTAGTCAAAAACTTCTCTTGGAAAGCATTCCAACTATTAATGGATCCTGGTGGTAATGAAAAATACAATGATCCAGCTGCTCCTTGTAAGGTGTATAGGAAAAGCCTCACAATAGCATCTTCTTCTCTCACTTCATTTAAGTTTATTGACAACATAAAGTTGTTTATGTGTTCTTCTGCTAGTATGCTGATATCCGGATTAAACTTTGGCAACCACTTTTCAGGGTGGGCCAGTAATTGACTCAAGGGTGCAAGCATTTTGATTGCCCCTAGATTTGTCCATGGCCTTATTTGTGGTTGATTATGTGTCATTCTCACACTAACAACAGAGGAAAGCGAGGATGTAGTTGCAAGTGATTGGGTAGGAGATGTCGAAGTACCTGTACCCTGTTGAACTATGATATGAAGTTGGGGAGTGGATGGTTGAATTTGCAATGGATTGGATGAAATGGATGATGATGATGAAAGAGTCTCATTATCAGACTCTAAAGGTGTCTTCCTAGCTCTTTTCCGACTAGGCAGAGGAAATTCTTTTGGTTCAATACCAAGCTTTTCACTCTGTAATCTTGTACAAGGCTGAGAAGGAATGTATTGCGAAGTCACACTGCCTTGGGATAACTAAGGCTTTTCTTGAGATATTGAAAACCCTTGGAGTTTATGAATTAAAGATTGAATTTCAAGGGGTTCAAGGGAAAACTTGTCAGATATGTTCAAGTTTTCAGCAATGGGTGTTGTCTTTTCAAGTTCTCGCTTGGAAATTGGAGATTTAGAATGCGAGGGAAAAGTTGGAGGAGATGGTGAGGGAGATTTACTCTCAGAATGGGCTATGGATTTGGATTTTCTCGCCGTTCATAGTTCAGGCCCTCCTTCTAGTGCCAAAAATGTTCATGCTTCTAAAATCGCTGCATCAACATCGGGGAAAAGCACCTAGTCCAGACCTTAGTGCAGCTCCTTTTCCGTTTGTTGTGGTGGCTCCGACTAGATATAATGGGACTAGTTTCCCAGTGATGTATGAATTGATGGGTGATTGTTTTGTAATGTGTAACGAAGGTGATAAGTGTTTTATCCTACAATTCAAAAATATACAAATATAACTAATCTAACCTGGGTATCCTGTTAACAACACAATTTTTTATTATTTCTATTAGACAAATAATCATAAAGATGGCTTATTCGTAAAATAGAAAGATGCATTCATATAATGATTACTTTGTTTAAGAAGTTAAACAAAGTAATTATAAAAACATTATCGCATTCATCACAATATATATCACTAACATATATATCCAAATGATAACAATTCTAAAACATTCAAAAATGATATGGTAAAGAATTGTTTGAAAAACATACATATATCAATAATAGCAAGTTTTAAGAAATGTTCATTCACATAGAGAAATAGGAAAAAAATAGAGATAATAGTACCATATGCATTTAAATTCTCCCGATGTAAACAACACTCAGATTCTGCTTTCCTATTTGAGAAAACCTTCAGAAGATGCAAAAGTGCAAGTCTTGCAAAAGCTTCTTTCACAAAAATGCAGAACTTCGATCCACTTTTGATAAAAAAATATTAGAAGTACAGAAGTGCAACTCCCAAGTCAAGTTTTAATACAAATTGAGGACCCTTTCTAAATACATGAAAGGGTCTTAAATAATAAAAATAAAAACTAACCGTCAATAAAAATCACTATGTGTTGCTCTAAATGTAGACGTGAAAATATGGGATTCATTATAAAAATAGCAGTGCAATAGCGGTTGAACTAATTCACTCAATCGGCTTCTTTTCTTGTGATTGTAGCTGACATATTGCAACAATTGGTTGGATTTCTGGAGCTTGACTCATATTAGAGTGTAGCTAGGCTATGTAGGTGGCATTGGAGAGTTCAGGGATCATGCAGTTGACCGTGTCAGAAAGGCATTTCATGGCCATTTGTTGGCTATGTGGCTTGACTAGAAAAAACTAGAATGTTTCCCATGTCAAGTTTTGGACTTCTCCAATGATGTTCCAATGCCTTCGCTTCTGGGAGTTTACCTGGAGAGCAATCAGAGATCAAATTAGACATATGTAAATTGTTATTTACTAATTCGATCAAACCGTTCGTTGCAGCTCTGCATCTAGAAGTTGCTCTTTCAGCTTTCAATAACTGGGACTCCCTTCCCAAAAACAGGATTTCCTTGTGCAATTCTTGTATTTTTGGAAAGTTGGCAGCCATTCCTTCTATGGAATCTTGCCAATACAGAAAATTTGTTATCCTTTCATCTAGTTTTTCTAATTCCAATCTGGCATCCACTGCCTTTTCAATTAGTGATGCAGAGATATCGCACAATGGGTTGGCCAATGATATGTTGTGGCAAAGAATGTTCAATTGTCAGGACAAGACTTTGGTTATCTCCAAGGCTTCTTTTCTGAATTCACTTACATGTGGATAACCCCTGTACCTTTCTGTCTTTTCTTGCATTTGTGCAATTTGATCTTCCTTTGCCTTCTTTTCTTGCTCACTTATCATCTGAAGCCTACTTAATTGTTGAGACAACTCCTGTTGTTTATGGAGATTCTGCTCATCAATCCTCTATTTTTCTAGTATCAACTGCTCTCTTAGTCGCTCATTTTGTTGTTTCTGCTCTACTAGCTACTATTCAAGCTGACTAAGCCTTTGTTGTCCTTCTTCCGATTGCACCTCAAGTTGAGTGATCCTCTGATCCTTTTCCCTGATCAGTTGACTGACCTCTGAGGCTTTGTCCATTGTCGCGGTTGTGTAAGCTCTTGTGTACTGAGATAACTTTGTTAAATCCTTAGAGGGATTGACTTCTACTTTCCATACCACATTCATCATTCCTACCTGAGGAGTTAGAAGAGGACTTTGATCAATTTTCCTCTTTTCCCTCTGTCTTTTAACCACAACCCTGTGCTTCGGATTATGGAATACATCTAGGGGTGGTATTTCTTCTGTTATTAGTACAATCGCCTCTGTAGGATTTTGGGGAATGATTTCTATATCCTTATGTAATCTAGGTAGGCCACTTGTCCTTTCAATTGGAACACTAATAACTTTAGGCTTTTGTGCTGCAGGAAATTTTGTTGTAATGAGCTCTTGGGATTTATTCTAGTTTTTTATGATTAGGTCAAACTGTTCCCATTCCTCGATTAAAGTAGGATCTATATTGATATTCGTATCAAGGGTCTCACTAGTTCCTTCCTTTATCTACTCCCCTTCTGGGGTCTTTTCCTTTTCAGGAGTCTTTTCCATATTTTTTTTTTCACAGTGGCCTTCTAGTTGTACCATAGAGGTAGTATTTAACAAGTCCAGAGGTAGTGTTTGCAATCTCTATGTCCTAAACTTCAAAAATTCCTCTAATCCCTCTGCTCTCAATTTGATTTTTTCTAGTTGTTTCACTTGAGAAAATAACTCGGCTGAAGCAAAAAAAATCATCATAATTGTCCTTCTCATGTTCAAACATGGCAATTTTGACATGAGAAGTGAAATTGCAGGCAACATATTTTGGATCATACTGCCTCTTTGTAATGACAGCTGACTTTAAAATTTTAATTTTCTCAGCTTCCTTCTCTGAATGTTTGAAGTCATGCATCGTGAAAGTACCACATCGGAGGGGGAACGAAGGCCACATCTGTTTTTTGGACTCCTTTAGGTTCCTTGACATGCATTCTACTATTATCTGATATGCTATTTCTATGGCAAATAACTTATCAGGGATGTATAAGGGAAGGACATGTGGGTGAGTAGTGCTACCAAAAAGTCTGATGTAGGTGAACTTCTCTTCACCAAACCAACTACCAATTGATGTTAAGTTGACACTGGCTTCATTGGAAAACCTAGGAGCAGGTCTATTGAATATATCATAATGAACGGGCACGATGAAACCATGACAGATTCTATAAAGATGATTTTTATAGTGGGCTTTCCACAAGTCCTTATGATAGATATGAATGGGTTTCGGGTCCTGTGGAGTCCATTTCTAACCTAAAATGCGATAATCAAAATTGAAACAGACAATGTCCAAAGTATAGGCACTCATATAAAAGGGGGGTATTACCCGGGTAGTCACAAACATGTTTTTCCTATAATCAAGTATTTGGTTGGCCATTTTATCAGACAAAATGGTCACCTAATCCATGATATAAGAGTTAACTGCAACCTCCATTAAAAGTACCATCTCTATAGAAAATGTAGTTGAATATTGGACTCCAAAGAGTCTGCATATCATAGCACCATCATAACAGTAAGGAGATGCTAATGAGTCTACAAAGTACATACCTGATGATTTGTGCTTGTGTTTGTTTGGGTAATGCCTCCACTATCTGATAGGGTCTAACTCCATGGTATTTCATTGGGAAAGGATTCCAAAAATGCTTTGTTGTACTGCTTCTGTGGTTCAGGCAAATTATACATCCTTTTGATATCTTCTGCTCTAAATGACCCAAACATCCTTCCATTAGTCGTAAAGAACGTTCTGTCTGTTATGCTGATACTTTCAATTACCCACCTGACTAAGTCATTGTAGGGTAATACTTTGGTGCGAGCTACTCTTTTGTGAAGACAAGAGCTGGCCAAATCCTTAAGAGTACTCTCTGACTTGTCAGTGGAATCTGTTGTTCCTTGTTCTTCTTCGATCTCTTTCGGATCCTCGACTTCCAGTAAATTGTATATACTTTCCCATGAAGCCTTGCCTAGACCGAGGCAGGTAGTATTAGCTATCAATACCTTTTTTAGTGATTACTCCTTGGCTATGACAGGGGCCTTTGGTTTCTTTGATTTCTTCGTCATTTTCGCTAGATTCATCAATTCAGACTTGTTCTGCAAAAAGAAACAGAAGACCATAACAGAGAAAAAATCTGTTCAAAGCCAACACAAAATATAAAATATTAATGGTAATTTAAGCGTGATAAGCAATACAAACTCAAATATTACCACAGATGAAATCCTCAAAGGATTCAACCATAACTACTCTATTAATGTTTTCCGTAACTGCCAATCGTGATACTTAAATGCCATAATGATATGTCACATCGCTCATATTAGTAATAGTTCTTTAAAGTGAATCTCATGACTTTGTCGATCAGTGATTAGCGAAAATCACATATCGCAGATGGGAGGCACAAATATTATGTTTTAGTTATTTACTTATATAGCTCCGATTGTGATAAATAATGAGTTGTCATAGGGAAGTGAGATAGTCTTTAGGAAATCAATGAATCATTTGTTTTTCATTTATAATTGATTTAAGCTTTAGACCTGCAAACATTGGTTTAACAATCATATTTCACCTTCTATTGAAAAGCGCACTTTTCCAATAATGAAATCGCATCAGCGGATTCCAAATGCGAATTCATTATGTGTTTCATGTTTTTAGTGATGGCCGATTGCGATCGGATTATCACATCAGGAGGTTTACATGGACCCTTCGAATGTTTCCTTGATAACTTGTGGTTTTCACTTTCCCATAGCGTTATCGCATCGACAATTACTAGTGGAAGCCTTAAGTATATCTTTTAAACAAAAGGTGTGACATATTCCTTTATATTTGTTTTACGAGAAGGTCTTGTTTAATATTTAAATTGGATCATACCTTTTCATAAAGATTTTCATGTGTTGTATGGATTTTGCAAAGTTTGCTATTGTTATTGAATTATTGATTTTATCTAATTCCTAAAAAGGGGACCCATTTCTTGTTAAAGTTTTGGATGAAAATTTTGAAATGGGGAGGGTTGTTGTATATCACAACAGTTCCCAAACCTAATCTTTGGATACCATGTAAATCTCATTAAAATTGGTGGTTTTGTATTTTGGATCCCCCCACTTTTAATTGTTGACTAGGTTTGTGGGGGTATAGGGGGAGGAAAAATGAATTATAACGACCGATCTAGAAGTTGTGTAAACTCGGTTTGGAGAAATGATTTTACATTGGCTTGCTGGAACTTATTTTGGACATTTGACTTTATGGTTGAGCATGATATGATGAGGGATTTACTTGACAAACCCATCCAAAATTAAGACAGTTCCTACTGCTCCATCTATATCACAATATTTGAGAATATGAGGCATGCATGTTCTAAAAAACTCTACATTAAACTCAATTTCGGAACACCACCAAAGAATTTTGACTTAGAATGATGAATATTGTTATTATCCCATCTAGTTGAAGTCCTTCCCTCTATTGATATTATCTTGCAGCTTCCACCCTTCACCTTTATATGGACTTCACCATCTAAGGCCTATTCTCCAAATGTTATTAGATAAATAGGATTTTACATGAAGGAATAGAAATAAGAAAAGTTGTAATGTGAAGCTCTATGTATTATGCAACATTTTTCAGAATCTATAACATTTAAATGAGAAAAAACTAGACTTCACATTTGAGCAGTTTTAGAGGTTCCTTCCAATCCCCCTTTGGATAATGGAAGTGGTTAACATCTCAATATTTTTCTAATATAGAAAAAACCAGAATAAACTTGTGATTGTTAATTTCCTATGCCAGTGTAATTTTAGTGCTATCCATGGAAACTATATAATGGACTACTAAAATAATAAATGATTAAGAATTTAAAAAATGCTCAATGCTTATCCTACTTTTGTTTCCTTTATTAGTTGAAGATAACAAATATCCATGTAATGAAAACCATGTGATCCAGAGGACAAGGCCTTTAGATGGAATATATAATCACCTCCTGTTAAAATTGGGGGTCAAAAACTCTTATTTGTTCACCAATGGGGCTCATTGGGTCCAATGGACCATTCACTATTGTCTGTATTAGATCCATCTAGCCTCGAAATCTCACAACAAAGTGGCCCCATCTTAGCTTTGTCACAATGAAAGACAATTTGATCTTCTACTTAGACTTGAATATCAATGTTGTATCTAATTATTTCCCTCTATACTTGAATAATAACAAGGTCCCATTCCCTAATCATTTCATGTTACAATCGTTTGCATTCCAGCTAAGTGTTCCGATTTGGACCCCTTACTTCTAAATAGAACTAAAATTATGTGATGAAATTCCTACTTTGTTTCCATGGCATCTAATTAGGAATCATGTGCATTTTATTCATTAATTATGGACATAGTGTCATTGTCTCTTTATAATGAAATTTATTTTATTTTTTTGTTTGTCAAGTTGTCTGAGTTCTCTAGAGATTGTATTAGGCTTGACCAGTGGCTTGAGAAACCACAACCAAGTGGAATCTAAGACATCAAAATCACCATGATTGTGCTCAGCTTGGGCCACACTATCCCTTAACATGGCTAGAGTTTTTTCCACAGAGTTTCAAACCAGTAACCTTCACATCACAGAGTGACTTAACAATACACCCCATCATTGTCTAGTCTTTGCCCCATGGGCATAATGAATTTTATCATTAAGTTTTATTGTTGTAGCAAAATATATTGTAAATAAACTTAAATGGATATCTTAGATTGCATAAATCCCTTGGCTATAGATAATCAAATTAGTTTGTACATTGTGTCAATGCTTGTAATTAGTAGTTCCTTCAACATAAATGTATTTGTAAACTAATAATAATTCACAAACAAAGGTAGGGATTCATTACAAGGTTATTGTTAGTTCCTAACATAGAGAGAGATTACTATTTTTTTGTTATATATAATTAATTGTAGATTGATGTAAATAAAACATAAGATTTCTTAAATTTTGAAAGGAAAAATCTTATACTTTCGAATATTATACATCAAATTTCTATTTTTCAAAGAGAGATTCGATTAACCATTGGCAACAAGAAATGAGTGTGACTATAGTATTGCCATAAATATGATTAAAAACAAGGGAATGTTGCATGGTATCTAGTCTCTACCAAGGTTCAAAAATTATGTTATAAATTTATTATCAAGGGAAAAACAAATAAATGAAAGATTGATCTATCAACAATAGAGTGTGACCAGTATTCTATAAACTTTTACTTAGAACTTGTAAACCTTTAATGATGCCTCTAAGCTTGGCTTGCCAATTGAGAAACACCTACTTTCATTCCTTTCAAAGACTATTATTGGAAGCATAAAGTTTTATACTTGACTATTTGCACCCATGGCTAAGCCAAGGTAGAATCAGAGAAACAATGCACAATAGTAATCCACACACAAGGTGAGATGAACCATCTCACCACCACCATTATTAATCATGAAAATGCATACATGCATACATACATGAAAATAGGTTCTTTGGATTCCTATAAGTTTGGATTATTACAAACTACTATTGCCAAGATTTTAACAAGCTTGATTTTGTGACTACCAACTTTCCGACATGTAATTGTTCATTTATAGAATTATTTATATCATCCCCCTTAATGAATAAATGAATTCTCTATAATTCCTAACTTGTCTCTACATATTATGAATTTGTACCTTTCCAAAGACTTAATGAATATATTTGCCACGTTATCATTTGTATTACAGTACATCAAATCAAATTTCATTTGAGTGAATCGTTTCTCTTACAAAGTGATCCTAAGTTTCAATGTGCTTTGATCCTACATGGTAAATTGGTCTCATTGCCGATTTTATTTAGCATTGGTTATCAAATTTGATAGATATAGGAGCTCCTTTCCTTTTCACATGTCTTCAAGAATACACCTTAGTCAAATTGCTTCACAGGTAGCATTGCACAATGATCTATAATCAAATTTAGTTTAGGAAAAGGAAACAATTAGTTACTTCTTGCTACAATAAAACACAATTGTAGATTTAATACTAAATCTATATCTAATGGTGGATTTCTATCATCTAGATCTCCTACCCAATCAGAATTTGAATAACCTGTCAACTCAACATTCAAATGATTAGTATATTCGATATTAAAATCTACAATCCTTTTCAAATATTGAATAACTCCCTTAGCTTATTTTTAGTGGTTGTGATGTGATTTAGACATGAATTAACTAAGCATGCTAACTAAATTGCAGTATTAGGTCTTGTTGTGGCTAAATGGTTTATACTTCCCGCCAAACATTAATACAAAGTACCATTTACTTCTTTTGTACCATATTTAATGCAAATATTATGTTTCTATTCTAATGGAGTGGATATTAGATTACATTCACTCATATTGAACCTTCTAGTCAATTCCTTTGTATACTTAGTTTGAGTGATCAAATGCTTACCATATTCCCTCTAATCCTCAATTCCTAAATAGCAATGTATCTCACCAAGATCCTTCATTTCAAATTCCTACAATAATTTCTTTTTGATCTCATAAATCAATTTTATATCACTTTATGTTATGATAAAATTATTAATATAAAATGAAATCAAAGCAACATTCCCATTTTATCTTTCTTTATGTAAAGATTTGAATCACTCTTAATTTTGATGAAACAATGTTGAATGAAGAAAGTGTTAATTTTCACACACCATGGCTTGAGAGCTTGTTTGAGACCATATAGTGCTTTCTTTAACCTGCATATAAGATTTTCTTATCCCTTTTCTACAAAACCTTATGGTTGAACATGATAGATTTATTCTTTTATCTCACAATTTAAAAATATTGACTTAACATTTAAATAACATATTTTTCAATTGTACATAGGATTTAATGCAATTATTAATCTAATGGCATTCATTTTAGTTATAGGTACAAACATGTCCCATATTCGTGATATTTGTGAATATCCTTTTGCAACCAATCTTTCTTTAAACTTATCTATAATTTCGTTGGCATTGAAATTGGATTTGAACAACCACTTTGAACCTATATGAATTTTATTTTTCATACAATTTATCAAGTTCCCAAGTTTCATTTTTCATTATAGAATCATATTGCTCTTTCATAGCGTTCGTACATTCCATAGGATCCTTTTCTTGCTCAAAATTCCAAAATTCTTCTATAATCATAACCTAATCATCAAAGCATAATATTTATATCTAACAAGTGTCTAAATTTCAAACGAATCTCTATGACATGACATATGAATAAAAACACTTGAATCTATGAAATTTCCATATTACAGTCATTTATTTATATTGATAAAGCTGCATATGAAATAAGAAACTTGAGATTTTTGAGATTATTACTTAATGTTATTTCTCTATCAACAAAATTTCCTACATGTCTTACATGCCTTCTATCTTTAGATCCCTGAAACTTATTTTTCCTATGATCCTTAACATAATGCCCAAATTTACCACAACAGTAACATGAATAATTCTTCTTCACACTTGTATATATCCTTGATGATGCCCCAACTTGATACCATTTTACATTAGAATTGCCTCCAACATTCTTTTTTACTTTACCATGTATAGCCTTTTGGCTTTGGCCATAAACTCTAAACTTGAACTCTAAAACCTAGATTTTTCCTCTATTCCTCTTAGTGTAATAGGATACTTGTCAAATCATAAAACCAAGGTGCTTTCTCTCTTGTTGCAAGGCTGATGATAAACATATGAAAACCATCTAACATACAATTTAATGTCATGTGTCAACTCCATATTAATCACTAAAAGAATTATGCATAGTTTTTCTTTTTTATTAAGAATCAGCAATAATATATTTTTTTACATGGTATGTGTCAATTTCATGTTAAATATGGAAGAAATTATAGTTTTTCTTCTTATACAATTTTTAGAGTTCTATAAAAATTATTTAAATGTTAATTATAAATACAAAACTCCATTATACAACTTAAATAAAATAATTTTATATCGAAAAATAAAATTATTTAATAAAAATTATTTCTTATTCATTAAATAAATATATTTTCTATTACTTCTATATATAAAATTTTACATTCGTTGTAATTCTAAATTTATTATACCCAATATACCTCAATGAAAAACTTCTTTTTAAGATGAGAAGGAGATTTAATAACCCTCTACCCAAAATAAAATCACAATTAATATGAAACATTCAAACACAATATAGAATTGGTATTTAATATAGAATTGAATATATACTTAGTAAACTTTTCAATTAAACACATGCTTTTATATTTTTAATTTGGAAAAAAAATAAAAATTAGCAAATATTTAATTTTTTAAAATTACAATAAATCAAAAATTAAAATAAATTTATACAAAAATTGTTAAAATTAACTTTTACCTAAGGTAAATCAATATATCAAACTGCATGCATTTCCTCTAATATTTTTTCTCCATACTTCACATCAAACTATATGTGTCTTTTATTTATTATTTTGTTCTCTATTAAAGTCAAATCAACTGTCCCATATGACATCTTGCTGGTGGATGTTGGTTTGTTTCAGATGGAAGCTTTAGCAATCATTCATTTGTTAACGTATTTAAAAGAGGTAGATGACATGGATGAACACCTATAGACCAAATTGATTCTGACCTAGGAAGAAATTTGATACTTGAAAAACTCAGTGCTTCCATGTAGCAAAAACAAGTCGTAGCCAAGTGGTAGTGGAGGTGGAGTCTCTCCCCTGCAGTTAAGAGATGGCGTCTATTGCTTATGGGATAGTTTGGAGACTCTATGATATAATTACATGAATGCCTTATCTTCCAAACAACTTTAGTATAGGCATATTATAGTGTTCAAGTTCACAGGAGGCTCAAAGAACAATTTTTTCTAGGATTTGGTTATTTTAGAGCTATCAAGCACATACAAAATCAAATTTCTGACACTATATTTCATTTTTCCATGTCATGTATTAATCCCTTAATATTAAATAATAATAAAATTACATATTAAGAAATTTGATAACGCTTGGTGATTGATACATCCAGATTTATGATGAATTTATGCCAATTTATATTTTATATGTTGTCATGTACATATATACATGTAACATTTTTTTTTTGTCATGGAAATTTGTATATGAATAGGTTTTTATTTTGGATACATGATAAAAACATTATCATTTTACTATTATGGTAAAATTAACAATATTTTATATTTTTAATTCTAACTCAAAAACATAAATTAAAAAAAAAACACACACACACATATAAAATCTTTGAGAAAATTTGTATTTTTAAAATTATAAACTTTTGTTATTATTATTAGTGATATATGATAAAAATAACGATTTTTTTTATTTATAATTTTAATTCAAAAACATAAATTTAAAATTAGTTTAAAATTATTTGTATTTTTTTAATTTTTATTTTTAACCAAAATGAGAATTTTCTATTCATATTGTAGCAAATACATCAAGTAGTACATAGCTATATCTTCAAAAAAGTTTCTAAGTCTTCTTATCTAGCAAAACGACAAATTTTTCCAAAGGGACTCCAAACTTGACAACAAAAAATGGGGTTTTGTAGGTATATACCTTACAAAACTGACCCACCAAAACACAACATTTACATGTCATACTATAATCCTTCATAGTTGTGCAAGGTCAATCTATTTAGCTCTAAGGCATAGGAGAGGGCATGATTCGGCCATTAATTTTTAAATCTATAATATTAATTTACACCCTTTCATTAGCGCATAAGTCAACATCTTTATTGCGATCACAGAGAAGATGGAAATATGTTATTGAAGAGAACCGTTTAAATCTCTAATCTTAATTTACACCCTTTCATTAGGGCGTAAGTCAACATCTCTATTAAATCACAAAGAAGATGAAAATATGTCATTGAAGAGAACTCTTCCTCTACTTTTCTAATTCTTTTCTTGTCCCTCGAAGAGGAGCCCTTCACTAAATATTGAACGAGGGAGTCTCCCAAAACAATGAGAGATGCATCCTGATTTTCTTTGGCTAGCTAAATCCCCTCGTAGAGGGCATAATCTTCAACTTAGTTTTTTTCATGTATCCTAAGCCCATGAATACTTTTCAACTTTGACTTCCTCCGAATCATACAACACCCCCTCTTGCCACCCTTTTTTAATTTTAATAGATATATATATATATATATATATATATATATATATATTATTTTATTTAGGCGCATGCTACATGACATGAGATTGGACTATAAAGCCTCTGTGCAAAGATAAGTCTAAATTGACTTTATCTGCTTGAGCACAACGATAGATCTATAACTTAATATGGCAATCAATTATTCAAACATATATGGTAAATCTAGTGAGACAAATGTATAGTTGCCCAAGTTAAATAAGAAAATGTATGGTTTCCAATACAAATAATAATAATAATAATATAAATGAATGAATTAGAATAAAGTCATTGCATGTAGAGAAAAGTATATGGGTTTTGAGTAAAACCAATAGAAGGTATGGGTCGAAGGGTAGTGTCATCAACCCTTTGCCAACCAAAGCACCATTCTTAAGAATGATGTTGACCATCCACTTTTGGGATAAAGGTTCATGTGGCTTAAGAAGGCTACGAGTATCTTATTCTCATGGTAAGAAGGGTTCTTATATCGTAAGAGAGGGAAGAATACAAGTAAGATTATATTATACAAGTAAGATTATAAGATTACAATTTTTAAACTTGTTGGTTTAGGTGTTGAACACTTGATCTCCTTTATATATTTCTTTACTTGGTCGTTATTTATTGAAAGTTAGATGGAGAAAGGAAGTTATGAATGATAAAAGAAAGCATCTATTATATATTTCTTTACCAATGGGTTTTTATTTATTGAATGTTTGATGGAGAAAGGAAGTTATGAATTATAAAAGAAAGTATCTAAGTAAGCGAAGCAGTTGGAATGTTTATTTGCAATAAAATAATTATACTATTTTTATTTCATAAATTTTATGAAGGTTAAAACTAAGGTTATGCTCAAAGGCTTTCCAAGAGTTTCAGAAGGATAAAACCAAGTTTATTAAGTGTAAATTTAATAGAACAAGAAGTGTGAACTAGTAATGTGTATGTATTATCGATTGTTTGAAGTGTGCTAAAACTATCTTCTATTTGCATGGTTTCCATTGAGTGTAATCCATTCCTTATCTTAGTATGAAGTGATAAAAGAGTAGTGCAAATCATTGATTGTATGATATTAGTCTAAGAACAATCTTCACACCTTTTTAGTTTGTTTGACATAACATAGTGGATTTTGGGAGGAGATAAATCTAAGAGTGGGTTTCATGAAAGTCCATTCTACTATTATGACAAGGGGCCTTCACTGGGGGAGCATTACCATACCACGTGCATTCATATCATGGGATAGCTTCATGGTGCAAGTAATGCAAACAAGAGATGCAAATAATTCTTGAATGAACTACAAGGCCAATGCAATTAGACTTTGAGATGATGCAATTCAATGGACCTTTTATATTGGCAACCTTTAGGATTAACATTCTGTTGTAGAGGTCTTCATTAGTTATATCACTCAAATTTCCACGCTCTAACGCACGGATAGTGAGAATGACTATCCAGAAGCAAAAGTGGTCAAGCTTAGATCTCCTATTAATTTTGATGTTAAAGTTGTAAAGCATCTGGCAATATATTCTTAAAACCATGCTTCAGATCTTCAATTGATCGCATGGCATTATAGGGAAAAACAACGCCGTAAAAGTCCCGAACAAAAGCTCTGGAGGAAAATTAGTATCCTTGAAACCAATGAGATCCACGAGCCTGCACACTTCCTTGCACACTTGTTTCAAAGCATCACATGAAGATGCGTAACGATTGCATAAAAAACAAAACCGGTCATCTAATACCGGCAACAAGTTTTCATATCCTCCTCCTATTGAACAAAACACAACCCTGTTTTCAGGTTGGTATTGGCAATAGAGGCGGAGAAGATTAAATTTCTTCCACAACACTTTCCAATAATGCTCTTTCGGCACCTTGATTGTAGAGAGAGAAGCAATAGCCTCTGTGTGTGAAACATAGCAAGAGCTAATAAATGCTCAAGGACTCCACTGTAATGTGGATGATAGCGATGATGGTGAGTCTCACTATGATGAAACACATGTGGAAGATGATTGTAAAGTTATATGTGAATTGGTGAATCCAGCCGCAACTGATAAATTTGGCACATGCATGCTCGGATATCATACCATAGTGTAGATGAACATTATGTTGATGATACGTGTGGTTTCTTTTCTGAAACACGGGTTGATTGTGGCAATATGGTAAGTGCAATGTTTGATGAAACATTGAAGGTTGAAGATGCCACTGTAGCAGCAAGATATGAAGTCGTTGGAACTGTTCATGAAGCAATATGTCATCTAGTAGCAGTTGATGATCAAGAACATGATGAAGTGATTGAAGAGTTTTTTATGAGAATGTTCGCTAATATCATAGTAGTTGAAGACAACCTCCATGCAATTGAAAATAAGGCAGATGTAAAGCAAGAGGCTATCACTGAAGAGAGTCATATTAAAGATGTTTTTAACATTGTTTTTGAATATGCAGGTGTTCAAAATAGCATGGGAGTAGAAGTTGAAAGAAAGGTTGTTAATAAATTTGATGCAGATTACAGTAAAAAAAACAACAGTACCTGATGATGAAAGTGAAAATAATGATATGGATGTTTCTAAATACAAAGATGAATGCATTGAAACCATTTTTCAGCAATGGAGTCAAGAAGAGATAAAATTCTGCTATCAAGAAATATAAAAGAAAGAAAGTCATGAATATCAAGAACAAAGAAGGCAGTTTGAAGATGCAATGTTGTGGCAATAGTCCGTAGTTGAATGAATATTTGAAGAGGAAGGTGTAGAATACATGATCCAATTGTTTTTCAGAACAAGTTCAAAACAAGTCAAAGAAAAATTGCAGCAACAACAAGTGAAATAAAGCCTACAGCAAGAAAGTTCAACAGAGAATGAAGCAATTTCGAGGATATAGAATCTTGAAGTAGAGAAAAAGAAAATGCAAAATTGTAAAATTCTCGAGTCATTGTAAGCCTAGCTGAGACATAGACCAGCAAGCATGTTTATGTGATAGTGAAGTCATGTTGAATCATATGGTCATAATTAAGGGGGAGTGTTAGAAAATGTAATTACTGTCGCATGTGGAGTTGGCTAAACATAGAGAGTCAGTTAATTGAGTGATTGAGTATTTGAGTTTAGTGTGTGGTGAGTGACTGAGTATTTGAGTGTTGAGTCTAGTCAAGTGATAGATGACTTTTAGTGTGTGGTTGCATGTGGATGCATGCCAAGATATCTTAGGCAAGTTGCTAGTTGGAAAAGGTTAAATACCCTTCACCAAGTTCATTGTAATCATCATGTTTTGTGTAATCAATAAAATAGCAGTTTTTCCTGTCTTTTATGTGTGAATTCATACTTTGTCTCCTTCGCCTTTCCAACACCTGCAACCCTCATAACCTCTTTTACCGGCAACCTTCACTCGAGCTCAATAACTACGTGCAACCTTCAAAACTTATGTTTACCTTCGCTATTATGTCTATGTAATAGTGTTTACCTTCGTCCCCGTTGTGTAATGTAATGTGTAGTATGTTATAGGTTTAGTTTAATGAATAACTTTATGTTGCTATAAGATTTAAGTTTCAAAATTTTCTTTTTTTAATTTTTACTTTCAAATTTAAAATTTAGAATTTAGGTTTTCAAATTAATTTTTTTAATTAATTTCTTTTAGTTTAATGTTCATAATATTAAAGGAAGTCCTAAACTCCGCTTAAAAGTCCCCTATTTTTGAGGGACGGTCTTAAAGTCCGCAATGGAATTCCTGGCCCACTGGAGAAATTTCCAACTACTTCCAAAGTAACCAGATCATTAGTACGAAATAAATGCGATTAATTTCGGTTGCTAAACGCCATGAATGGACGGTCGCTCTTAGCAGGACAACTACGTAAATATATGATATTTGTTAGCATCAAACATGACGTTCTAATAATAATATAATTCTTCCCTCCACAACTGAGGACGCCAGGGAGCACAAAAGATGCCCCACGCAAAGGCCAACAAGTAATTGTCGCAGGAAGAGACAAAGCAAGCTTGGTAGCTTGATTACGTCATGGAACGTGATTTCAATAATAATATAATTCTTACAACTGAGGACGTGCCGCACGCAAATGCCAACGTGGGATTTGCTTTATCACCAATTACTTATAAGTATTTGTGGCGATAGAGCAAGGCCTGGAATTTCAAATTCTCATTGCCCGTCAAATGAGAATTTCATGACGTTTTTTACATTTTACATGTCTTTTATTTATTTTAAGTTTTACTCTAGTAAATCACGTTTTATGTTAATAAATTAAACTAGTAGCATTGGATCTTCCTTAATTTAACTTTTTTATGTAATAATGAAGAAATAATTCTATGTTTGTTCATAAAGCTTTGAGGTAGAATCATATAGTTTTCACATAGAACATCCTGAGTGTGAGTATGGTCATCCAAGCCTCCAATGCGAGTATAATACTAATCATATTACACTATATGAGGTTGAAAATATAGTGGAATTATGGCAATGTACTAAAAGTAATAGTTAGCAGCATTTATTCATTCTTAAAAGAACATTATTTAAACCAAATTACCAAAGTAGTGCTTATAATTGCAAACTTCCAGACTTCACATAGATATATCCATCTCTAACAAAAACAAATGGCTGAAATATCAACAAGAGATCCCCAATTTGGACAATCTTCAAGGAGGGAAACACTTGAACAGTTACAAATCTTGCTCGTAATTTTTTTTTGGGTTGACAATTTCAAATGTTGCTAGAACAATAATTTAGGTTTTTTTTAACAGATCAATACTAGAGTTCAATTCATAAATGACCTTCAGCATAAACAGATCTTTCTCATGCGTGTACAAACTAGATTGAACCAACTTTCCTCATAAATTCCAAAACAAGGAAGGGAAAATTCTAATTAAAAACCATTTTCATTATTCTAAAAATGCTTAGAAAATTCTAATCACAAACCTTTTTCATTATTCTAAAAAGGCATTTAAAATTCTAATCACGCACATTTTTCATTCTTCTGTAATATTTTATGTAGTTTTTACCATTAGCAACACATGTGCAACAATTTACCATTAGCAACACATCTGCAACAATGTACAGAGGACAAAATGTTCAAACATTTGTCAACCCGGAAACATTATTTTTAACATATTCTCATCTATACGTATATTATATATGAAAGTTTTCAATATTTCCTCACTAGAAGACTTGAATTCTAGTTTTATTACAATTTCAAGGTCCAAAAAATAAGATGTGTTTAACTAAAATTAAAAAGAAATATTTGTTTTTCACTTTTTTACTTAATTTAATAAAAATAAAAACGAAACTGATCTTGAAAAATTATAGCACGCTAGCCATAGACCTGTTTTTTGTACCCTATAAGTACAAAGCAATCCCACTGGATCACCTATGTGTAATATGTACATTATGATTAGATTTTTGTAAACTCAACTTTAATTATAATAAATAATTTTGAAAATTTGTAAATTCCAGTATAATAAATTTTTACGATTTGGATTTTTAATTAAAAATCATTAATATATTTTAGGTTTGGATTTTTAATTAAAAGTCATTAATATACTTTAGATGTGAAATCTGACATGCACAAATTTTCATCAACTGTAAAATACGTGCTAAAACTTAAAATACACTTGGACAGAGCACTTTATAGTCAACTGGCCGCCTGGGATTTGATTGATGAACAACTGTGTAATAGATTGTGGTCAGCCCCATGGGTTAAATTTGACGCCCGTATGCCCGTATTTAAGTTTTTTACAAGTAAAATACGTTCTAATTTCAAATCTCCACGTAAGTGTAACTTGCCATTAATTTTCAAGATTGACGAGCATGTTTGAAAATTAAAAGTTTATATATATATATATATATATATAACATTGCAAGTTGAGTTGAATGAAGGATTTATCAACACTTTTAACGTTTAATTTAATAATCCACGGTAATTACTAATAGGTATAATCCACCTGGCACCTATAACCTGTTACCCGTGTAACCGACTGTCTGCATTGACCGCTTTAATATCAAATTGTGTATATATGCCTACCTAACACGCACGACCCGCCTGACGTCGGACATATGCAGTGATATGCATGTTGGGAATGGCTTTTTAATATGAATGCGACTCTTACGCATGGAGGACGCCCAAATGGAACGCTACCGCAACACTTATTTGTGGAATAGGAATATACACATTGTGTATATGTTTGTCAATTTGTCATGCTTCGGTAGTTTGTTACCGAAAAGATTAAAAGTTTTATAAATTTGATCAGTGTCCTTAATATTTTTATTACCATTCCAAATTTGATATTAGTATTAATTTTCTGTTTTTAATTGAAATCAAAAAGATCAATTTCCCTATCGCTGTGACATGGAATTCTAACCATCAACAAAAATATAAGACAAATTTGACAACTCGTCGGCATTGATACATTTGCACAGCCAAACACCAAGTGAGTTAAAACGTAAAGATTATAGGATGAAAGTAGCCGAGGAACTCGAGGTAGGCTACAGCATATACACATTATGTATATACATGCTAGCATAAAGTCGGATATTTTATTCACTGAATCGCATACACATGTGCCGCGCAGCATCGGAAATAAAGTGCCAGGGCCGTATTAGTTTCGAAGTCATATTTATAAATATCACTGAATCAGTTTTTAATTTTCAACAGGTAAAACCTTAAATGCTATGGTACTAAACGGTAATTAATTCTCGGCTACCTACTTTATGGTGATTTTTGCAAGTCGGTGACTTTGGTGAGGATTCAGGAGCAGGGCATAAGAAAAACCTGTTGGAACTTCAAATTCAGCCGAGTTTGTGCAGAGAATTGGTGTAAATGGGTCAAATAAACATTTGAGAAAGATATCAAAACCAGCATATCCACAATCATGGACTTCAGTCAGAGTAGCAGGAGGATGACACCGGATAAATGCCTTCTTCAATCCCCTGAATCCAGATGATCTCATTGTGCAAAAAGCTATCAGGTTAGATCCCAAACCATAATCAACTATACCCAATTTATTTATATATATACACACTTCAGCTTGGCTGTATATGTGTATACTTGGCTATGTATTGTAAGTTTGCTACGGCTCTTTCCATAGAATTCTGGGTATAATAACAAACCGTTGCCATTGTAGAAGTGACCACCATATGACAGACATTTACGTCCTATTCATACAATATGACTAGAAACATTCATTTACTCCTTTTTCGTTTGCCGTGTGGATTGCATGTTGCAAAGATTCAACTTCAAATCTTCAAATCTACAGCCGCCTTAAACTAGAAGCTAGGTTTGTTATAATTTACAATCTAATTACCCAATCGTTGGAGTATGACTAGATACTTCCTCTGATTTTCAAAACAGAAATGCCTCCATTGGTTGGAGTTGTTGGGATGCTGTTTGTTTTTAACTGAGAAAGTTCTGGACGTTACTGGTAGTTTGAGTCCATCTTTTATGCGTGCACAAGTAAAACACATAAATTGATATGAAGTGGTAAACATTATTTTAAACCTAGACTGATTTGTGGACGGCAAATTTCAATTTATATTACAGAATTAAACTTGAAGACTATGCAAAACATTTTCTACTAGTAAACCAATGCTGCCCATTTCATGATAAAAGGAAAAGTATGAAAAACATGACAAAAGGAAAAGTCCGTGAGCCAATTGGTTGCCTGAGGACGCCAGCGTCCAAAGTCACAATGACCTATATATGTTCTGATTCTGGTTAAAATCTAAAAGATATGATTAGTTTGATGGAATTAATGGACTCCGCAGACAAAGTTGAGTTAATTTTTTATTTTTTTTTTCAGCACGAAAAAATGGCAGTGTATTTTTATTATATTCAAATATAGACATAGGCAGTGTTTAGGCTGATGTGTGGGCCACGCTACATCTAGAGTTACATTCATAGTTTAAAGAAGGTAAGTGGCACAGTAGTGATGAAGACTGTTCAATGTAGGGTGCCTTTGGCATCTTCCATTCCATCTAATACTTACAACTTGAAAGCTAAAGCTTAAAATAGATTATTCGTCCAGAGTCCATGAGCTGCTGAAATCCTGTTCCACTTTTCAGAACATCTGCCCTCAATTTTTGATCTTTCAAGCCATGAAAAAATTTGGCGGTCATATTCACTTCTCTTGAAAAAATGGCTAATATTCTTCTAATTTAGTCTCTGATTGTTTTACTGACTTTTGATATAGCCAGCTAACAATTTAAGAACCAATATTTACGGTTTAGCTATTTTTTTTCCAATTTTTCCCCAAAGTTTGTTTAATATGTTTCTAATTTACTATCAAATCCTTAATTTACTATGGAATTGTATTAGATATATTCGCTATTTTGGTCATTTTCTTCCATTTTTCCATAAAGATTAGCTAATATTTTTTTTTAAATTTACCATCAAAAACTGGAAAAATTTAAATGTTGTTCACCTTTCTGCTAATTTTTGCCTTTTTGGAAAAAAAGATCTTCTATTCTTCAAATTTACAAACAAAAGCTATTTTTTCTTCTTTTGAGTGAGTGAATTATTTTTGTCAAATTTGTTGCAACAATATTAACATTCATTATTTTCATGTGAAAGTAATTATGAATATATATTTTTTCACTTCATAATATTATTTTTTGTTGTTTTTATATATATTTCCCAAATATTTTATCACTATTTCCATTTTAAACAAAAAAACTCAGAACATTTGAACAATCTGGAAAATTTGCAGAAAACTGGAAAATTTGCAGAAAAATTTGATTAGCAGGTCTCAAAACAAAGTGTAGCAATGAGACTTGAGCCAAATGGTACAACAAAGAATAGAAAATTTGAACAATTATGAGTACAATTTGAAATTAGATGAAACTTGTACAAATAAATTTTAAAAGTCATATGATGGGCAATTTAAAAATAAAAACGTCATAAAAAAATTCCTTGACGGGTAGGGTCACCCGTCAAATTTAACCCCTGGTCAGCTCCATAACGGAGGAAGAGAGAGAGAATGTTCTGGAGTTAATGATTCTTCCCTCTGCAACTGAGGAGGCCACGAGAACTGGAAGAAAACTGGAACAGCCAATCAGGGGTTGCAACGAGGACAAAAGGTGGCCAGAGAGACTTGTTGGCATGGGATTTGATTGATGGATAGAAAATTGTACGAAAGATGTCCCAATCAAAGGCCACAAAGACCTGTTGCCCTGAGATTTGATTGATGAACAACTGTGTAAGTGTGGTCAGCCCTGTAACGGATGAAGAGACAGAGCAGGTTCTAGGGTTAATGATTCTTCCCTCTGCAACTGAGGACGCCACGAGAAATGGAAGAAAACTGGACCAGCCAATCAGGGGTTGCAGCCAGTAGAAAAGGTGGCCAGAGAGACTTCATGTCATGGGATTTGATTGATGGATGGAAAACTGTACGAAAGATGTCCCAATCAAAGGCCACAGAGACCAGTTGGCCACAGATTTGATTGATGAACAACTATGTAAGTAATTGTGGTCAGCCCCCGTAACGGAAGAAGAGGCAGAGCCGGTTCGGCAGTTCCTATTTCAGACCCTATAGAAACATAAATGAGCGCTAAGTACCTGTGACAGGACATTCGTGCATCTGAAGGCATGCTACATATGCATGAAAGCCATACATCTCCATGCATATTCCGGAAACTAGATCACCCTACCTCTGGCAAGCTCTAGTATTCAATGTATCTGCGACCACTGTCAGACCTGTCCCGTCTCCTCCTGCAACCTCCGTTGGCTTCCTCGTCTACCACCGTTTTCCAAATTCCGTTTTATTTTGAATTTAGTAAAGGCGCTAAAGGAATTCAAATTTGAATTTTGAATTTGTAATTTCGTTCCGTCCATATTTTATTTGGTTAGAAGGCAGCTTTTTGGCTCGTGGTTCATGTTTGTTTGGCTCGTGGTTCATTCTGTTACTCCATTCTGCTGCCACTTATGCACCGACTCACACTTGTTGTGATCCACATCATCTAATGCTAGGGTTTCAATAGTGTGGTCCAGGTTTCTCTAGGACGGTTAAGGGCAACCATCCTTCCCTCCAGCCCCATGAACGCATTGTTCCTCTACCACCCATCGAGTTCTACTCTGCAACGTCTCGCTAGGTTTCCTCTCCAGTGAGCTTTGTCTAAATGGTAGGATCACTTACTGCTTTTCTTGGTTCACAGTTGTTTAGTGTCATTATGGTTTTGCTGAAGTATTTCATTGTAATCATTCTATAGCCACAATGGCCGTTCTCGGCAATGGTAACTCAATGACAATGCAAGTTATTCCTTCCACAAAGGTAAATATTAATTTATTTTTTTATTTGTTATCTTGTAGCTCGGCAAGGTGTTCAATATTTTTCTTGCTTTCAATGGTCTTAAGGGTGTCAGGGTTCAACTTTCCCTACATAGTTCCTCTCTCAGTCTTTACAGGTATTACTCTTTTAACATTTCCCAAGTTACGTATTTCAGGTGGACGCTCTGAGATTATTTGTAATATGTCTCTTTATTTGTTTGCAGGTTTGGAAGATATGCGCATATACGGAAGATGTGCGCATATATCTTCCGTATATGCACAGTTTCCGTATATGCGCAATTTCTGTATATGGAATAAAGAGACATATTACAAATAATCTCAGAGCGTCCACCTGAAATACTTAACTTGGGAAATGTTAAAAGAGTAATACCTGTAAAGACTGAGAGAGGAACTATGTAGGGAAAGTTGAACCCTGACACCCTCAAGACCATTGAAAGCAATAAAAATATTGAACACCTTGCCGAGCTACAAGATAACAAATAAAAAAATAAATTAATATTTACCTTTGTGGAAGGAATAACTTGCACCGTCGTTGAGTTACCATTTCCGAGAACGGCCATTGTGGCTATAGAATGATTACAATGAAATACTTCAGCAAAACCATAATGAAACTAAACAACTGTGAACCAAGAAAAGCAGTAAGTGATCTTACCATTTAGAAAAAGCTCACTGAAGAGGAAACCTAGCGAGACGTTGCAGAGTAGAACTCGATGGGAGGTAGAGGAACAATGCGTTCATGGGGCTGGAGGGAAGGATGGTTGCCCTTAACCGTCCTAGAGAAACCTGGACCACACTATTGAAACCCTAGCATCAGACGATGTGGATCACAACAAGTGTGAGTCGGTGCATAAATGGCAGCAGAATGGAGTAACAGAATGAACCACGAGCCAAACAAACATGAACCACGAGCCAAAAAGCCGCCTTCTAACCAAATAAAATATGGACGGAACGATATTACAAATTCAAAATTCAAATTTGAATTCCTTTAGCGCCTTTACTAAATTCAAAATGAAACAGAATTTGGAAAACGGTGGTAGACGAGGAAGCCAACGGAGGTTGCAGGAGGAGACGGGACAGGTCTGACAGTGGTCGCAGATACATTGAATACTGGAGCTTTCCGGAGGTAGGGTGATCGAGTTGCCGGAATATGCATGGAGATGTATGGCTTTCATGCATATGTAGCATGCCTTCAGATGCACGAATGTCCTGTCACAGGTACTTAGAGCTCATTTATATTTCTATAGGGTCTGAAATAGGAACTGCCTTGATGAACAACTGTGTAAGTAATTGTGGTCAGCCCCCGTAACCGAAGAAGAGGCCGAGCAGGTTCTGGAGTTAATAATTCTACTCTCTGCCACTGAGACGCCCCGAGAATTGACAGAAAACTCGACCAGCCAATCAGAGTTTGCAACCAGCGCTAAAGGTGGCTAGAGAGACTTGTTCACATGGGATTTAACTGATGAACGGAGAAAGAGACAGAGCAGGTTCTGGTGTTAATGATTTTTCCCTCTGCAACTCAGGATGCCACCAGAATTGACAGAAAACTGGACCAGCCAATCATGGGTTGCAGCCAGCCAATCATGGTTTCCATGACCCCATGGTTGCCTTTTTATTGTATTGAATTTTTCAATACAATAAGGTTTTTTTTGTTTGGAATTTTTCTATTCGGGGAATTGTATTTAGATGGTTGATTTTTGCGTTCTTTTCATTTGTTTCATGTGTTTATAGGTTTATTTCATAGGTTTAAATCCACTATAATATATGTGTCGTTGTGGATTTTAGTATTCAAATTTAAATGCGAAAATTATTATTACTATCTAACATTGTAGTGTTTTCTTTATTTTTTTTACGCACCACAAGAAATATTATTTGATGGGCATTCTTACCCATATTACGTTTGATTTTTATTTGTACTCATTATTTAAATGTTATATTTTTTTTTATTTATAATAAACTACATTTAGTAATTGGAAACTCGTGGATTTGAAAATTTAAGATGTGATTTACTGGAAAAATTATACATGTTTCTTTATTATTTTTTGTCGTAAGTATAAAAATATTTTGTTGGTACTATAAATGTCCTTCTTTATAGAGTTTACATGCTTGTTTTGAGATGATCGGTTTAACATTTGATCTCGGCCAGGATCCTTAGTATCCAGTGTTATGGCAAACAGTATGCCAAATTTTCTTGCAGCCTTTTCACTTACATTGCTAGATATTATAAAGTATTAGCAAATTAGTTTATGGAATTTGGGAGTTTCCATGAATGAAAGTGCAGATCCCCTGTTAATCACATGTTTGGTTATGTAGTCATAAATAGATTTTGTTTCTCAGTGATCTATATTTTAACTTCTAACCATTCATTTGTTATTTTGCAGAGCATCTGCATTTGATTTCCTACATCTGATTTCCTAAATATTTGATGTCATCTTTCAGGGAATTTGAAAAGATCAGAATCCACTTCCAACCACATGAAGAAAAGAAAAAGATCAGAATCCATTTCCAACCACATGAACCGCCAACAGGTGGCCCATTCCATGCCACCTGAGAAGGTTGAGATCTTTAAATCTGTAGAGGAGTGGGAATAGCAAAATATACTGATTCATTTAAAGCCCATTGAAAATTCTGGGCAGCCACAAGACTTTTTGCCTGATCCTTCTTCTGAGGGCTTCATTGACCAACTTATAGAATTGCGGGAGTGGTCCCATGAATTGCCATACGACTATTTAGTTTGTCTAGTGGGAGACATGATTACCAGACGACTATTTAGTTTGTCTAGTGGGAGACATGATTACCGAGGAAGCATTTCCTACTTACCAGGCTCAGCTTAACACATTTGATGGTATCTAATAGGGTGTGCGTTTAGTTGAATATTCAACAAACAAGTCCTGCTTTAGAAACTTTCATGCGCTTCACCTTAGGACAACTGTTGTAGTACTTTCTCTATGTCTGTAAAATTATAATCCTGTACAGGAAGCCAGAGGCCTCACTGGATTTGTTGGATTGATAGCCTCGCTGAGTTTATTCGATTGGAAATTTCAAGCTGCACAGTTTATTTTTAATAGTTCATTTCTTATTGTGCAGAGCACCTGCATTTAGTTCCCTAATTATGCACTTTGTTCTTATGCATTTCTGATGTCATCGGTTTCATCTTTCAGGGAAGAAAAGATTAAAATGCATTTCCAAAGACATGAAGGTCGTGAACAGGTGGCTCATTCCATGCCACCTGAGAAGGTTGAGATCTTTAAATCACTGGACGAGTGGGCAGAAAAAAATATATTGATCCATTTAAAACTTGTTGACAAGTCTTGGCAACCACAAGACCTTTTGCCTGATTCTTCTTCTGAGGGCTTCATTGACCCAGTTATAGAATTGCGGGAGCGGTCCCATGAATTGCCAGATGACTATTTAGTTTGTCTAGTGGGAGACATGATTACTGAAGAAGCATTGCCTACTTATCAGACTCAGATTAACTCATTTGATGGTGTAAGAGATGAAATTGGTGCCAGTCTCACTTCATGGGCAACATGGACTCGTATGTGGACATCTGAGGAGAATAGACATGGTGATCTTCTTCATAAATATCTTTACTTGTCTGGCAGAGTGGACATGAGACAGATTGACAAAACCATATAGTATCATATTGGATTTGGAATTGTAAGTGACGATACAGTGTCTTAACGTTACAAGAATTTTGTCAAAGTATTTTATTGTGTTTTCTATTGGTAGCAACAAGGTGTGGGATTCCACTCTAGATGGCTGGCATTTGTTTACCTGCATGTTGAAAGTTTTCTGTAGGATATTTTAGTTTTTGATAGAAGATTTTCTTACTTTTGTGACTGTTTAGTATCCAGGCATAGAAAATAGTCCCTATCTTGGATTCTTATACACTTCATTCCAGGAAAGAGCAACATTCATATCACATGCCAACACTGCAAGACTTGCTAAAGGATATGGTGACCTGAAATTGGCACAAATATATGGAACTATTGCTGCAGATGAGAAGCGCCATGAGACTGCATACACAGAGATTGTTGAAAAGTTGTTTGAGACTAATCCTGACACCACAATGCTAGCTTTTGAAGCTATGATGCGGAAAAAGTTTGTAATGCCTGCACATTTGATGTATGATGGGCAGGATGGTAAGCTGTTTGACCATTTTTCTTCTGTTGCTCAGAGATTAGGTGTGTACACAGTAGGAGACTATGTTGACGTCTTGGAATTCTTGGTTAAGAGATGGAATGTGAAGAGAATAGGTGGTCTTTCTAGTAAGGGAAGGCAGGCTCAGGATTATGTATGCACGTTGGCACCTCGTCTCAGAAAGCTAGATGAACGAGCTCAAGAAAGGGTGAAACATGTGCTTTTAGTTGGATATTCAACAAAGAAATCCAGCTGTAGAAACTTTCTTGTGCTTCATCTTAGGAAAACTATAGTAGTACATTGTTTAGAATAAAATTCCGTGTCTATAAAATTATAATCCCCGTCCAGCCAGCCAACGACCTTAATGGATTTGTTGGATTGCAAAATTCGATCTACACACTCTAGCATGGGTAGGTGTAGAGAGTATAGGTAGGTGCAAAGAAAAGACCAGGAAATTTTTTTTTTTCTCCATGTATTTCAATAATCGTGCTAGGTCAATAGTGGGTTATGTTGTCTCATGAAATATCCAAAGCTCAACTATGTTTTACCTAAATTATAATCATTTTTTATTATTAAACAATATATGGTACAGTTTGTTATTTTGTAAAATGCTAACATGTTTATTGTTTTAGAAAATATGTATGTAATTATTAATGAAGTTATTTATTAATTAATTGGTGATTTTGGTCTTTTTAAAATGGGAAATATTCATATATATATGATCAAATTTTAATGGCTAGAATGATTATTAAATTTATAATTAGAAATTTTACTATATAAAATTAGTTTACTCTTATTAATGTGCATCTTAATTATTAAAATTGTGAATTCTAAAGGAAAATAGGACAATTATGCTATAATTATAAGCCTAGAAAGAATTGTTTCTTTCAAGCATGTGTTCCATGTTCTTGTCAACTAATTTGGATTTATTATTTTTTTTTTTTAGTAATTAGAGATAGCTTGGAGACTCTATGATATAATTCAATGAATGCCCCATTTTCCAAACAACCTCAGTATATGCATATTATAGTGTTCAAGTTCAGAAAAGGCTCAAAGAACAATTCTTTCTAGGATTTGGTTATTTTAGATCTATCAGGCACATAGAGAATCAAATTTCTGACACTATATTTCATTTTTCCATGTCACGTATTAATTCTTTAATATTAAGTAATAATAAAATTACGTGTTAAGAAATTTGATACCACTTGGTGATTGATACATCCAAGCTTATGATGGATTTATGCCAATTTATGTTTTAGATGATGTCATGTACATATATACATAACAATTATTTTTTATTTAATTATTTTTTTGTCATGGAGATATGTATATTAGTAGGTTTTTCTTCTGGATCATGTAATGTTACATGATAACAACTCCATCATATTATTATTATTATGGTAAAATTAACAATGTTTTTTATTTTTAATTCTCTCTCTCTGTCTCTCTCTCTCTCTCTCTTAGAGAAAATTTACATCTTTTGTTATTATTATGAGTGATATATGACAAAAATAGCATTTTTTTATTTGTAATTTTAATTCAAAAACATAAATTTAAAATTACTTTAAAATTATTTGTATTTTTATTTTTATTTTTTTAAATCAAAATGAGAATTTTGTATTCATATTGTAGCAAATACATCAAGTAGTACATAGCTATATATTCAAAATTTCTTCTAAGTCTTCAAACTACAAAATTTTCCAAAGAGACTCCAAACTAGACAACAAAAATGGGGTTTTGTAGGTATATACTTTACAAAATTAACCCACCAAAACACAAAATTTACATATCATACTATAATCCTTCATAATTGTGCAAGGTCAATCTATTTAGCTCCAAGGAATAGGAGACGACATGATTCAGCCATTGATTTTTAAATCTCTAATCTTAATTTACACTCTTTCATTAGTGCATAAGTCAACATTTTTATTGAGATCACAAGGAAGATGGAAACATACTATTGAAGAGAACCCTTTAAATCTCTAATCTTAATTTACACCCTTTCATTATCACATAAATCAACATCTTTATTAGATCACAAAGAAGATGGAAATATGCTAGAGATCACAAAGAAGATGGAAATATACTATTGAAGAGAACCCTTTAAATATCTAATCTTAATTTACACCCTTTCATTAGCACATAAGTCAACATCTTTATTAGATCACAAAGAAGATGGAAATATGCTATTGAAGAGAACCCTTCCACTACTTTTCTAATTCTTTTCATAGGAATTTTTAATCTCTAGTCCCTCGAAGAGGAGTCCTTCACCAAATGTTGAATGAGGAGGGAGTCACCCAAAATAGTGAGAGACACTACCTTATTTTCTTTGGCTAACTAAATCCCTTGGTAGAGGGCATAATCTTCAACTTGGTTATTTTCATGTATTCCTAAGCCTCATGAATACTTAAAAACATTGACTTCCTCTAGATCATACAATGCACCCTCTTGCCACCCTTCTTTTAATTTTAAAACTTATTTTTATGTCTATTTTTTAATATAAATATTTTATTATTATTTTCTAAACTAATTTTATTTTATTCTCATGGTACATGACAACATGAGACTGGACTATAGAGCTTCGGTGGAAAGATAAGTCTAAATTGACTTGATCTGCTTGAGCGCAACGATAGATCTATGACTTAATATGGGAATCAATAATTCATACATATATGGTAAATCTAGTGAGGCAAATGTATAATTTCCAAAGTTAAATAAGAAAATGTATGGTTTCCAAAGTCAGATAATAATAATATCAATGAATGAATTAGAATAGAGTCACTGCATGTAGAGAAAAGCATATGGGTTTTGAGTAAAACCAATAGAAAGTATGGGTTAAGGGTTAGTGCCATCAACTCTTTGCCAACCAAAGAACCATTCTTAAGAAGGGTTCTTATATAGTAAGAGAGATAAGAATACAAGTAAGATTATGTTCATGTGTTGAATTAAAATTTTTAAACTTGTTGGTTTAGGTGTTTAACACTTTATCTTTCTTATATATTTCCTTACAAATAGGTTGTTATTTATTGAATGTTAGATGGAGAAAGGAAGTTATGAATGATAAAAGAAAGCATCCATGTAAGTGATGCAATTGTAATGTTTATTTGCAATAGAATAATTTATACTATTTTTGTTTCATAAATTTTATGAAGGTTAAAACTAAAGTTATGCCCAAAGGCTTGCCAAGAGTTTAAGAAGGATAAAATCAAATTTATTAAGTGTAAATTTGATAGAACAAGAAGTGTGGAACTAGTCATGTGTATGTATTATCGATTGTTTGAAGTGTGTTAAAATTATCCTCTATTTGCATGTTTTTCATTGAGCGTAATCCATTCCCTATCTCAGTATCAAGTGATAAAAGAGTAGTGCAAAGCATTGATTGTATGATATTAGTCTGACAACAGTCCTCACACCTTTTTAGTTTGTTTTACATAACATGGTGGATTTTGATAGGAGATAACTCTAAGAGTTGGTTGCATGAAAACCCATTCTACCATTATGACAAGGGGGCTTCACTAGGGGAGCATTACCATACCACGTGCATTCACATTATGGCATATATATTGAGTAAAAAAGGCATTATATATTGGGGGATATTGTTATGAAACCAGCTCAAAAAAATATAGGAAAGATAGATGCACGACTTAGAAATAAGCCTCTTCGAGGGGGCAACCTCCTTTACATTACAGAAATGAAAAATTCTTGGATGATACAAATGACAAGACCTCCTAGAGTGGTCAGTTGGGAGTTTTTCTATTCCTAGAGTTGCTGGAGCAACCACATTTGGTATATGTGTTGCATGCAGAACATTCTAGAGGTACAGGATCAGGTTCGAGAGGAAGCTTTTCTTGTTGAGAGGGAGTGTTGAAAATTGGCAACAAGAAATTGCTAAAAATAGAAGTGCTAAAAATAGCACTGCGAAAAATAGTAGTTTGGGCATCAGTGCTGGATTGGGCAATAGGGAATGAAAAATGGAAGTTCTAAAAATAGAAGTTCTATTTTTAGCAGTTCAAGTTGGATTCCTATTTTTAGACATTCCCTAGTCTAAAATAGGAAGTAAAATTCGAATTTGGTCTTACCAGTAGTTTGAATATTAATTAATTAATTCTCCATGAGTTAATTAGTTAAGGAAAATCAAACTTGAAGTCTTTGTGAGAACATGCAATAATTTCTCCACTGATTGGGGAATGTGTCCTTGATTTGCTCCACTGGTTGAGGAATTAAGGATGAGTTCTATATTGAGAGGATCAGTTGACTTAGTTTAACTTAGTCAAGTTCAGTTAGATTAATTTAACAATTTGTTAAACTAATGAGATATAGTTTTTTGATGATTTCATGCATGTGACAACTGTTATTTTCAGATAATTGTGTATTCACTCATGGAGAAATGATGCATGGCAGTTCTGTCAGAGACCCAGTTGAGATCAGAGAAGGGACAATGTACTATCAAATGGATGAATATTTTTCCTATAAAGGAAGCTCATCCATGATGAGGATTTATCTCCTTCAGGTTTGTGCAGTTAGATCAAAGGTTAGTGAGTGTGTGAAGAGGCCAATTCACACAGGTGGCAGCACTAGACCCCAAGGAAAACTACACAAGTTAATAGGAGGCTTGGATGATAGAGGAGAAGGTTTGTGAGAAGCCTTTGACTGTCTATGAGTAGCAGAGGGATTGTACTGAGAGCTGGATAGCTTCCGAGCTAAAGATTTGTGTAATCCAGACTATATTTCCACTTGTATGATAATACAGAGATGGGGTTTTAGGCTGAGGCTTTCCCCGGGTAAACTCTTATGTGTTATGTGTGATTGATTCATTCTTATCAGTTATGTGTGTTCTTATTGATGTTGGTCATGGTTGATTAAGCTTTCGCTAAATTGTTTGTAGAAGTAGATCAAGTGTTTTGCTTTATTACATTGCATTACTAGGTTGATCTACAGGTGGGAAATTTCTACATGGTATCAGAGTTGACTGATTTGTCGAAAAATTATACAAAATTCTACAGTTAGAGATGATTATCTTTCTCGGTTTCCCTGCAACACCCCTTAATTCAACTTCCTTTCCTTTCGAAAAACATTCAAGAAGAGTTCTTGAAAATTAAAAGTTATCGTACCCAAAGATTGTATCCATTGGACTCCTAGTACAACATCAGCACTGCCCATTGGAATGGAAAGCATTGGACTATTCAAAACATATTCTCCCATGGATAGCTTAATATTATGGCACTTTCTAGAGAAATTTATGTTTTTTCCATTTGCAACCATCACTTGACACTTTGGTGCTGGATATAGGAAGCAATTCAATTCCTTCGCTATCTTATAATGAATAAAATTATGGGTATTGCCCGAATCAATCAACACTATTACATTTTTCTTCTTGATATGTCATTCTATCTTGATAGTTTACACAGTGGTAATTCCTGCCAATGCATTACAATATATGGCCAGACTCATTTCTTGATGCTCGATGTGATCTTTCACTTCTTGAACCTTTTTCTTCTTGACATGTCCTTCTATCTTGAGAGTTTGAGGAGTGGTAATTCTTGCCAATGCTTTACAAGACATGATCGGATTCATTTCTTCTATCTATAGGGTTGGTTCTTGGTGTATATCCTCTTATTTTGATGTTTCTTGATCCTTTTATTGATCTTCTTCACAATCTATGTAAAATAATTTATTCTCAGAACACTTATGACCTTTAATGTACTTTCTATGAAAAATGTAACAAAACCCTTTTTCTCTTTTTTCTTCCATTTTTTGTGGTGTAAGCCTTGTAGGTTGTGGAAGGCTAGGAGAAAAAACACTTCTATATTTAGAGTTGTGAGTGGTATGATTCCCTTTTTCCATAATTCTGCTTTCAAATTTTCTTGCCAACCTGAATGCCTTCTCTAATGAATCAGGTTCTCGAAGACGAACATCATGTTGAATGTTATCCTTTAAAGTCCCTATGAAGACATCAATCCTTTGCTTCTCTAGAATATAATTTACCCTTATATTCAATTTTTGGAAGTCCTCAATGTGCTTTTCCATTGAACCCTTTTGTTTGAGATTTATCAATTGGCTAAAGAAGGTGTTTCTCTTTGTATCCTCATAATGTGTTATCATTTCCTCCGTGAAAATTGACCAAGTGACAAGTGGTTTACGAGAACAAAGCCATTTATACCATAAAAATTGATTCAATTCTAAATATAAAGATGCAATACATACCTTTTGTAACAGTTTTACATCATGTATAACAAAATATTGTTCCATCCGTAGTATCCAATTTACTGGATCCTTGCCATCAAACTTCCTCAAATCTTCTTTTCTTTATTTTAGGATCACAATCTTGAAACAATTGTAACTTTGTAATTTTGGATCTCTAAGGTCTAAAATTGTGACCTACGATAGCCCTCTACATCCTCTTTCCAATGCCACCAGTCTGATCAAAATTGGATTCTCCAAGAAAGAGTTACGCCCAATCTCCCAAGATGACCTACTTATATACTTTTTCAGTAGAGAAAACTTGTATAGAGTGCCACGTGTTATTGTTTCGACCTTCGGACCTAAAAATAATATACAGAAAGGAACAATCTATCCTATTTCTATAGCTTTTGACAAAATTTCAATCTGATCCTCAGAGAGAAAGTTATGACGATTTTCCCTAGTTCACCTGTTTGGGATGTAATTCGGGAGCCTGTAGAAACCCTAAATGTCTTAGACTGTATCTCCAAAAATATAGTGAAACAATATCTGAAATTCAGGCCTAAGCTTGACCATGATTTCCACTCAAATGGGTTTTAATTTCAGAGTTTGAACCTCGTAGATAACAAATTATAGCAAAAAGTCCACGATGGCCTATTTGAGATGGAATTTTGGAGCTTGCAAAAACCCTAACTTCCACGTATCATATCTTCAAAATATAGTGAAACAAGATTTGAAATTCGGACCCGAGGTTCAGAACGACTTCAGCTCAAATGGGCTTTTGTTTTATCTTCTAAAACTTTATATAAAAAACGTTATATCAAAAATTCCATGATGGCCTGTTTGGAGCAGTGAAACCCTAGAATCCAAAGCTCTGATACCAAATGTTATGAAACCAGCTCACAAAAAAATAGAAAAGATAGATGAATGACTTAGAAATAAGCCTCTTCGAGGGGGCAACCTCCTTTACTTTACAGAAATGAACAATACCTCCTTTCTATATATAGGAGTCTAAGGGGCATTGTAATTAGTTCTGACATAACAATAATAATGGAAGGGCACAACAATAACAATAATGGGCTTCTATGGGGCACAATAATAACAATATGGGGGCTATATGGACACAATGATAAAATAAGGGGGTTGCACTAATAACAAGAAGGGGTTACACTAATAGTATAGGGACCTAACAGATATATAGAGGGTAAATGGTTTTTATATTGGTAGGTATTAAAAATGGAGCTCAAAGTTAATGAAAAAATATAAAGGGATATAAAACATGTTAATGAAAAAATGCATACCTACAATAGCTAGTGAAAGTAGGAGTTTTTTTAATTGGAAAGGTGTATTGGGTTCATAGTGGTAGGGGGTTAAATAATATGATTTTTAGAGGTATTTTCTAATGTATAGTCAAATTAAGGGTATTGTTTAATATGCCATGAATGCGTGTGATATGTCAAAGGTTCATTGAGTGAAGCCCCGTGCATTATGATTAGATATAAAATATTGGGAGTAGGATAATGAGATAACATAACTTCACATTCGCATGGTATTTTATGAACTCACCTATTTTCCTTGTTTACTATATTCTAAATCTATAACTGAATATGGGATATCATATATTTTTCTAAAGAGAATCAATATAGTTTATTATTTTTAACATGGAAAATTACATTAATGTCTTCTCTAAACTCGAAGGCTTATCTTAATTTGTCTATGGGATGGTAGAGTTGAATCTAAAGAGTAGTTCAATGAAAACTTAAACATGTGCAATAGGCCTTAAGAGTCTACTTTGACATTCTTATGATTAATTACATTTGGACTTAAAGCCTTATGCCCTAAAATATCAAAACACTATATGTGTATTATTAATAAATTAAAGAGATAATACTATACTTCAAACTTCTTTTTGTTTTGTGATTCTTTTAGAAAAGATGCCCAAATAATCTCAAAAATTGATATGTGGCATAGTAGTATACATTGTTGTACAATGCCATGGGTGACATAACCGATTGCTGACAAGGATCCAATCATAATATTTCCATAAAACGATGAATATTTGGAGGTTTTGGCCACTAGAGTGGTCCCTACAAGAGAACTAGAGAATTAAACATGTCTTCTCCATCTGATTCATATGTTAATGAGCATTTTTCTTTGGTCTCTTGTGATAGGCCATGCTACAAGAATGAATGGGTTCCATCACCTTCCATATAATATTTATAATACTTTCAATGCTTCAATATTGAGGGGTGATCCACACTAGTCAATCAAATCATCAAAGGTATTTTAAAGGTGGTATTTCTGGTATTTTAAAGGTGAATCTTATCCATCTCCTTTCGTCGACAAAACCAAGTCCTTATAGCTTCTAAGGAGAAGATTTATCCAATCTTATAGTTTCCGGTGAACATTCACTTTTGGTTGACCTCTCCAGGTCCTTTTGGATTTAAATATGAGTTTATTCATCTCTACTTGGTCAAGATCCTTTATGACCTAGCCAAATTCGTTTGTATACCTCATCATTCCTTTTACTGAGGGATACATCATACTAAGCTCAAATTTTTTCACTGGAGCACTGAATATGCACTGGAGCTCAATTTATAATTTCTTCATCATGTCTTAAATGAAGTGATCTGGTCATTTCTTTATGCAAAGACTCACTTCATTTCTTGAGATATATCCAATATTCATCATAGGTACCAATGTGACATCCTTTATCTTTTACTTCCTTTTGAAGTAAGTCTTTCATGTGTTGATCTTGGTTGTTCCTTTTGTTACAATAATAATCCTTTCATCAACTCTTCCATAAGCAAGTTTTGGTGCTCCCTTTATCATGTAGGCAAGCCTTTCGTACTATTGTTACTCCCTCTGGCTTGAGACATCCTTTTAGTCATAATTTTTTTTATCCATTTTTATTCTTAGTATCATAATGTTCCTGCAAACCTTATTTAGGATATCAAGTAAGAAACAAATATAAGGAAAAAACATGGGAATAAATTTAGTCAAAATAGAAATATAAAATTACTTATCTTTTAGTTTGTAGTTCTCGAATCCCTCTTGATCCTGACTCCCTTACAAAAGTCCACCTGCAATCCTTCTTCTTAACATCGATTATACAACTTCATTTCTTGTAAGACTTATAAGAGCTAGGTTTTCTTCATCCCCTATATCTTCTACTCGCATTCAATAATCTAAGTTTGCGCTAGGGTTTTATCCTTAAAACCATAGGATTTACAATAGGTTTCCCTTTGCCTTTTGTAAGAAAAATCCTTCTTCCTACTATATAGTTTAGTACTTTCTAATGTTATCATAAGTCATTATAATAGTAGTCTTTATAAAGGTATTCATTTTAGAGGAAGGATTTACCATATAATTATAAAGGAAGTACCAAAGCTATGCATAAAAAATTATTTAAAAGAACAAGAAACTTGAATAGAGTAAAAGATACTTATCTCTTGATTGAAAGAATCCTTTGACTTCCTTTGAGGTGGTTGGTTATCAACATCCTTGACCATCAATTGTTGCTTTTGAATCATCAATTTCAATTCATTTTTATGCTTATCAAAGAAATGCATCACATATCAACATTCTATCTATTACATTATGGTTTCATCTCAAAAACCCTAGGATTCAAGTTTTTAATACAACTTGTAGTTTCCAATTTTTCTAGGGTTTCCAAACCTTAATACTTCCAATCTCTTGTGTCATACAACCATAATGATCTTAAGAAAAATTTCCCTCTTTAGATTTTAGGAGCCTAGCTCCCTCTCACTTGAATTGTCTTTTAATATTGTTGTTTTGCATCTTAGAATTATGTTCAACCTTATTCCATCAGTCAATCAAGGATGCTCCTTCCAACAAAGACACAATCATTACACGTCGAAACATATTTTCAAATCTCTAATGAAAGCAAGGTGTTTTTATAAAAAATTCTTATAGTGTCAAGATTTAATGATGGGGATAGTTCTCTCTTGGAAACACTTGAAATCCTTAAACCTTAATTGTCTTCTAAAATGAAATTGGCTTGAAACTCGATCATGCAACTCAACTTTTAACCTATCTCAATTTGGGTAGGTCTTGACTTTAAAAATCCACTCTTCTTAACTTTGGAAATGCTTCAAATGTGAAATTAGATCAAGTCTTTGTTTCCTTTAGAAAATTTGGTCTAGTTTCCAAAACAAAAATCTCCTTGGCTTTGGTTTTTCATCTTCAACATTTTCTAAAAGTAAATTTGAGTGCATTCAATGGCTACTCTTTCACCTCGGCTTTAATACCATGTTATTTTTTCTTATAACAAAAATGGATTTCCTAATATGAAAATTACTTCCAATGATTTGTAATCTCAAGTTGTCTTTATGTGACTTATATCATGAAGTAATTATACATATAAAATCTCAACTATAATGCAATAATAACCATAGGATCATAAAGATATAGACAAACACAATAAGAGACACAAGATTACCCTATGGAAATCCAACCTTGGGAAAAAACCAACCAATTTTTCTTCTAAGGAGAATTCAATCTTCAACAAAGTTTATAATATAAATTGTCTATAAATATGTGCCAATTTCCAAGCACAAATACTTATTAATGGTTAAAGGATATAGAATATCTAACTTCTATTTATCTTGATCAAATCAAGTTAACAAGTTGCATTTCGATATGCCTAGAAATATTTACGCGAAATCTTGGCCTTCTTCAGAAACCCAACTTTCTACATCTGCTTCAAAAACTCAGCTTTTGACATCTGCTTCAGAAACTTGGCTTTCTGTGTCTACTTCAAAAACTTGGCTTTCTACCCAGAGATGCATCTACTTCATAAACTCGTATTTTTGTTTCATGTCTCCTTTGCTTAAATGAGCAAAAGGTATCTTGTCTTGTTAGATTCGAATTGCTCCATTTGGGGAAGTCAAATTAAGTATTTATATTGGTCAAGTGGGTTCCCTTTTGACCAAGGGTCACCTCTCATGGTGGGGACAACTTAGGCTTCTTAGAGCCTACATAAAAATTAAATTTTCCTTTTAATATTTATACTTTTATTTTGTTTATTTTGAAGGTTCCCTGGCATGCAGGAATACCTTCTGATGCTACACAAATAAACATAGGGGTGGTCTCCTTGGAAGGACTTAGGAACTAGAGGATATCACAAGAAGATATGAAATGTATCTTGATTTCAAGGGTGGTCTCATTGGAGGAGACTATAGGTAGAGATGGTATAGTGTCCCAGTCATAGTACTTAGGGGTGGTGCCTAATATAAGATCAAGGCATAAAGGGTCTTCTTTGTCTTATTGATTATTATTTATTTTAGAGACTCATCTCTAGGGATGGTCCCCACTAAAGGTAAGGTATGTAACAACCCCCTTTTGATTCCTTTTCTCTTAACTACCCAAACCCCTATGAGTGTTCCCCAATGAAACCCTGGGAATTTGAAATGGGAGGATAGAAAAAAAAGGTCATAGATTTGAAGGATTTCCTCCCAATGAATAGGAATTATAATGGAATTGGGCAATTAAATGATACAAAACAATTACTACAACAAAAGAGACTAAAGTCTTATGTCTTCAATCTAAAGGGATGGTCCTAACTAGTTGATTAGAGCATCAAAAAGGTAATTTTCCCTAACTTGATTTTCAATGGTGATCTCCATTAAAGGAATGGGGAACTTGAGGAGATTGCAACAAATATCATTTAGTTTCTTGATTTTAAGGGTGGTCCCATAGAAGGAGATTGTAGGTATAAATGGTATAGTGTCATGGTCTTGTTACTAGGAGGTGGTCCCTAAGGTAATATCAAGGTGCCAAGGGCGTTCTCTATTACATTCATTGTTCTGGATTTTAAAGTATTTTATCTCTCGTTGTGGTCCTCACTAATGTAATAAATCACCATGGGGTATGTAACACCTCCATTTTGAATCATTATCTCTTAGTCACCTTGACCCCTATGAGTGTCCCCCAATGGTACTTGGGTAAGAAGAGATTAGAAGAGAGAAAAAATCCCATGGAGCTAAAGGATTTTTTCCCAATAAACAAAGCCACAAGATAATAGCAACAATCAAAGAGATATACAAGTGAATAAACAAAAACGAGAAAGAAAGTAGAATTTTTTTTTTGGAATCATATACGTGTGTTGGGCTAATTAATTACCTTAGTTATTAAAAAATTTCATACATTAATTCAACATAGGGTCCAAATGCTTAAAATATGTTTTTCATTATATGTGCAAGATACAAATTCTTAACTTGTATTAGTTTGTGTAAGAAGGAAAATTTGTATCATTAGTCTACAAATTGAAATGAAATTATGACAAGCAAATGCACCACACTTCATAAGAAAATAAATCACAGTTGAGAAAGTAAACAAATGGAAATAATATGCATTACGCATTAAGTAGTGCTTTGTCAACTTCACATTTCTCTCTTATTTCTTATATCCCGAGGGATTGAACCATTTTCCCTTGAATTTGGCCTTATCTCTCTTCTTCCAATATGTTTGGAACTCAACCCCATGCTTGGACTGCTCATTGCAATACTTATCCTTTCAGATAGTGTCCTCCAAGGTTCTTGACTCATCACACTTAATTCTATCTCAATAAGCTTGTGGTAACCCACTAAGGTACCTTTGAATATTCACCTTCTCAGCTCTAATATACAATGCATACCTCAATAGTTCTAAGAATATGTTGGTGTAATCATCTGTGGTAAGTTGGCTTAGCTTATGTGTATGGAACTCTTTAAATTTTTTGTCATAGTACCTCTCAGATAGATACTTATCTCATAAATATTTCTCAAACTTTCCCCATGATAGTTCTCTCTCTCTAATTCCCTTGACATATCTCAAACCCTCACACCATATATCAGCTTTTCTTTGCAAGTTGAAAATGGCTACTCTGGCCTTCATGTTTCTAGAGTAGTCATGGACTCTAGAATATTTCTTCATTCCCAATAGGCACACTTTCTCTTCTTCAGCCTTCATAACTTCTCCATCAATGGTAGGGGGCTTTTCTTTCTTAAAATCCTCCAGCATTAAGTTTTTCTCACTCATTTTCTAGTGTTGTCTTCTAATTGCAACACTAGACAATTGCTCATGGTTGTCAGCTCTTCTTTCCATAGTGATTAGTGGAGCTCCTCCTCTCATTGTTTCTTCAATTACATATTTACCTCTTTTCTTTGACATGCTTCCTTCTACCCTATTAGTCTCCAATCCATGCTTCCATACTTCATATGAAATTTTCTTCGATTTGTGCCTACCGAGGTAGTTGGAACCACACTCATATTTCTTTTTCCATTGTAGACCTGACAAGCTCTATAAAATCACCATATTTAATTATGCTTGTTTTTCTTCATATTTGATAATCCTTTCATTGTCTACCTTACAACTTCTCAATTCATCCCTTAAGCTCTTGAGGGTTTCCATCTAGTGAGGGGAATTTTCTTCAGTCCTCTTCCTGATTATGTTGGGATTTATCTATGTTGTATTTTATCATTTTGTTGCTTAGTTATTCATTTATTAGCTATAAATTTGTGTCTTCTTATGTGTTATCACACACACATAGCTATTAATTAAATCTGGAATGAATATAGTAATTTATTGCCTTGGTATATCAACATTAAACATGATAATAGGAAGTTGTTCATAAGAAAAACACCCATATTAGTCACGTAAAATAAAAGGACATGTAAGCATCCTATCAAGGATAGAAACAACATCAACTATAAATCCAAATTAGCATGTGCACTAGTTAAATTGTTGTATTAATTTAGTTTGTGAACCACTTCAGGTCCAACAATTAACCTAAGCTCTGATATTACTTTTTAACACTCTCTCCCACACCCTTGTACCATCTCAGGCTGAGAGAGGTGTTATTTTTTTCTTTAACCTAAATCTAAAGGTCTATTATAGGGATTGGGTTAGAAAATATATATTTTTTGTAAAGTATTCAAATCTCAAATAAAATTCCCACACTGCATTTATTTTGTTGTGATATTTCCACCTCAATCTAACTCTTGGATTGAAAGTCATGCCCCTTATAATTTTATCCAATCATATTACACCATGTGAACATTGAGCTTCCACATAGAATCCACAGTCCCTATTGTCGTCCTTTGAGATAACCTAAGGTCAATTGGTTAAGCCAAATCATCTATAATGTTTTGTTGATTTTAATGATTTGGATGTCCAGTGAACTATTTACAAACATGTGCTTTCAACTTAGAAAGATTCTTAATAAAACAAAAGGTTGTTCTTTACATAAACATGGTTATTTTGATTTTAGCGGGATGGATGAGAACAAAATGTGGAAGTATAAGTGATTTAATATTCAAACTGAGTATTTAATCGTCTATAAGAAGAAATCAAGAAAACAATGTTTCCTAGATCAACAAAATATAATTAAACTATTACAGAAATCTAGTACAATTTAATTTCAAAGAGGAATTTACAACAATAGATAGTTCTGCAAATTAATCTCTTATTTAAATGCAACTTCACAGCGGATTCAAAATGAAACTACGATTCAATTAAATTTTCAATCAGATGACTGTAAAAGAATTAATTATTATGAAGGATACGTAATGAATAACATGATGAAAATAACTCACTAAGAGACAAGCCATATGAAGTAAATCCAAAATATTTTATTATATAAAAAATGCTCCAAATTAGTACAAATCTATGTGATAAATGGTTCAAGGATTCAACCCTGAATACTTTGACAGAATGAAGTATTTAAACAAAATTACAAAAATATTATAATAAATTCCTGAGTGGCATGACATTCTATTATTACTTAGAACTAACAGAAACATAAGTAATTTGATCAAAAGGAATGAATGTAAACATCCGGCCCTATTATGCAGGAGAGTAGTGCTAAGTGGCCAGTATTTGGGTGTTGCGCTGGTGAAGTTGACGTGTCCTTTTATCCCGAAATTCACACAACGTTTCCCACCTTTCTTCATTTGGAACAACTATCTTGGTTACCTTGCGGTAGATTTCATATACCTCAGTATACCAAGAAAAAGTGGGTTTAATTGTGAAAATATGCTTTATCTGATGTTGAATAAAAATTACGTTGTTTATGGCTTCGTAAAATGCTCTACCTGTAATAGAACCTTTGATATTGGAGGACTTAGTTGTATCCCTGGCAATGTCCTGAAGCTTCTTCATTTAGTCTTCCCCGGTCATTAATTTATCATTGATTACAAATAGTGAAGGCAAACCCTTCTAGTTCAATGCATAAATCCTTGTGAAAAACCTGTTGACAGCTATCTCTAGAGTGTGACACTTCGCTATCAACTGTATAACTAAGTTCTTCTTGGTTAGAACTTTCTTCACCTCTAGGATGGTTTCTGTTTTGTCATCCACTCCTAGATCATACAGCTCATTTATATTTTTAGAATTGAGGAATTTTATGATGCGGTTGGTTGTAGCAGGAATTTCTCCCAGTTGAGCATTGATAGTGGCAATGGTCTTCTTTTCCTTCTCCATGAGTTCCTTCTGCTAAAAAATAATCTAGATACATGTCCAGATTTCATCTACTTCTTCAATAATATTATTCCATATGACTTCTTTAACCTGACCTAGTGTAAAGCCAATAGAAGATTTAGTTGCTAACTTCTTCCATGCCTTTATCTGATTTTGAGCTCTCTGAAGCTCTGTTGCATGAAAAATCTCAGATTTCTAGCGATGATCATCTAGAATTTTCCCTTGGTCCTGCAACTTTTTGATCTCTTCAATCTAGAGAGACATGTTTTGTACTACATTGGCCAACTAATTTGTGGCATCTCCTGTACTTGTTGTAGTAGATATGGCTGTAGGAATTGTTGTGATGGGAAGTGCTTCTAAATGGACAATAGTATTTCTAGCAGCTTTCTCCTTTTCTTTAATCAATTTCTCCATCTCGATCTCCATTTTCTTCAGTTGTGCAGTCTGCTCCATGATGCGCTTCATCATATTTTCCTCTTGTGTCTCTGTCTCTTCAATATCCTTGGATGGAGGATCTTCTGTAGCTGGTAATTTTAACTTATTCCTTAATGTTGCTATGTCCAAATTATTTTTCTTCACCAATTCCTCTACAACATTGACGTTTGAAGGGTCATAACCCAGTTTGATTACCAATCCCTCTAGGGTTTTAACCCTGGTGTCTTTGGCAAGCGTAGAGACCTTCTCTATATTTAGCTATGATTAGACATTTGCTAAGGTAACCTACAGTTTTGATAAAGTCATAGAAGTGTTAGTAATAGTTGAAAATATAATTTTCCTTGTCTTCTTATGCATCTCCATTTCCTCAATGGGATGTATATCCTTTACATTGAACTCAAAGGTTGTCTTCTTGTACTCTGATGTTGTCTTGGGCTGGGGAACTTGTTCTTGTAGGAATTCCATTTACATCTTTCCTTTTTATGAATCAAACACTGACAGTAGCCTGCTTTGAGCACCAGGAGTCTTCTTCCAGAACTGGTTGTAGGTGTTAATATTCAAGGCTTGATTCCTGACATTATCTCCTTGAATATGTCCATTATAATCTTCTCTATTTCCCCTGAAGTATATGTTCCTATTTGCATAATTTTTTGATGCTCTTGTGAAGTTGTGGAGGTGGTGGGAGAATGTGTTGTTTGATCACCCACTAATGAGGAAATAAGTGGCTCATTAGTGGTGATAATGGTCTTCTTCTCTGAATATTTCCTGATGCTTAGTCTGGAACTAAGAATGGCCTTCTTTCTATACATTACCTTAAGTCCTTCACTGAAAATGTCAGTCTCTAAAGGAGACTCTTCCTCTTTGCTTCTCTTGGTTGTTTTCTCTTGCATGGTAGGAGTTTGCACTGTAGATGATGATACCTTGTTATGGACATATTTGGGCACATCAACCCCAATCTTATATGTCGATAAACTAGGGCTCATCAATCCCTAAAAGAGTTGTTTCATGCCCTAAAAGAACATGGTCATCTGATTACATCATTCCCTAAAAGTTCCACCAGAGAAACCATCTAGAAATGGCCTAAACTGAACCATACTAACTGCTACACTGGCCAAGTGCGATGCATACTGAGTGATACATTGCTCAGGTGTGATGCATACTGATTAGGCCTTCCATAGGGTGTGATGAGCGAGGATGGAAAAATGTCTGGGACAGTTTGCTAAGTGGATGTTCATAGACTCTTCTAGAAACTTCCCCTCTGCCACTTGCGTCTCTGAATTCGCCCAAAGTTGAGTAAGGGATATAAACTTCAGTTATCTCTTCTCTTGTGGAACCAAGTGTAACAAGTGGAATGGCACTAATCAAACCCCAGAGATGACTTAGACCCTTGCAAACATCCATAAATGGATCCCTCATCCAAGAGATCTAGAGGGCTGGAATGTTGTGAATTGCAAGGAAATGCTGATAGTTTGTAATTGAGGAAAGAGCATTGTATTGTTGGTGTGATCTTACTATTTCATGTGGTTAAGAGGGCTTGATGCTAGAAGGATGATGCTAGATCAAACAACTGGGTTGTAATTCTCCCTTCTATTTAATAAAGTTCTTCAATTTTTCTTCCATATGATTGTGCAATTGTGAATGTTATCATTTGTGAATACTATTATATGTTCATTATATATCTGATTGTGTAATGTGTATGTTGTAATAGATCATGATGCTTTGACGGTTCTTTGTTGTTGTACTTGTGTAGGTACTCTCCAAGCGGGTTAAGTACGAAGAGGAGTTGCAAGCTCTGTCATGGGGATGAGAGATCAAGCAAGGGATTAAGTGGAAGTTCCAGGTTGATCTTTCTCTTATCTATTACACATAGAGGAAATCATTGAATTGCTTTAAACTATTGTTTCTAGGGTAGCTGCCAAACCTAGAGGGCTATTCATTCGACAAGACACTAATTTTCCCAGAAAAAAATTGGTGACTCCACTAGGGAATCGAATAGATGTTTGCTTGTTGTTATTTTTTGTTTTATAAACTATAGACAGACCCTGAAGTTAGCCAGGTAGCCTTTGAACTGCTCTTGCTTTGCAATTGCATAGTAGATGAATGCTGCTTCAGTCAATCTCTAGTTTAGTTTATGAATTAAACATTTGACTTACAAGCATTATAGATGCCTTTTTGGTAGCTCAGTAACCTCTCAAAGCATTCCTCTGTACTTTTCTCTTTATTGTCCATCATAGCTCAGCTTAACTCACTGAAAACAGCTGCACATCTGAGACAAAAGCCACTTCAGTTGTGCTCCCTGTCCCATCACACTGTCTGTCACTATAAAACAGTATGCATCGCACCTCCCGAGTGTGTAAAGTGCGATGAATCCCTATTTATATGAAGCCCAGGTGCGATGACTGACTAAACCTATTTCCATTCTAGAAATTGGGGGTTTTTGTCTTTGTTTTCAGTTTTGTTTAGTTGTTTTGCTGCTTATGAACAATGCCTCCTTACTGAAGCTTGCTTGCATCACATAGATCAGCCTCCATTTATTAGGATTAGTGAATGTTTTTTTGTATTTTTTCATCATTTACAATCCTTTGTCGAAAAGTTGTTTAAATCGATTGGTCGCTTTGATGCAAAATGTGTGGTAATTGTCGTTTTGTGTCGAAAAGAGAAGTGTCATGTATTCTTCCTTCCCTAAATAGTCGATTGAACTTTTTGTCATGTATTTGGTTTTATTTGTTGATATTCAAAGTGTCGAAAGCATTGTTTTTATTCAAAATTGAAAAGTGTCATTTAGTCTTCCTTTCTCTTTTAAATAAGAAATTGTCGAAATGCCATTTTGAAAGAAATATTTCAGATCTTTGCTACATTTAGTTTTCCTTTCTGGCATTTTTCACATTAAGGAAAACAAAAAATGAATACATGCATTTTCATTTGCCTTTAGTTTGTCTGCAAAAAATGATTTAGGAAAATGCACTAGTGTGTGCTCTTTGCTCTTTGCTAAAAGAATTGTAATCTTCTTTCCCTAGTAGCTAGGAATTTCATTGATTGAAATAAACAAAGATTTTTTATCATTGTAGATTTCATTTTAGGAATTTCAAATCATCATCACGCGGTGAACCATTGAAAGGAAAACTTTAAACAAGATCAAATTTAAAATAAATCTCAATGAACTTAACAACGCTTTGGAACTTAACGCAACATATCTAGAGGTCTAGGCTAGAGACGTGTTCCGGCGTCGTAAAAACTAGTAACTATCATTTTCATTGAAGGTTGGGTGATTCCTCCTCATTGATACGACAAGCACTAGCACAGACTTGTGCTCCCCGTACCGTCGCGCATATATTGGGAGACCACAATAGGCTTATATCCTTTATCCATAGGAAGCTGAGTCTACTGCCTTATTGATTGCAATGCACTGAACACAACATTCGGGAAGATTGACTGTCGTACATAAGTCCTTGGTAATTTCTCTTTAATTTATCACCAAGGTGTATATTGCAGTTTTATGATTGGTTTGGTAATCCCTCTGTCCAAATTTCCAGAGTAGTCACTTTCGTTCCTTTTCGACTCTTTAAAAGAAAAGGTCCATCTGAGCACTTGTCACTTCAAGCTCATTAAAAATCGAAGGGGACTAGAGTCATCTTTAGCTTTTTCTCGACTCTTAAAATCCGAAAAAGAAAAGTTGTGTCAAAGCGTCATTAAAATTAATTAAATTCGAAATAACATCCATGTTCCTTGGTTGATGTTAGGTTGAGATATATGGAGACAAATCCTGGATCCACCAATCAAGGAATCCCTTTTGAAGGGAATCCTAGTCCTTTTTCTTCTTGGGGAAATATTGGTGCTCCATATATGGCTACATTTTCCCTTCTGGGGATAACCATTGGCCTGTCGATATGGCTGTTTTCAACCTATGTGGTTCAAAATGCCGTGATTCCTCCATAATCGAATCAAAATCCAGTTGATATTGAAGTCGACCCTTCACCTTCTTCTTCGTTTGTTTCTCCCTCCCCTTCCTCATATTTCTTGGTGAAAGTAGTGATGCTAGTAACCAAGTGGTCGAGAAGAAGAAGAAAGGGAAGGAGAAGAAGAAAGGGAAGGAGAAGAAGAAGAAGCCAATTTAGCAAGGGGACAACCAAGCAACCATTGCTTTGAATGCATCATCTAGTGAAAATCCGCATACTAGACTTTCCAAAGCCAAATATCCATGCATAATTTGTGTGAGTTACCATTTTTCTCGAGACTGTCCTTGTTTTCCTCGGATCTTGAGAGAATGGTCTCCCCATTCACATCATCCTGTGTCATCAACTTCTGGAGATCATGTTGATAACACACCTTCAATTGGTGATAGTAAAGTTCATGGATAGACGAGAAAAGTTAGATTTCCATGTAGGTTATGTGAAGGGAACCATGCCCTTCACCTTTTTCCCTTTGGATGAAGCCAAAAGAGTGTTGGATAATCGTCCTACTTCACCACAGCGACTTCCATCTGGCTATAGGAAACTCTCCCCAAGTCCTTTACTAGTTGAAAAACCGACTGACTTAAATCAATAGTCAGTCGAAACCACTCTCTCTGAAAGTGAATCTTATGAGTCTATACCTGACCAAAGTCAACAGGTCGAGGTGACAGTTGACCCAAGTTCACCTTCAAATAATCTTACCCTTATGGAAGAGAGTGAGAATGATACCGTTAAAATTCCTTTTGTTACTTCAGATGCCGATGAACTTGGGGACAATCCGCCTGTTCCATCTAGACAAGAGGAAAACCCTCCAGCTCTCATAGCTCAAAGGGTTGATTCTCCCATTTTTTGGTAACCCCTCCAAGTAGTCTAGTCACTTCCTTTGATTGGAATCAACTAGCAAGATACCGCCTTCCTTATCATGTACCTTTCAGGATCATAGTACAAATTCATAAAATGATCGTGTCTAGCACTATTATAGATGAAGGGGCATCAGTGAGTATCCTTTCCTCAACTGCTTGGAAAGTGCTTGGTTTGCCATCAATTATGCCTGTTACATAGAATCTGTTAGGCTTTAACAAAGGAACCAGTCAACCGTTAGGGATCCTTCCTAAGTTATCGATCACTTTGAGAAGGAAAACCGTTCATCTGAACGTGATGATAGTCCTTGGACCATTAGATTACAATTTACTTCTTGGGCGTGAATATGTTTGTAACATGGAAGCTGTTATCTCAAAATCAGGCCCTGATAGACTGCTGGTCAGGTTGACTCTAAGTAACTATTTCAAACCTACTTTAGGCTGGGGCTTAGCCTCCTCAACCTGAGAGGGCTCTCTCTTGATGGATTAATGATTTTGATTAAAGATAAGATGGCTAACTCTTATAGAACAACTGTGAAAAATATGAATGGTGGAAACACATTAAACAACTATCCATTGGGCTTATGGAGTCAACAACACCTCAATATAACAATGAACTCAACCGTACATGGAAGTCAGGGCATTCAGCATTTAAACATTCAGAACATAAACTCATATGGGACTGAACAGTTTATAAATGTATACAGGAAGTCAGAGCACATCCAGGGAATTCTGAGTGATTATACATCCATACCACTGTAAGAATTAAGAAAAGGACAACATCACATATTCTGAACATAAAAAATCCTTCATGAATCCTGAGAAGTAAAGTCAAGCATGTATTACTGAAAATGAGTCTTACATAGGCCAAATACAAGCTTTTCCATAAAATTTTCCAACCCTTTGTACATCAGATGTTCTGCTATATATAGAGCTCTTTACATGCTTAGATTCCTCTTCTAGGAAGAGGAAAATTCGAATTCTACTTGACCTGACACCTAATGACATTCAAAACTAACTATTGAATTCAAATGACACCTAACTAGCAGTCCTAGAGACCTAATACAACTAGGAGTGTAACTCCTTATCATGATTACAACAACCTTATCTAAGCATTAAACACTCCTTTTGACACATAAAACTCCATGAAGTCGAATTTGATGAAGCCCATAACCTTCCAGCTGGCCCTTGATGACTCATCCTTTTGTTGTTCCTAGAAACTAGGAAAATGTCCCTTGCTCTGTTCTGGCTGAAAAATAGGTCTTGGGATAGAGCTCATAACTTCTCATAAACAATGTATTTGGAAAACCTGAAGGAGGCTTTTGTGAACCAATCCGTGCTTAACAAAAACCTCTCTTGGTTTTTTGAAACACCGTTCCTACCGCCCAGAATGTGTCTTTGAAAAACAGGTGTAAAACAGAGAAATATGCTGGTAAAAAACTGTACCTACAGCAGTTTCGTAGCGCAAGTTTGGTCCTTCATTTCTCCCAGATCATAATGGATTTGAAGAAAGTAGAAGAGGTTTTTGTACCTCAGTATCTTAGGAATGAAAAACTCTTTCACTTTTCAGAGAGTAGTTTTCCACTGCTCAGAAACTCTTCTAGAAGTTGACTGGTAGAAACTAGGAGACAAAGTTCCTCTTTTCTAGAGTTTCTTTTTTATTCTTCTCTTCCACCTTCTGCTACTTGTTTTTGCCTTGCTGGATGTTTAAACCTTGTAAATACTCCCTTTCAGAAATCCTTCTTCACAAATATTTGCTTTTTGTCTCTCAAAATTGGTCCATCAAGTCATAATATGCAGCTACAGCAGTTTCGTAGCGCGCTACGAAACTGCTGTGTGAATAAAAAAAACACATTTTTTTCAAAAAATATTCTTCTTGTGATTTCTTCACAGCTTCATCTTATGCCAATAGGCCACATATCTTTGACATAATTCATCCATAAACAACTTTGAAAAGGTAATGTTCTAACCAAAATTGTGTTAAGGCTCCAATCACTTACAGCCCGGTTCTTTTATGCTGAGATTGTCCTCCTAGTTTGCTCAAATGAATTTGCAGGCCCTCAATCTGTCTCTTTTACCTCTGACTCTACCTCTTGTAATCTTCTTAAATGCATAGTCACAGGCCTTCTTGGCTTTGAAAACAAACTTTGAGAATTGGTCATCAAATTGAAGCTTTTTGGAAGATTTAACTCTTTTGGTTTTGTTCTTGTTGGCTTCAAGTAGCTCTTCTTGGACCAGAGGAGTCTCTTCTATGTAGATGGTGTGGAGGAGATCGTTCAAACTTCCCTTTGAAGCTGGGCTTTCATCAACAATCATTGTCTTCCCCTTTTCCTTGGATAATTGACTTCTAGTTACTCTTCTTTTGATTGTTTTATCAATAGACTGCTCTTGCACCACTTCCTTGATCTGAACCTTCTTCTTCTGTGACTGTTTGAATGCTTCTTCAACCTCTCTATTCCTCATGAGAACATCCAAGCCTTCAGGCTCAGGTCTAAGACACTGGCCTGATCTGTGACTTTTCCTTTCTTCAGACATGTCTATGAAATCCAACTTTGAAACCATACAAGTTGTCCAAATTGTTTTTGAAATTTTTTTAGTGATAACAGTGGCTCCACTTGGGATAGTGTGCTCTTGTAGTACACTAAGAACTCGTAGGTCCAGTGCTTTGTCCATTTTATGAAAAACATAGATTTTCTTGACGATCATTCCTTTCCAACTTCTTGGGCCTTCACCTCGGGCTTAAACTTGATGATCATTGTGAGAGAAAGAAATCTACCACTACTAAAAAAAAATGCTCAGTCAACCTTGAGCTTATTTGCATTTTCCTACCTACCTACCCTATCAATTTCAAACTTCTTTCAGCTCAATCAATGTGAAATTTCCAATGTAGCCAATCATTTGTTTTATCTGATGTTTGATTTCTTTGACTGCATCGGAGTTCAGATCCACTATGATATTGTGATGACCACTGCCACTGAAATTGCCTCTGATCTTCATAGAAAAACTGAAACACTGGAGAGTAAAACTCTTCCATATATTTGGCTATAGGGTCCCAGAATACATGATCAGCTTGATGATTCTTGTAACTTTTTGGTTGTGAAAATTGATCTTCAACAACAGTGTACTCTTCCTCAATCGTGAAAGAGAAAGGAAGCAACACTCTCTCCTTATGTGCTGCCATAAAAATATTTTGAAAAGAATGATCACAACCACGAAGACTATATGGTTGAATTTGACCTTGTAAACGTTCAATATCTTTCTCAATGTCTTTGGCAAATTCATCCAAAAATTTCATCTTATCCTCTGCCTTGCAGTCAAATGATTTTAGATAAGAAGACAAGGACAAAGAAAATTTTTCAACTATTTCTTCATTAATATGATGATCATTCCACTGTTTGAAACTTTGAATTGAAGGAGAGTTTGCCACCGCATCTGATCTATCCATCCATTCCTCCAAAAACATAAGCCAAAAGTCTTCAAATGACTTAATGGATTTGGTAGGAAAGCTTTCAATCCATTGTTTACATTTCCCTTGAAATGAATCATAGAACAACATAATACAAACATCCTCATGTTTAACACTAGGAAGCTCTGTAAAATCACAAAAATCTAATATATGCTTCAAAGTTAAACTCAAATCTTCTCCATTGAATTTTGGACCATTCCTTAGAAAATATGCATCCTTGGGAAAATGATTTGGGAAACCATGAATTCCTGAAAAATTTATGCATGCATACCTTGAAATAAGAATGGTAGCATCTGGGTCCTTCATAACTCCAGTGGAATCACCATGAATCTATGAATTTCGAATTCTTCAACAATGGAGTCGCCAAGGTAGATTTGCAGCCTCAAAAAGATTTCTGAGCTCCTGCTACCTTCAGAAGTTCAGTCTCTTGATTTCGGTAATGAATAGACTTCAGGCTCCCGGAAGACGCACCAAAATGTTATCTCAAAATCAGGCCCTGATAGACTGCTGGTCAGGTTGACTCTAGGTAACTATTTCAAACCTACTTTAGGCTGAGGCTTAGCCTCCTCAACCTGAGAGGGCTCTCTCTTGATGGATTAATGATTTTGATTAAAGATAAGATGGCTAACTCTTATAGAACAACTGTGAAAAATATGAATGGTGGAAACACATTAAACAACTATCCATTGGGCTTATGGAGTCAACAACACCTCAATATAACAATGAACTCAACCTTACATGGAAGTCAGGGCATTCAACATTTAAACATTCAGAACATAAACTCATATGGGACCACACAGTTTATAAATGTATACAGGAAGTCAGAGCACATTCAATGAATTCTGAGTGATTATACATCCATACCACTGTAAGAATTAAGAAAAGGACAACATCACATATTCTGAACATAAAAAATCCTTCATGAATCTTGAGAAGTAAAGTCAAGCATGTATTACTGAAAATGAGTCTTACATAAGCCAAATACAAGCTTTTCCATAAAATTTTCCAACCCTTTGTACATCAGATGTTCTGCTATATATAGAGCTCTTTACATGCTTAGATTCCTCTTCTAGGAAGAGGAAAATTCGAATTCTACCTGACCTGACACCTAATGACATTCAAAACTAACTATTGAATTCAAATGACACCTAACTAGCAGTCCTAGAGACCTAATACAACTAGGAGTGTAACTCCTTATCATGATTACAACAACCTTATCTAAGCATTAAACACTCCTTTTGACACATAAAAATCCATGAAGTCAAATTTGATGATGCCCATAACCTTCCAGCTGGCCCTTGATGACTCATCCTTTTGTTGTTCCTAGAAACTAGGAAAATGTCCCTTGCTCTGTTTTGGCTGAAAAATAGGTCTTGGGAAAGAGCTCATAACTTCTCATAAAAAATGTATTTGGAAAAACTGAAGGAGGCTTTTGTGAACCAATCTGTGCTTAACAAAAACCTCTCTTGGTTTTTTGGAACACCTTTCCTACCACCCAGAATGTGTCTTTGAAAAACAGGTGTAAAACAGAGAAATATGCTTGTAAAAAACTGCACCTACAGCAGTTTCGTAGCGCAAGTTTGGTCCTTCATTTCTCCCAGATAATAATGGATTTGAAGAAAGTAGAAGAGGTTTTTGTACTTCAGTATCTTAGGAATGAAAACCTCTTTCACTTTTCAGAGAGTAGTTTTCCACTGCTCAGAAACTCTTCTAGAAGTTGACTGGTAGAAACTAGGAGACAAAGTTCCTCTTTTCTAGAGTTTCTTTTTTATTCTTCTCTTCGACCTTCTGCTACTTGTTTTTCCCTTGCTGGATGTTTAAACCTTGTAAATACTCCCTTTCATAAATCCTTCTTCACAAATATTTTCTTTTTGTCTCTCAAAATTGGTCCATCAAGTCATAATATGCAGCTACAGCAGTTTCGTAGCACGCTACGAAACTGCTGTGTGAAAAAAAAAACACATTTTTTTCAAAAAATATTCTTCTTGTGATTTCTTCACAGCTTCATCTTATGCCAATAGGCCACATATCTTTGACATAATTCATCCATAAACAGCTTCCAAAAGGTAATGTTCTAACCAAAATTGTGTTAAGGCTCCACTCACTTACAGCCCGGTTTTTTTATGCTGAGATTGTCCTCCTAGTTTGCTCAAATGAATTTGCAGGTCCTCAATCTGTCTCTTTTACCTCTGACTCTACCTCTTGTAATCTTCTTAAATGCCTAGTCACAGGCCTTCTTGGCTTTGAAAACAAACTTTGAGAATTGGTCATCAAATTGAAGCTTTTTGGAAGATTTAACTCCTTTGGTTTTGTTCTTGTTGGCTTCAAGTAGCTCTGCTTGGACCAGAGGAGTCTCTTCTATGTAGATGGTGTGGAGGAGATCGTTCAAACTTCCCTTTGAAGCTGGGCTTTCATCAACAATCATTGTCTTCCCCTTTTCCTTGGCTAATTGACTTCTAGTTACTCTTCTTTTGACTGTTTTATCAATAGACTGCTCTTGTACCACTTCCTTGATCTGAACCTTCTTCTTCTGTGACTGTTTGAATGCTTCTTCAACCTCTCTATTCCTCATGAGAACATCCAAGCCTTCAGGCTCAGGTCTAAGACACTGGCCTGATCTGTGACTTTTCCTTTCTTCAGACATGTCTATGAAATCCAACTTTGAAACCATACAAGTTGTCCAAATTGTTTTTGAAATTTTTTTAGTGATAACAGAAGCTATTGTTTCAACACTCTTCCGAGTGATGCATTTCCCGTATGAAGTCAAAATTGTCACCATTGACCAGCTTTCATTTCCCGGTTCAAGCATATCTCCAAGTCAATCATCATCCCTAAATTGTTCTCTTACATCGGCTGTATCTCTTGAATCTTCATTCCATCCAGCCGATCACCATGAGTAGTCTCGTAACAAGATTAGGGGGCATGCACCCTTGTCTATTTTTCAGACGAACCCAGCTGAAAAGATAATTTTCCTTGTAGGTGACGTGATTGGTCTGACACACCATTCACCATTGTTTATTTTGTGGATGAAGCCAAGGAAGTATTTTGTCTTCTGGATGAAACCATCCTACCTAACCTCAGTAAGTTTCCATATGGCTATTGGAGACTCTCCTTTCCATCATGCTGGGGGCATGCAGAACTTTTATTCCCATTTTTCAATTTCATTTTATTTCTTAGTTTGATATTTCTAGCTTTTTAGTTTTGTCATTTCTAGCTTTTTAGTTTTGTCGTTTCTAGCTTGTGTAAAAATGAAACTAAAATTGAGCATAGTTCCCCCATGGTTCAAGCTCATTAAAAAATGAACCCACTTTCGGGTAATTAACCTTTGTGATTGCCATGCTATCAGCCTTTTGAGCCTTGGTTGTGTACCTCTCATCACCTCCATTCTTTTGGCCGATCATATGCTTTCACATGGTTGTTTACCTTTTTTGAGGAACAGTTGCGATGAGTGAGCTTATTATCCAGCCTCTTCACAGAAATCACCATGTTTTGAGAAGTTCCAAGATTACCCGAAACCAGTTGCTATCCTGAGCACCACTCGTTCCTCAAAACCGAGTCTTCTTTAAACCCTTTTTAGACTCGTTAAATATGAAAAGATTGTTGAGAAACTGGCCTTTCCGGCTCATTAAAGTGCTTGGAAATGTCATCCCTCCTTTATTATTTTAATCCTTTTCTGACCAGAGGGATTATCTCACAAAAAAGTTCGAGTGCTTGTCTTTTTCAGCTCGTTAAAGTGATCGAAAAAGTCATCCCTTTTGTATTATTTTAATCTTTTTCGGACCTAAGGGATTATTTTACAAAAAAGAAATTCTAGAGTTTCATTTTCTTACCTTTTCAAACTCTCTAAACATGAAAAGGACTGAGTTATCCTTGTCATTAAACTCATTAAAACAATAGCAACAAACTTGTCCATTCTAGACAAGACCAAGTTTCACTATCGCTAGACTTGTTAAAACATAGTGATAGGTTTGCCCGAAGGGAAAATTATAGAACAAGCATATGTTATCCTCCTCAAGCTTGACAAAAATAAAGAGGTATTGGGCAGCAATGACTAGGGAAAAAGGGAAGAAAACTTGAAGAATTTATGGTAGCAGGTCGCTCCTGAACATGACACTTTCACTTCATCACCATGATTGAGTTGGGTTGGGTTATTCTGTTTACCAGTCATCTCACCATTGGTCTTTCAAACCATCCATATTTTCGAGTTAATGCTACCAATTCATCTTAGTGTCACTAGCATGTTCAAGAGAAGTCATTCAGTGGAGAAACCACCACCCAGTTAATGTCTAATCCACTACAATACCTTCAACCTTCATTTTTCATGACTGCCATTCCTAAACCTTGTGTCGTCAGATCGTTTTCACCTCCAGAAAATAATTTGCTTTGTTTCGTGTCATAGATGTGGGATACATCAAGGCCCTCCTACGACGAGTCACTTCTTGTCGACATCAGCTCATTATCCAAGAAGTTGACTTAGAAACAACCCTTTCAGTGTTTTGAAGCTTGCATGCCTCAATGGCAAGTTTCTCACTTTCGGCGATAGGTTGACATCAATGGCCTTCGACCAAAAGATTTTGCATGGTGTTCAACATCATATCATATATTCACACCACATGAATTGTACTATAGTACCTTGAGGGTCATTATCATTATTGGTGATTCATCTCGCATCTGTTAACAAATCACATTATTGGCTGGTGATCAGGTGATTTCTTTCCATGTTCGACTTCAGAACATCTCTTCACATGGATTGACTTGTACACCGAGCAAAGATTGAATGAGTTTGAAGACCCCGGATCTAGTTTCATCCATTTAGGCTGTGATATATTCATGGATATAAAAACATCAAATGTACAAAGACATTGCACAGATGGTCATCCGAGCCAAGGACAATGACTCTACATCTGAAGAAGCATCAGTCCGCATCTGTCGACGACTATCTGATCCATGTACATGAAATGAATTTATAAAGCTAAGCACGGGAATTCCTGCCTCAGCTAGGTCATGAAAATTATATTATGATGATGTATTGTATTGTATCTTATATAGGTCACCTTCCAATTCGAAACCTCGGATCCTCATGATAAAGCATTTCACCCGACATCAAGATTTACGACTTCATGCATTAGGGGGAAAATGTTATAGACATATTTGGGCACATCAACCCCAAACTTATATGTCGATAAACTAGGGCACATCAACCCCTAAAAGAGTTGTTTCATGCCCTAAAAGAACATGGTCATCTGATTACATCATTCCCCAAACGTTCCAACTGAGAAACCATCCAGAATTGGCCTAAACTGAACCATACTGACTGCTACACTGGCCAGGTGCGATGCATACTGAGTGATACACTGCTCAGGTGTGATGCATAGTAATTAGGCCTTCCATAGGGTGTGATGAGCAAGGATGGACAAATGTCTGGGACAGTTTGCTAAGTGGATGCTCATAGAATCTTCTAGAAACTTCCCCTCTACCACTTTCCTCTTTGAATTCGCCCAAAGATGAGTAAGGGATCTAAACTTCAGTTATTTCTTCTCTTATGGAACCAAATGTAACAAGTGGAATGACACTAATCAAACCCCAGAGATGACTCACACCCTTGCAAACATCTATAAATGGATCCCTCATCCAAGAGATCTAGAGGGCTGGAATGTTGTGAATTGCAAGGAAGTGCTGATAGTTTGTAATTGAGGAAAGAGCATTGTATTGTTGGTGTGATCTTGCTATTTCATGAGGTGAAGAGGGCTTGATGCTGGGAGGATGATGCTGGATCAGACAACTAGGTTGTAATTCTCCCTTCTATTTAATAAAGTTCTTCAAGTTTTCTTCCATATGATTGTGCAATTGTGAATGTTATCATTTCTTACATGTTCATTATATATTTGATTCTATAATCTGTATTTTGTAATAGATCATGATGCTTTGACGGTTCTTTGTTGCTGTACTTGTGCAGGTACTCTCCAATTGGGTTAAGTACAGAGAGGAGTTGCAAGCTCTGTCAAGGGGGAGAGAGATCAAGCAAGGGATTAAGCGGAAGTTCCAGGTTGGTTCCATTATATTTCTCTTATCTATTACACATAGAGGAAATCATTGAATTGCTTTAAACTGTTGTTTCTAGGGTAGCTGCCAATCCTAGAGGGCTAGCCATTCAACAAGACACTAGTTTTCCCATAAACATACCTATTGTTCTTCAGCCTCTTGTAGGGTATTCATACTTCTCTATCTCTACCCTGGATGTGTGAAAGTAAGGAGTAGACTTGGTTTCTACTCTTAATTTAGAAATGATACCTAATGGATCATAAGACCAGGTAAAGCTAAGGCTGAACTAAATTCCCTTCAAGAGTTTATCTCCTTCTTACCCTGCTACCCTGTTGTTGCAAATGAAAGGGCCAATCTATGTTTTAATTTTGAACTGGGACTTTTTATTGGCAATAACAAAGTGGATTTCATCCATGTTGATCATCTACCTTATTTATTCCAAAGCAAAAATCCTCATTGGGAGGAATTTTGGTAGCTTGTAAGGTGGGAGTTCACATCCAAACATTCTTATTTCTGTATAATTATCATAAAGGTACCAGTCTCTTGTCTAAACTTGATCTGGTAGCCACAACACCCTTCTGATTTCCTCACTGATCCTCAGTTCTATTCTTCTGCTTAGGAGACTTATCAGTGGGTGAACAAACATCTCTGTAAACTTTTTATAAGTGTACTCTTTCTACTCCTTCATGACTAGAGTAGTCCAAAAGATGTCTGACTACTAGTTTCCTATCTCATCCAACTTTTGCAAAGATAGGTTGATGCTGTCCCCTTGAAAGTATAGGAACATGTAGACTAATATAGAGGCATACTTGAATACCTTTTAGTTGGAAATTTGATAAGTTGCTGATGAATGGATTCTGCAAGAAATTGGTTGAAGTTAAATACAATGGAGGGCTTAGAATCAACAGAGATGATGGACCAAAAATACTATAATGTCCTCATCTACCCACTGAACAGAGTAGTAGCCAAGGAGGTAGGAAACAACTGTAATAATATGTTTGGCTCTCTCAGGGAAAATGGAGGATGGATAAGGAGGATTTTTCTTTGGCAATGAAGCATCTTGTGTCAAAAACAACTCAAGTGTTTGGGCTCTCTTGGAAAAGTGTAGTTTATGGTATAGTACAATCAGTGCTTCATAGAAAATGGGGTAGCATTCTCTATTGTGGGGGCTTGCATCATCTGATCAATGGCCTGAGGGGTTATGGTAAACATAATTTCTCCAGTGGGGGTGACAATGGCCCTTTGGCCTAGAAAATAGGATGCATGACATTTTCTAATAAAATCTGGGGTACCGTGGGTATGAGGAAAGATGTAGTGAGGTAAATTTGACTCCCATAGCTATATGTCATCAGACTTTTCAATGTATTTGTCCTCTAGCCAACAATACATCTCGAAGAGGTCGAATTCACAGAGTGTCTCATGGATTTTATAGTCTCTGTCAGGAAAAGGAATATGATGCAAATTTACTAGAGGATAGATCAAAGGATTAACAGGTTCCTCTGGTCCTTTGTCCTTTGGAGGCATATTGGCTATGGTTAAGAACAAGAGTGAAAATTGACTGGAGGTTTGAATGTATAGAGAGGGATCAAGTTTTGCAGGCAAAAGCAAAGGTAACAGGTTGAAAATGATCGAGCAGAGAGTGTTGATGGCAATTGAAAATGTTGGAGTCTTGCAACCTGTAACAAATCAATATTAGTGACAATATGAATTCAGTAACCTATTTACAAGTGGAAAGGAGGTTTATATAAAAAATTTGGTTTTTCCATTAAAAGAGCATGGGTCCGTATTATTGACGGCTAAGCAAATTGAATGCTTAATGGGTTAATTTCTGGAGGGAATGAATGTGATTTGATGGATTTAATGGACAAATGAGGTGGCAAAAGGTGAATGGAGAGAGCGCAATGGATATGCAAATGGTATTGGCGGTAAGGGAAACAACTTTTCGGGGTGCGGGGGGCTAGAGTGGTTAGTGATTTCACCCGAGGGGGGTTTGAAATTCTCTAGCGTTGACACATAAGGGAGGGTGCAGTTTCGTATACCAGCCATTTAGGACCCCCCACCCGATGGTAAATCTTAGATGGTGAGGGGGGCCGAAATCGTATGCGAGTCGTTAGATGTGGGAATATAGGCAGAGATAGAGTGTGATATCTTGGGGAGTTAAATCATGACATGACGAGACTGTTTGGTGGGGTCAGGAACTGATTTAATACAATGTTGGGGAACATGCGATGTAAGAGGGGTGTTAAAACTTAGGGATATGAAGGTGGAGGGTAATGTGAGAAGAGGGGGAATGGTTTGGGATTTTAAACTTAGGGATAGGATTAATACCAAAATTGATTGATATATAAAAACTTACAGTAAACCTTTACTCCTCTGTCTTTTCTTCTGCACATGAGAACAATATTTTTGATAATTGACTTGTGGCACATTTAGACTAGCAACCTGTGCATTTATACAAACATAAAATGGAGCCTTTCATTTCTTTTTGCTTCCCTAGAATTTTATTTTCCTTTTTCCTTCTTTATTTAGGGAAGCTACCACATAACATTTTATTGATATGGATGCCTATAAAACATCAAATTTATCTAAAATTTTAACTTTTCTTTCTTTTGCATCCATATCATAACTTAACATTTTAAAATTATTTTGACTAATATATTAATTATCAAAACCAAATAATGTTACAACATCAGCTCCATCTGGGGACTACTTCCCCCTGTTGGATGCAGAGAACAAGCAGATCCAAGGGCCTTCTCCTCAGGCTATGGAGTCTTTACTAAAACAAATACTCACTTTCAAATTTTTCAAAAATTAAATAAACTCTCCGGATATCTACAGATGGTGAATAAGTGGAAAATCAATATTGAATGTAATGTTTCGAGTATCTCTCATTTACTTGCAATGAGGAATACTCTCCATCCAGATTTTGTAGGATTAATGTAGTGCTCCCTTTGACTTCTACAATGCTGAATGGACCAAACCAAAGGTTGTCAAATTTTGCATGCTTGCCTTTATATTCTCTCCTTGTATCCCATTTAAGCACTAGATCTTCATTCAACTCAATAATTTGATTAATCCTTCTTGAGAAATCATCTTTCTCTTCATAGGATTCCTAGAAGAATCTCATAACAGGTAAAGCTAAATGAGTAGGAAAAATTGCTTCCTTGCAATAAACTAATTGGAAAGTTGACTTGCATGTTGATCTCTTAGGAGAAACTCTGTTTGCGCAAATTGTGTGGACTATATGGTTGTTCCAACTCTTTTTATGGTCTTCAAGAGTCTTATTAAGGACTTTAACTAAGCTCTTATTGGAGGACTCTGCAAGCCCATTACCTTGTGGATGGTATGGTGTAGAATGGTGTGAAAGGATTGAATACTTTTGACATAATTCAATCATTTTAACACTGCTGAAAGTTGTTGCGTTATCTGTAACAATTTTTTGAGGACATCCAAATCTTGATAGGATTTTTTCTTCAAGAAATTTAATCACAACAGTATCAGCTGTATTTTTAAGAGGCATGGATTCTACTCGCTTGGTGAAATAGTGTGTAGCAGTTAAAATACATCTATGTTGATTACTTGATTGTGGATGAATTTCCCTATAAAGTCCAATCCCCACTGTAAAAACAGAGCATCAACTCATGCTGGAACTAAATGAAGTGCTGATAGTTTCTATTTTCCTATAAATAATTGACATGGTTTGCAACTTCTTACTCTTACTCCAACTTCTTTGAAAAGTGTGGTCCAATAGAAACCTTCTGTTAGAATTTTGTAGGCTATTTCTCTCCAGGCATAGTGTCCACCACAAAACCCTGAATGAAATTGATCTATAATTCCCTATGTTTCATTTTCAGTTAAAAAAAGAAGAAGGATATTAGGAGGGTCTTTCTAGTATATATTATCATTGATAACAAAGTATTTTACTGCTTTAAGCTTCAGGGATTTTCGCTGCTTCAAATTAAGATCAGATGGACATTCAAAATCCCTGAGAAACTGCACAATATCAGAGTACCAGACAGAAAGTAAATATTTCTTATCTATGTGAACAAGAATGGCTTAGTCTGAAGAAAGAGGTTCTTGTGGATTCTCTCCTTCTTTAAGAGGAAGAGGTTCTTGTGGATTCTCTCCTTCTTTAAGAGGAGGAGGTTCTTGTGGATTCTCCTTAGATGTAAAATAAGGGTCTTGTGGATTCCCCCCTGATATTAAGGAAGGTTCTTGTGGATTCTCCTGATGACATTTCAGAAACCAGATTAATCCCCAATACTTTGCAGTTGGACTCAGCTAACAATTTGGTCAGGCCTTGGCCTTTTACTAGCTTTGTGGTTTTAATTTCAAGGTCATATTCAAGGATTTTAGCAATCCATCTGCCTCTTCTTCCATCAGTATCAGGCTGGGTCAAAACAGTTTTAACAACATGATTAGGGACATAAGATGTAACGTGTCAATGCAGGACATAGGTTCTAAATGCTTTGAGGGATTTAAGTAAGGCATAAGCTTGTTTTTCAATAATATCATACCCAAGTTCAACATCCCTCATAACTTTGGGAAGGAAGGCTATAGGCTAGTCATCATCATTTGTGTTCTTATGTAAAATTATAGCAGCTAAGGTTGTCTCGGATGCAAAAGAGAATATGCTAAAAGGTGAGGAATAATCAGGGCTACCTAATGTAGGGGCCTTAGACATAAACTTTTTGATTTGATCAAAAGCATATCTAGCAGGGACTGCCCATTTCACTTCATTGTTTTTCTTCATCATATTTGTTATATCGTTAACTATCTCAGCATAATTTGGGATGAACCTTATGAGAAAATTGATCTTTCTAAGGAAGGTTTGTATTTATTTCTTGTTCCTTGGTAGAGATAGGGTCTGAATAGCTAAAACTCTCTCTGGGTCAATTATAACTCCCTCCTTGGAGATTATATGCCCTATTAATTTCCCTTCCTTCACAACAAACAAAGATTTCTTTGGATTGATGGATATGTCAAATTTCCTGCACCTGTCAAAAACCTTACTTAATTGTTTTAAATGATTTTCATCAAAATAAGAGAAAATAGTTAAATCATCTAAATAAATAATAGTAAATTTATATTTTTTACCCACAAATGCTAGGTCCATGGCTCTCTGGAAAGTGGCTCCATCATTGGTTGACCCAAATGACATTCTAGCATACATGAATGTACCCCAAGGTGTGGTGAAAGCAGTTTTGTCTTGGTCAACAAGACTTATCATGATTTGGTTGTAGCCAGAAAATTCATCTAGCATAGAGTTCCTATTGGAACCTGAAACTTTCTGAAGTAGATGGTATATTTTGGGCAATGATAATTATCCTTTAAAGATGATTTTTTCAGATTTCGGAAGTCTACACTTAGCCTAATCTCACCATTTTTCTTTCTGACAGGAACTAAGTTGGCTACCCAATTAGAATACCTTAAAGGCATAATGATATGAGCATCAAACATTTTTTAAGTTGTTTCTCAATGGTTGACAATAGTATGGGGTTAATTCTTCTTAGTTTTTACTGAAAGGGTTTTTTTTCTGGTCCCAAAGGAATCTTATGCTCAATCAAAGATGTGTCATAAGTTTTTAACTCATTATAAGACCAGGAAAAAACATCTTTGTAATTTTTAAGAAGATTTAAGTATTTGTTCTTTACATCCGAAGGTAAAGTTGATGACAATTTAATATTTCTCACATCATCCAAAGTCCCAATTTTGCATTCTTCGATTTCCTCTTTAGGTGTGTTAAACATGGGGTTTTTAGAGACATCATTATTATCAAATAGTTTTTCCAATGGAACTAATCCTTTAGGAATAAAATTATTAGATAATTGGATGATATCATGATCAAGAATTTTAGGACTGAATGAAGTTTCTGGATTTTTTTGATTTAATTATTGAATATTGTTTTGATCTCCTTCAATTTTCATATTTGAGAATTCATCAATGACTTGAAGAAAAGATTTTAATTGTTCATCATATTCAAAAATCTGCCAGTGTTTAAGGTTATCAGGAATTGATGGTCTATACTTGACTTGAATTTGGTATTCTAACAATACTGGCTGAGGGATTTTGAAAGAGCTTGTTGATACAACAAGTGTGTCAGCATGCATATTTTCATCTTTGGCAATAGTAGTTATGTTAAATACTTGGAAGAAATTTTCAATTGTGTCCCAGGCTTCATTTCTCTAGGACCTAAGCCTCGGGTACTTTCTTTGACACAAATTTCTAACCTGGTTCACTATAAGCTCATAATCAAAAAATACACTCAAGTTTTGAACCTTTAAACTCCTAGCTAACTCAAGACCAAGAAGAAAAGCCTCATACTCAACCACATTATTGGTGACCTCAAATTCAAGTTTACATGACGGAGTTATGTTTTCCTTATTTGATGATATTAGAAAAATTCCTACTCCTGCTCCTTCTTCTGAGCAATAGCCATCAAAATAAAGTATCCAGATATCTGATTCTACAACTTTAGGTTGGGAAAATATATTTTCAATGGAATGTTGAGTGTTTGATGAATTTTTTTAGGAGAAGTGAAGGCACCCAAAATCCTAATCTACTGCATAGAGAGGGTGGTTTTTTTATTGATCGGGCCTACAAACAGTATGAAGGAATTTAACTTCCCTATATAACCTTAGATTCTCACCTCTACAGACTGGAATAGTAGCAGAAGACATGTCCATCTAAAGTGATCCTCCAAGTTTAGCACAACATGATCTAGATAGAGGCATGCCAAACTTGGCAGGAATATCAGTGACAACTATGTCTAAAACTATACTCTTGATAGTATTTGAGCTAAGGTCACAACTAGGTCTTTAATCAATCTTAGGCATGATACTTTCTTTGAGTCAAAGGTATAAAGGTCACGATAAGAATGGGTGACTTGTAATTGATGCTGATCCATAATTACCTTCGGCATAAGGTTATGAGAAGCTTGAGAATCCAGCATGCAGATATACAAAAGAAAATCATGATCTCTTAATGTTACATAAAATGGTGGAACAATTTCATGGATCATATTAGAAGTAGGGCCAAACACTACCAAGGGCTTTTCATCCTGCAAGCTAGTAACATCTCCCTCAGCATCTACACTAGAACACTATATCCATTTAGACACTTGATTTTTGTAACCAGAATTTTTGGAAAGTTCAGCTAAAGGTATAGGAATCTTGACCCTTTCCAATTCCTTTTCAATATTAAAAGTTGTCAAAATGGTCTTGTCAGATGAAAAGGTTTCAATGGATGACTTTGTAGTCTAAGGTGTTGGGGTTTGTGTTTGAATGGCTTTCATTGTAGGTTCAATTATGTTGGTGGATTTTCACTACAACAAAACCCTGTGATTAGTGTCCCTTTTTACTTTTTTTTTGCATCTAGAGCCCATTTTTGGTGCTATTTGTGTCCATTTATCAAATATGGTGCAAAACTTGACACAAAATTTGCATCGAGTTTTGCACCAAGTATTACACCAAGTTTAGCAGCAGGTATTGCAATAGGTTTTTCACTGGGTTTTGCACCAAATTTTATACCAAGTTTTATGTCATCCTTTGCACCAGGTTTTGTTCCAGGTTTTGCATCACGTTTGGCACCTAATTTTGTTTGACATACTTTTGCATCCTCATTTGCATCCACTTTTTTCACCTACACTTGCTTCACCTTTTGCATCACCTTTTGCATCCTTTTTTAAATCATTTTTGCGTCCATTTTTACATCACCTTTGTGCCAAGTTTTACATCAAGGTTTGTGTCTAGTTTTTCATATAATTTTTCATCTACTTTTGTTGCATACACTTTTCCATCTTGTTTTTCATCCATATTTACATCCTCTTTTGCATTTATTATTGTTTCCACTATTGCATCTAATATTTTTGTGCCACAATTTGCACCTAGTTTGGCACCTCTTTTTGCACCCACTTTTGATTATAATTTTGCATCCATGTTTGCATCCTCATTTGCATCTAGGTTTTCATAAACTTTTACATATATTTTTTCATCCCTTTTTGTATCCACTTTTGGATCAGGATTTGCATCGGGTTTTGTGTCTCGTTTTGCATCTACTTTTGCATCGAATTCTATTGCATCCACTTTTTCATACAATTTTACATCCACTGTTGTGCCCATTTTAAATTCCACTTTTTGCATCACTTTTTACATCTTCGTTTACATCATAGTTTGATTCTTTTTTTGCATCTATCATTACATCCACTTTTACATCCACTTTTTGTGTGCCATAATTTGCACCATGTTTTGCACTTACTGTTGTACCCACATTTGCTTCCAATTTTGCATCCATGTTCACAACATCTTTTGCATCAAATATTTTCATCAAACATTGCATCTCTTTTTGCATCCACTTTTGTGTCAGGCTTATGCATTGGGTTTTGCATCTTGTTTTGTATCTACTTTTGCATCTACTTCCATTGTATCAATTTTTTGCATCCAATTTTGTTTCACCTGTTGCATCAACATTTGCTTCCACTTTTAAATCCCTTTTTTCATCTTATTTTGCATTTTTTGTTTGTTTGTTGTTACATGCACTTTTGTTCCACCATATCTTTCCCCTACCTTTGCAACCACATTTGCTTCCACTTTTGCATCCACATTTTCACCCTCTTTTGTGTTCAGGTTTGCATCGCATATTATGTATGTTTTTGCATCCCCTATTGCATCTACTTTTGCTGCATCCATTTTTGCATCTAATTTTGTGTCCACTATTGCACCCATGTTTGTGTCCATGTTTATATCCCTTTTTGCATCTTATTTTTCATCCATGTTTGTCTCTTTTTTGCATCTAAGTTTGTGTCATTTTTTGTGTCCATTGTTGCATCCACATTCGTTTCACCACATTTTATGCCAAGTTTTACACCTACCATTGGACCCATGTTTGCTTCCACTTTTGCATTCATGTTTGCATCCGAGTTTGCATTGACAATTGCATCTGCTTTTGCTTCCACTTTTTTGTCAGGTTTTTCATGTTGTTTTGCATCTACTTATGTTGCATCCAATTTTACTTCTATTGTTTCCCCCATTTTTTTGTTCTCTTTTGCATCCATTTTCCAACACTCATCATATTTTTTGCATTGATGATATTCCTTATGACATTAACAATTATGAACAATTGATGACAATGTCAATAATCATGACAATGATGAAAATGAAGATGATGGTGATGACATGAATTGTGATTATGATGATAAAGACGATGGTGGTTACAATGACAATGATGATGATGGCAATGATTATGAGGATGGCGATGCTAATGACCTTGGTGAATGTTCCCAATTTCTAAATGTTGTCATTGTCATAATCATAAACATTATCTTTGGTGTCATCATCCTTGTCATCATCATCATTATCATCATTGTCATTTAGGTTGTCATCATCAACAATAATGACATGAATGATGATGATGTCCATGATGACGATGACAACAATGATGATAGAAATTACATTAATAATGATGAGGGTGATGATAAAAATGACAATGACGATGATAACGGTGGTGGTGGTGGTGATCATCGATCATATTTCAAAAATAGATTTGTTATTTCTCTTTCGTATATCGTATGTGTCCTAAACAACCCTTTTCTAGCACTGATCACATTTTTTGGGTTGATGATATTTCTTACGACACCCATAATTATGAACAATTACAAACAATGTCCATAATAATGATGACAATGATGATGATGATGATGGAGCTGATGATGATGGCATGAATGGTGATTATGATGATAATGTAATGATGGCAATAACGATGACAATGATGGTGGTGATGATGATGATAATGATGATGATGACAATGATTATGATAATGATAATGACCTTACAATATTATGGATTAGTGAACAATTACTAGTTTCAATACCATCTTCTCGAAACATATTAATATCATACTTTTTACATTTTCCGTCTCTCTTGAGATATCTTACTATAATGGTGTTGTCAACACTAGAAATATATCTTGTTGTAGTGGTGGTTCTATTGTTAGCACCAGAAAAGTTTTTGTTAAATTTTGGTTTAAAAAAATTGATTTATGCAATTATTTTGATAATCTATGTAAAAAAGTAAATAACGTACAATTATTTTCATTGTAGTCCCATTGATTTTCATGAATTCACCAATTTGAAGACCGTCTTTGACATACAAATTATTATTAAACTTTTGTTCATTATATCCCTCTTATATCTTCTTGTAATGGCAGTATTAGCACTGGAAAAATATCTTGTTGTAATGGTGATGTTAGTTTTAGCACTAAAAAAACAATTAAATTTTGGTTAAAAGAAGTTGATAATTTTATTTTGTTTTTTATTTTTATTTTTTAATTTGGGAAATTTTTGTTTTTTTTTTTTAATTCTATTTTTATGTAGTAATATTTTTTTTTGTTAAATTTTGGTAGTAACTAGTTTTTGGTCAAATCATATGTATTAACCATGTTCTTTGTACTACAAGTCTAATTTTTGGGACAAAATTGAGCTTTCAAATAAGTTGCAAAAAACATATAAATGGAATAATAGCGATGACAACTATTTGTATTTTGCAATTGTTCCAGATATCATGCGTGAAAATCTTCAAGATTTTTAGAAACAATGGATTAGACGTGAGTGTGTAAGTGTACATAATGTTTGGATGATACATAAAAACAAAGTTGGTTTCATTGATGTGCTTAGGATCTAATTTGGATAAGAAACCCTAGGTTTTAGAAGTATGAAAATAATTAATTTGGTTTACCTTTGATAGCCAATGAAATTTTATTTCCTTTTCCTCATACAACGAAGGAAGATATGGAAACAATCCTCATTAGAAAACAACTTCTTGCTAAAGATTTATAATTGGTTGCAAAAGTTCAACAACTAGCTATAGAAGTTTTTAGTTGCTATTAGGTAAACAATTGTTGGGTTGTGTTATATTCTTTCCATGACTAACCCACATAGTTAACTGGGGGGTTAGAGGGGGGTCAGAGCCCCCCTTCCTTGCGCTGATTGTGTAGTAGGGGGGGTCACAGGGGGTTTGAGGTGTACCCGTAACCCCACTTTATGGGGTCTGGGGTAGCGCCCTGGAAAATTTTGGTTTTGGACCCTATGTTAGGATGGGCGGACCCACCGATGGTTTTGTGCATGATTTTCGCACATGTTTTTGGATGTGATGGTTTTTGGTCCATGGTATTGGACACAATGGTTTTCGGTCCATGGTATTGGATGCTTCGACATGTATAAATATGTATTATAACATTGAAAGGAACATAATAAAAAATCAAGCTGGTAGTCCCAGTTTTGCGATCCAGGGGAAAATCTTTGTGTATATGCGTTTTATGTGTTATGCTCTCACATTGTTTATTTTCTGTGTTTAATAATTTGTATGCAGGTAATTTCTCTACAGGGTTAAAACCTACATTTGGTATCGGAGCAGTTTTGGCTTCAAGGGGATGCCTTTGTTACTGAGGGGTTTCACTCGGGCCTGTGGTAGACCCTGTTTAGTGGGAGATCTACGAGATTGATTCTGGTGGTGAAAGAAGATGGCGAGTAGTGGAAAGATAGAGATCAAGAAATTTAATGGTCAGAGTTTTGAGTTGTGGAAAATCAAGATGGAGGATCTATTGGTGGATAAAGATCAGTGGATCATGGTAGATCTGGGTACTAAACCAATGGGAGTGTCTGATGAAGAATGGAAGAAGTTGGATCGGAAGTCAAAGAGCACAATATGATTTTGTGTCTTAGATTCAGTATTGCTGAATGTATCAGGGGAAGCTATGGTGGAGGCTTTGTGGGACAAGTGTGGAGCACTCGAAAGGTATGCTTCTGACAAACAATTTAGTGGCTTTTTAGTAACATTTGTAACCTTTTCTGCATCATGAACTCAAAGAAATAAAGAATTCTAATAAAACGTGTGAGAATCAACATGGAAAGATTAATCGCTGATAATTTTCATTTTTCTATGCAGGGAAAGGTGGAAACGAAGAGATGCCATTCAAAAGGGAAAGACAAAGGAGGAATAACTGTTGTCCCTCTAGAAGGGAACCGTATGGAAACAAGATCGAGCAGATCGAAGCAGAACGACCCAGGAAAGGAAGAAGGGATACCAATTCGGCGGAAAAGGGAAAGAAAAGTAAAAGATTAACAGCTTGGCGAATCCCTCAGGATCTTTGATCCTGAGGGATCGGTGTTTTACTTATTTTGTTACCTAGATATCTCCAGCGTTACTTTTATAAAAAGGAACAGCATCGTTAAGCAAGGGGACTTTTTTTTGTAACTTTCAGTTTCAGACTAAACTTTGATCATCGAGTCTCACTGAGACCTGGTTTACTGTACGTTTGTTGATGCGTTAATATAAAAGACTTGGTGTTTATTTCATCTTTGCATCTGGAGTAATCTAAGGTGATGTACCATTGGAGGCTAAGGGCCCAGCTCCGAAGGACACTTGCTTTTGTATCATTATAACTTGATTTCTGCGTGGTTTGCTTATCTTTATTGCTCGGTAATCTGATATGCTTTTCATGTGTTGTTCCATGCTCTGATACGATTAATTCATTAATGGTTCTTTCAAGAAATCCATGTAGTGACTCTGCATTGCATGATTGAATCTTTTCAGAGTTGATTGCATGTTATTAGTCTAAACCAGCTATTTCTGTTACAGAGCGTTTGTACTGAATATTACTGTTATTGGATTCATTTGAAATCCCGATTATTGGAATCCGAAAGTAATGTTATTCTATTTGGAAACATAGTCGTATTCTCCTTAATCATCAGATTACTATACTAGCGTGTTGCGTGTATGTATGATTGATTCTTGCTGTTCCATAATTCATCAATGAGTGCTATTCCATAAAGTACATTCCATCCAATTTGCCTTAAGAGAGAAGATTGTTATCGCAGAGTGTGAGTTTGGTTCAATAGAGCAAGTTTGGTTTGAATCACGAGACTTATTTCATTTGATTGCTGTTCCATTTACTGCTGTTCCATTTTAGACTTGCTGTTCCATTTCCTATTTGTTGTTCCGTTTTACTTTTTGCCGTTCCATTTACTTGCATTTGCTGCTTTGGTGTGAGGGAAGGTCTAAGGCTGTAGTGAGCCTCAACAGTCGCTGCCTAGCTCCCAGACCTATGGTCCATGCTCTAATTTCCTTTCCATCAGTTTCTAGAGTGATGGGTTGTCACTTCCGCACCCTTGACTGATAAGCTGTCTTGTTTGATTTTATCCTTTTGAAGTAATTTAGTCATAGTCTAGCATCCGTTTACTCTTGTATTTTTTGAACGCTGTACTACTAAGCATTACTCTGATGAATACCCTCAGATTGAGATACTCTTTGCAATAACAAAACGTTCCCGGATTGACTTGTTAATGTGGGATAATTAGAGGTGAAAGAGACCCTTGTTACAGCTCCACATTTTGGCGCCGTTGTCGGGGAAAGAGTATAGCCATTTGTCTTTTACAGAGTAGTGTATGAATCTGCTAGGGGAGAGTTGGATTTTAAAAACGAAAGGTAAGAACCTGCGTACGGAGCATGTAAAAGCCCTGCTCCACCGTCCGCTTTCCTAACAGAATTGTTGGTTGAATAGGATTTAGTAGTTTATTAGAGTGCATGACTAAGCAAAAAAAGCCAGAAAATAATATCAAACCTCCATTCAAACCCGAAAAAGCCAAAGGGCCGGTGACCCTTGGCCGAACAACCTTCATAGACGAAATCTATAAGAAAACTGAATCTCAGCCATCAGTAGGCCCCAGGAAAATCAATTCTAAACAGCCTACTAGCTCCCTTCAGGCCACAGGATCACCATCTGTAGCCTTCGCTGAAGTGCATAGTCAAACTGAGGAGCAGGACTTTCAAGAAATTGAAAATTCTACTCCCGAGCTATTGCAGGAGGGGAATTTCAGTAACCTTTGTGAAGGAGAAGGAGAAACAGGGGAAACTAGGGAACCCAAATCTCCTATTGAAACAGACCAGCCATTAAATAGCCCAGATAAAGGGAGCGCTGCAAAAATCATTATTGGAGGAATTCAATCTCCTCAAACAACAGGGACTTTCATTATTCCAGACAAAGGAAGTGTTATTAAAACAATCCCTGTCAAGGCCGTTCCTTCTCAGCCTAGGAATACCCTCCTAGAAATCCCGAAAGGATATTGGCATATATTCGATCCCATGGCGCAGAATCAGCCAAATACTCAAACTTCTACATTGCAATATCCTATAGTGGATTCTGCAGCAAATGCGCCCATGAAAGCTATCCCTCTCCAACATATCCCCACATTTCACGGTCTCACATCAGAAGATCCGGATGCATTTTTATTCGAATTCGATGTGTTATGCAGGGGGTACGATTACACCACCGATCTCCAGAAATTGAAATTGTTCCCCTCTACCTTAAAGGGGGCTGCTTTAAGATGGTTTATGGGTCCAGGTGCTGGGGTCATTAATAATTGGGATCAAATGAAAGAGTCCTTCTTAAAAAAATATCAGGATTATTGTAGGTCTAGAGAATTAAAAGATGAAATATTCCAAATGATAGCTAGACCAAATGAAACATTAGAGGAGTACGTAGAACGTTTTCAGTATAATTTACAAAGATCTCCCTATGCATCAATACCTCTGCCTGATAATGTGTTAAAAACTGCATTAATCAGAGGCATGAAGGAACAGTGGATTGAAACATTAAATATCATGGGAAAAGGGGATATTTATCAAGAGAATTTTGCTGACATCATTGATTTATGTATCAGGAGTTCGAGAGGCAGCACAAGGATAAAACCAGTAGAATATGATCGGTTTGTCAGAGATAACAAAATATCAACAGAAGGAGTAACACGTGTAGAACTCGGAAATTTATTAGAAAATTTTAAAACTAATATTCTGGGGACATTAACTACACAACTTGATATTGTGCAGGTTAAACAGAAGCAGATGGAGGCGGAACAGAATTTAGCAATCTTCTGCCCCCGATGTAGAAGAAAACATAGCCACAAGGAATGTCCACTGGATGCAGTTCAAACATGTGCTATCTGTAAAAAAGATCACCTTACTAAGAGCTGCCCCTCACTTCCTGGATTGAAGGCAGTATATAAGGAAGCAGAAGAAGAGCCAGAATCAACATACTTCATTAACCAGCATCGCCAATGGCAACCAAGGCAATCTGGTATGTTTACAGACCCAACTTCTTCTTTCCAGCCTCCGCAGTATAATGCTCAGCAATATAGTATGTGGCAAAACCAATCTCAATCCCCATTTTCGAACTGGTCACCATAGTCGTTTCCTTCTCCAAATCTGTGGATGAATCAGACAAGCCAATTTGGTTGGCCGGATTTTCCTTACACCCCACCATATTGGCAGAATAACCCATATCCTCCACAATGGACTCCCCCTACTTCACAAGGTTCACCCTGGTAGACAAACTGGCCAAAATCGACATATCAGCCAGCAGGAACTATTCCGCTCCCTCAACCGACTCTGCCAGCTTTACAACAAAACCCCCAGTCTAATCTGAGACTGCAACTCCCAGCCCAACCCAATCCCAATCCAAATAATAGACCGGTCCAATCCCTCCAAATCATGGAATCATCAGAAATTGGACTTGACCTGAGGGAGTGCAATGATCTTCAGTTAAGATCTGGACGTATAATAGAAACGGAGGGAGATAAAACAGTTCACATTGAGGATCAGTTACCAATAGAACAGCCGTTACAACAAGAGGGTGTAAATAAGGAGCATACCCATCATCAAGCAAGTACATCCTCTCCTCCCTTCCTAGAACGATTAGTTATACCACGACCTATACAATATCCAGACTTTGACATTCTCGGAGAGTTACAAAATCTGTACATAAGAATTCCATTCCTCCAAGCCATTCAAGACATCCCCATATACGCAAAAACTATAAAAGAATTGTGAATAAAAAAATCAAGGAGGAATGCAACCACTAACCCAAGAGTCCAAGTAGTCAGTACTTTATCTGACCTGTTATCAGGAAAAGAGACACCCATTAAATATGAAGATCCGGGAAATCCAATCGTAACTGTTCAAATCTATGGTCAGACCCTGACTAATGCTTTAGTTGATCTAAGAGCTGCAATTAATATTTTGACAACCTCTACTTGCCAAAATCTCGGCATTACATCGGTAGAACCTACTTCTACTTTGTTAGAATTGGCCGACCGATCTGTAGTTCGACCAGAAGGTACTCTATACGATGTCATGGTCTCTGTAGATTCCTGGGAATACCCAACCGATTTCCTAATAATTAATCAAAAAACCCGACTGGATGGACACCCGCTAATTTTAGGTAGACCTTGGCTTGCTACTGCCGATGCTTACATTGGTTGCCGGCAGGGAAATATGACTATAACTAGAGGACCAGATATTAAAAATCTAGTTCTATACCCTCCAGCACAGCCAAGTCTTACAATGATAAAAACTAACCAGCGCCCTGTGTCATACCTTACTGACAATATCAGATCCCCATTGACTGTACAGAAGGCTCTAGACTTTAAAGACCAAACAGAAGACGATGCCATCAATAATTTCATTAGTCAAACTGAATCTAGATCTCACACACATTGTTTCATGATAGAAGCAGCATTCGATAGTGAACTAGAAGAAGATCCTTTGAAAGATGCACATGAGCAAACAATACCTGTGACTTTTGTTGCCAACAGTAAAGTAGTGGAAATTGAACCGGGAAAGACTCTAAATATCAATGCCAACCTTACACCGGACCAAGAAATAAAGCTCATCCATCTATTACGAAAGTATCAAGAAGCATTTGCGTGGGATTACCCTGATATGAAAGGGATTGATCCCCAATTGTGCACCCACCATATTTATATAGAAAAAGATGCAAGACCTGTTCATCAACCACAAAGAAGACTCAACCCTCATCTAAAAGATGTCGTAAAAGCTGAACTTCAGAAACTTTTAGATGTTAATTTTATCTATCCTATTTCTGATAGTAAATGGGTCTCTCCGCTTGTGGTGGTACCCAAGAAGAATGGGAAATGGAGGATTTATGTGGATTACAGGGAGTTAAACAAAGCCACACAAAAAGATCACTTCCCTCTCCCATTCATAGACCAAGTATTGGACACTTTAGCAGGAAATAAATTCTTTTCTTTCCTGGATGGCTTTAGTGGATACAATCAGATTCAGATTACCCCTGAAGACCAGGATAAAACTACTTTTACTTGTCCTTGGGGAATGTTTGCCTATCGAGTTCTACCCTTTGGCCTATGTAATGTTCCTGCCACATTCCAAAGGGTTGTCCTTAGCATCTTTGCAGATTTAATAAATGATGGACTTGAAGTGTACATGGATGACTTTATACCATATGGAGATGATTTTGATCCAGCTTTAGACACTCTAGAAAAAGTCCTACAACGTTGCATTGCTACCAGGCTTTGCTTAAGCCACGAAAATTTTTATATGATGATGACTGAAGGGCTCATTCTAGGACACTATGTTTCAGCAGCTGGCATTCAGGTAGATCCGGCCAAAATTCAAATACTTTTGCTTATCCCCACCCCCACTACTCAAACAGAGGTACGCAGCTTTCTTGGATTTTATGGGTATTATAGACGATTTATAGAACATTATTCACACATTGCTGCACCTCTATATGCACTAACTGGTAATGTTGATTTCTTGTGGACAGAAAAATGCGACCGTGCTTTCAAGGAATTAAAGAAGCTTGTATCAACAGCTCGAGTCCTTCGAGGACCAAACTGGAATTTACCATTCCAAATCTCATCTGATGCCTCAGATACAGCAATCGGTGTAGTCCTTGGGCAGGAAGAGGATAAAAAACCATATGCTATCTATTATATCAGCAAAAATTTATCCCCTGCTGAATTAAATTACACTGTCACTGAAAAAGAATTCCTGGCTGTAATACATGCTGTCAATAAGTTTAGACATTATATCACAGGCTATCCCGTTATTTTATATATAGATCATTCTGCTATCAAATATTTAGCAAATAAGCCTGTCACAAATGCTAGAATAACTAGATGGTTGATTTTATTGCAGGAGTTCGATATCACAATCAAGGATCGACCTGGCAAGGAAAAACATGTAGCTGATTTTCTCTCACGAATACTAAAATCAATTAAAGCAGCAGCAGTGGAAGATCAATTTCCTGATGAGCACCTGTTTGTTGTTGCTGTTCAAACACCCTGGTATGCTGATGTTGCCAATTATCTTGCAGTAGGTAAGCTACCAAAACACTTAACCCCTAATGAACGTAAGCAGATTGTTCAGAAGAGTACTCGATTTTCGTGGATTGGGGGCTATTTGTTCCACACAGGGGCAGACATGCAAATTAGGAGATGTATTCGAAAAGATGAAATTTTCGACATCTTAAAAGCCTGTCATGACGGACCATGTGGGGGACACTTTGCTGAACGAAGAACAACACATAAAGTATTGCAGACAGGATACTACTGGCCTACAATTTTCAAAGATACGAAGAAATTTGTCCAAGCCTGTGACAGCTGCCAACGAGCAGGACGACCTGGTCAAGCCGACGAAATGCCTCTGAGGCCACAATTAGTCATTGAACCATTTGAACGATGGGCTCTTGATTTCGTTGGACCCATCAATCCATCATCAAATCAGAGAACATATATCTTGGTGGCAACAGAATATGTCACCAAATGGGTTGAGGCCGAAGCGTTGCCTAGAGCTACAGAAGACTCTGTAATACAGTTCCTGTTCCATTTGTTTGTACGTTATGGCCTTCCGAGAGAAATAATTACAGATGGAGGACCACAATTTGCCGGAAACAAATTAGCTGCAACACTTAACAATTATCACGTCCAGCATAAAATTACTATCCCATATCACCCGCAGGCGAATGGGCAAGTAGAAAGTAGCAATAAGGTAATAGAATCAATTTTAACAAAAACCATTGCGTCACATATGCGTGATTGGGCCGCCCGATTACCCGAAGCACTGTGGGCTTATAGAACCACATGGAGAAGTACCACCCATTATTCACCCTATCAATTAGTGTTTGGAAAACAACCTATTTTCTCCATTGAATTCGAATCCAAACGTTACGAACCGCACAGGAAGTTGGCCTAGATCTAAGTGAGGCACAAATTAATCAATTACAGTAGATTAATGAATTCGACGAAATCAGGCTCTCTGCATTAGAGAATACAACACTTATTCAACAGCAGCGAGCTAAATGGCATGATGCACTCATCAAGAACAAAGTCTTTCACGAAGGAGACTGGGCTCTGTTATATGACTCTCGGTTTCAGGACTTCCCGGGGAAACTTCAGACTCGTTGGTTGGGACCATACGAAATCCAGAAAGTACATGATAATGGGACCCTCACCCTGATCACAATCGACGGTTCTGGATATGCATTCAAGGTAAATGGCCACCGAGTTCGTCTCTATCGCAAGCCACTCACTCGGGAATCCTTCTGTCAGCAGCTACGTCGAGACACTAATATGGAAATTTTAGGAGAGGAAGCAAAATCTTCCTCACCTATAATTCAGTAAGGAATTCATTTTTTTTTTCTATAACTTGTACATAAGTTTTTTTGTATATACGTTTTCTTAACATTTTCATTGATCGTTCTCTTTTTTTCAAAATTTTGATTTTTGCATTCTACGTGTCTTTTCTGTTCCTTTTCCAAAAGGAACAACATTTGCGTGTTTCTGCTGTTCCTTTTCAAAAGGAACAGCATTGTTGTGTTTTTGCTATTCCTTTTCAAAAGGAACAACATTTGTGATTTTCTGTAGTTCCTTTTCAAAAGGAACAACATTTGTGATTTTCTGTTGTTCCTTTTCAAAAGGAACAGCATTTGCAATTTTCTGTTGTTCCTTTTCAAAAGGAACAACATTTGTGATTTTCTGCCGTTCCTTTTCAAAAGGAACAACATTTGTGATTTTCTGCTGTTCCTTTTCAAAAGGAACAGCATTTGTGATTTTCTGTTGTTCCTTTTCAAAAGGAAGCATTCGTGATTTCCTGCTGTTCCTTTTCAAAAGGAACAACATTCATGATTTTCTGTTGTTCCCTTTCAAAAGGAACAACATTTTTGCTCTTCTATTGTTCCTTTTTCAAAGGAACAACATTCTTTTTGTTGATTATTTTCGCTGTTCCTTTTTCAAAAGGAACACCATCGGCATGTTTTTGCTCTCTTTGATGATTTATATTGAGGATGCTTTTCGCCCATGTTCTAGTCTTTAAGATACAGCTATGCACTTATGCAATGAACATAAATCATGACATACCGAAGTCAGCGGATCATAAATCGCTATCTTTATAAGGCCTAGTATTGATAAGAGGACAAGAGGAGGGACACACTTACTTCTCATCTTTGTTGTCATTGTCTTATCACCTTTGCTCTGGTTGGTTATCTTTATCATGACGATCTCCCTAAAAATTCTTTAATTATTACTTAGGAATAAGAGCAGAGAATTTATATCTTCCTATTGGGATGATAAGACTTCTTCCACCATTCCCACTCTTAAGGAGTGCTGAACCACCCTTATGTGTAAATAAATAAGAAAAAGTGCTTTGCAAAAAAAAGAAAAAAAAAAAGCGAAATATGGATTATCAATTGTCAAATGCAGGATAGGGGGTCTCATCAAGAGCCAACCTACCATGATCATAAGGATGGAAGCGAAGTGGCATTCCCATTATGGCCACCACACCAGGGATATGGTCCAAAAGGTACACTAAATAAACAAACCTTGGAACAGGGGGTCTCATCACGAGCCGGCCTGCCCACGTTTCGCACCTTCCTTGTGAATGGCATTATGGCTACCTGGTTACCAAGCCAGCATAATGGCCTACATTTTGACAAAATACCTTTCAAAATACACACAAAGGATCATGGTTTCGGGGGTGAAATAAACAACTCTGCCAAGGTTATGAACACCTGTCGGCAGCAGAGCTTTGTTAATGGTATTGAAGTCGTAATGGTTACACCAATATGTATGATATCAATACTTCTTTGTCTCTTATATCCTATGAATAAATCATATTTTATGTCCCGATGTATACATCGCATGAACACTCATTACCACCAATGATGGCAAAGGAATTGACAACGACCGTTGTAGATTTCGTACGATTGACAGACATCCCATCCCCCACCCTCGCATCATATCACGCAGGTTCTTATGTAAAATGAGATCCACCTTTTTGCCTCGATTTCGGTATTTTGTTGTCCATCTAAAACATGGCATAATTTCATATGTTGTTCCTTTATGACTTGGTTATAGAATGGCTGCTGCTCCTCTACTTGACGGCTGGGACAACCTATCATATTGCGGGGGGGAAGGTAACCTCATTACTCCACGAATTACGTGTCAGCACACCATTCGGGGAAGATAGTGTACGAAGGTATGGCATGGTTTAACGGCATAATAATTCTATTTTTACGAAAGTTTCCGTCCACAATCCATTTTTTGCATACTCTGTGCTTTTTTTCCAAAACCTTGCAACGATCACCCTTTCTGCGTCTCAAACAACACAGGCAGTTGCTGTTCCATTGGGAATTCTTAGTGGAACCATGGGGGGAAGGCAATCCGAAGCGAACCTCAGAAGTTGACAGTCTCTGCTGCTACCCGGGAGACCCTGGAAAAGGCAGGGTGGCTGAATTATTTCAGTCACCTACAAGAATTGAATGAAACAGTGGCGTTGGAGTTTCTACAAAACCTGCAGGAGAACTACTCCATAGTAAGAGGGAGGCGGATAACGGTCACTGACGATATAATTGCAGAAGTCTCGGGACTACCAGTCGCCGGACTTGTATGGACGCTGAAGAAAGAAAGATTACAAAAGATTATGGAGATTTTCCAGGATGAAGGCCAAAGCTTGACAGTTAAGGGGAAGGGAGTTCTGCCAGCAACGTTAGGAGAACCCTGGACCGAATTAGCAAAGATAGTGCAGAGCTACATCACTTGCGAAGGAAGGAAAGACATGGTAAGACCACGTCATCTTAAACTCTTAGCTGTTTTGAAAGAGAAATGTTCTGTAAATCTGCCTGCACTTCTAAATTCATTATTGCATGATGCGGCCCGAAGCCTGAAAAAGGCACAGCACGTAGAATCAATTGCTAGCCACCATGGATTGATTCGATTGATAGTGAGCCATAGTCTCACTCAACAACAGAGCAGCTGGGAGGAGCTCATTGCAATGATCGAGGGGGGATTGGCAGCACCATCTGATGAGCCCCAAAAATGGATAATTATTTAGGCTCATTCAACCTCCTAATTTGACTTAATCCACCATTCTCATTAGTTTATTGCATGTTTTTGATTATATTTATGTTAATAGAGTGAATTTGGTTAGTCATTATGCCAACAAGTCTAATGGGTGCTTTGTGTAGCCTTTTTGGTCAATTTGGAGACAAAATTGAAGGCCTTAATGAGCACTTGGCAGCCAAATTCGTGGGAGAACAAGTGAGAGGATTTGTAGGAAGGTGTCCCCTTCATTTATGGGCCCTTACCTCGAATTCTCCACCATCAGCTCGGAGTTCAAGGGCCACCGAATCAATCAGCACAAGGGCAGCCAAGCAAGTCAAGTAGGACTGCTGTTAACTCCAAGTCTTGGGCAGCCGAGTCCCTAAATTTTAGGAGGACTGTTGGGTCCTCAAATTGTATAAATAAGAAGGCTTGGGGCCTCATTTTGGTTAGCCAGTGGATGTTAGCTAGTTAGCCAGTAGATAGTAGCTAGTAGTTAGTCATTTCATAGACTTGTTGTAGTCATTTTGTAATTCGATTTGTAGGCAATAGATTAGCTTTGCTTTCAGCTCATTCTCAAGCTCTCCTTGTGGACAGTTTTGATGTAACTCTTCATTTCTTGGTCAATAAAGATGAATCCAGCTTTGCATCAGCTCTAAATCTCTCTTTGGAGGCTGTAGCTCTTGGGGTTGGGCCCATCTCAAGCGCCCAGTACCTCCTTTGTTTATCTTTATGTGTTTTTGCTGCATTCTTACAATAAAATCTGCTATTTAGATCTAACTCTTGTTCTGTTATTTAGTTCATTTTTTATGTGTAAAATAGCTTTTCATGCTTAGATTTAGTTGATAGGTTTTTACAGAAAAAGATTCAAGAAAAGGGCCAACAAACATCTGTGGTTTCACCTCTCCCTTAGCGGGATCAGGAGCTGTGACTAGGATGACTTTGCTGCCCACAAAAACACTGACTTTGCTTTGCCATGCAATCATTAGTGTTTGGTTTTCATTTGCAGAAGTTGGTTACATGTTCAGATCTTTGAATGCTTCATTTCATAGTTAATATACATGGTTTCCTTGCAAATAAAGCTGCTGTCCATTCTTGTTACTGTTAGCTAGATCATATTAGGGTAGCATAACTAGATCTTTGTTTTCTTGCATGTCTTTGTTTGTCAGTTTGAAAAACCACTTGCAAAGTACCTATTACCCTTCCTTACCTGCACATACTCCATCCAACCTACCTGTTTCATCCTTCACTCAGAACCCTTACCTTACATTTACCTCGTTTGCTTACTTTGCCATGATTCTCGTCTTCTTGTACAACATCGTTTCATCCCTCCTTGAACAAATATCACCATCTACACCTTCTCCTCAACTCCAACCTCCAAGTATTGAACTCCCCTACACCCCTATTTCACCTCCATACTCGTTCCTCCACCTTTTTCCCTCCATCCATTCTCCAAAATCCTCTTTTCAGAACATCCTGTAGAAATCTCTGAACATCCTGTAGAACCCTGCAGACTTCCTGTAGAAGCTCATAAACACGGTTTCTTGGTAGCCAAACTTTGTGAGACTCTCTGGAAGGGTGTTAGGGACCCTTTAGACCCTCTTTGAAACTTCCCAACCTTTCCCAAGCGCTTCTCCTCCTTGATCCACCTCTGCACAGTGAAAAGCTAGTTAAAAGCACATGCATGATAATTCTAATAACTTAATCAAAAATACAAAAAGATGTTTTCTTCAGATAGTGATAACTTAGACACATGCATTTTACCTTCGTAGAAGTAATGGCATCTCTTTCAGTAGTTTTCATGCTCTCCTTTGCGTCAGTAGGACTAGCTGGTAGAATTAGGGTTTGCTAGGGTTTGCGTTCCTTTCTGGCCTTCATTTTCTTTTTTCAATTAGATTAACTTCCTTCGAGTTAGCTTTCATCCATCAATTAAAAAGCTTCTTCTAAGAGCTCATAGAAGTTGGCTTAAGCTCCTAGCGGACTTGTGCCAGCTGACCAAGTGACAGCTGCGGCAAGAGCTAGTACTTGTGCATACAGCACCGTCGCTTCCAAGTTTGTTACGAACTACCGGGTTGATAAAATTAAAGAAGGGAGTTCCAGGAGTTGCAGCATTATTGCTGCAATACTGGGGCCCACCATCTTTTTGGCGCCATTGCCGGGGAAGCGTCAGAGTATTGGTGATTGCCGCTTTTCTTCTATTTTCCACTACAATCTTCTGCTAAGTAGTTTATTTCATTTCCATTATGCAATTTCGTTTATGCAAAAGTAGATTAGCCTTTCCCGCTTTCATAGATTAGCATTTCAATTCCGCAATTTCATTTCTGCAAGCGTAGATTAGCATTTCAATTCCGCAAGCGTAGACTAGCATTTCATTCCTGCAATTTCATTTGAGCAAAATAGATTAGTCCTTTCCTGCTTTCATTTCAATTCCGCATTTTCATTTTGGCAAGATAGTTAGTTGCAGTTCAATCTATTTTAGTTTTGCAGGTACAAGAAGAAAAATACAAAAAATCAACCAAAAAGATTTCCTTTCATGCCTTGAAGGAGTAGAGATAAGTTAGAAAAATGATTTCACAACACCCCCCATTGCTTCACACGGCCAACCTTCTCTCTTCTTCGATGGCTGTGACTAAGAAGAACCCCTGGATGGACATCAAGGCATATTTAAAGAACCTCTAGGGGAGAAGAAGAAGAAAACATTCCTCTAGAGAAAATGGCTACAAGTAGAAATTTTGGGAGCAATACCTTGTCCAAGAATGAGTTTGCAACTCAAATCGAAGATTTCAAGAGTGATATGAGGCAGTTTCTTGCCATGCAACTGGATACCTTACAGATCCAAAGGAAGCAAGAGGGAGCCAAGAGCGCTTTGGTCATCTTTTGTCCTAGGTGCACTAGAAAGCATCCTAGGAATGAATGTCCAATGCACTCCCTAGAAGTGTGTTTCATCTGTGAAGAATACCATCCTACAAATCAGTGCCCTTCCTTGCCTGGACTTAAAGTTGCATATCAGAGAGCCAAAGGAGCCACTGAACCACTCTATCATATGAACCAAAGGAGGCCACATGGACCTAGATCTTACCAGCAGGAACTGCAAGGGGCATCCGAGATCTATTATGACCTCTATCAAGCCACTTTCATGCCTTCTTGGGGCCCCCCTACTCATCCTTCATGGTTCACACCTCCTCCTTATTCCTTCACAGATCCATATTATGCCCAACCAGCTGCTCATTCATTTCACTCTTATGCTCAACCACAGCCTCAGTGGAATGCACCTCATCAGGGGTGGAGGCCCCAATACAACACTCCTCCCGCTTATTCTCCTCCACCACCTGCTCATCCACAACCATCGCCTCCTCCTCCACCAAGGCAACCCCAAATACCTACCCAACCACAATGCCATCCATATCCATCTCAATTTCACACCTCCACTCAACTACCCGTACCATTTCCAAAGCCATACAATGGAGCAGCTCAACCCCATTGCAAATTTGAGGCACAACATATGCAAACAACTCCTCTTGAGCTCAATGATCTTCACCATAGCTCAGGAAGAGTGTTGCAAAGCAGAGACTATATTGCAAGCATTGAAGGACCACATCCAGCAAAAGAAGATTCAAAAGAGGAGATCAAAGAACCATGGGCTGCACTTGATGAAGAGAAGAGATCAAAATCAGAGATCGAGAGAGCTCCCTCATGGTTACCATCAAATCCTCCATGTACTCAAGAGAAAGATCAGCAAAAAGAGGAAGATGAGAAGGTCATGATAGAAGGTGACATGAAGAATGATCCAGATCAGCAAAAGGACCATAGATATCAAAGCTATATTGAGACATGGTTCCAGACAGTCACTAAGTTGCAGCACTACTCTCCTCCTCAGCTATGTTTTGTACTTTCAAAGTCAGATCATTTTGTCTCTGAAATTTGGATAGTTGTCAAAGCATGCATTCCGAGCCTTCACATCATCTTTTCTCTAATATCGATGTGCACATGGCTCCATTGGAAGTATTCTTATACTTGAAAATGATTTTGTTTTTCAAGTAGGGTAGGGTAGAAAAAAAAAAAAAAAAGAGAAAAAAAGAAAAAGAAAAAATGAAAAAAGAGGAAAATAGAAATCTAAGATGAAAACCTCCTTGGGGGTGCCTTAGATTGGCTCATTGATTGAAAACCTCCATGAGGCGGTCAATGGGTTGGAAAAAAGGAGAAAAGAGAATAAGATCCCTGGGTGAAAACCTTCCTTGGAGGTGCCCAGGGCAGGCAATTAAGGTGAAAACCTCCATGAGGCGCCCTAGTTGTTTTTCAAAAAAAAAAAGAGAAAAAAAATGAAAAGAAAAATAAAACTAATTCCATTGGCTAATTGCAGGTTGCAAGAAGGACGTTTCATGACAGGAGGAGCACTCAAATCAAGGTTAAAGGAGTTTTTCTTGTGCCTTCTACAGGAAGCTCTGTATTTCTACAGGAAACATCCTGTAGAACCTTTGGACGAACCAAATTCAAGTCTAAAATGGAATATGATGGTAGGAATCTGTTGATTAGGTCTACAGGCACTCGTGTGTCCATCCCTTGCCTTTCTCCATCATTTTTTCCACCTCATTGTGCTTCTCATTGTGCTTCTACAGGAACTTCCTGTAGAAATTATGGGAAACTAGACATGGATTTCAAAAAGTGGTTTGGCGAACATGGTAGCTTCCTCAAGGGTTCAGAAGTCCTCATGCAATCTTCCAACTCCTCCTCCATCATCTCCATACCTGCATCACAGCCCAAGCTCAGTTTTTCCTTCCATGCAAACACTTGCAAAAGGCCTTGAAGCAAAAATACCTAGAACAAAATTTGTTTTTGCCATAACTTGAAAACCATGCATCCATTTGACAAACCGTTTTATGGGGAATTGTACAAGGGTGATGAAAACATGCCTGAGCAGTTTCATGCCGTTCCGGTGCACTGTTTCCGAGAAATCAGCCTCCATCACCATCAACCATTTTTGCATTTTATCCATATCCGTGCTTCCATTTTAAAACCTGTTTCATGGGGAGATGCACATGGGTGATAGTAGCCTACCCAAGAAGTTTCAGCCGATTCCGATGAACGGTTTCCGAGAAATTGATCTCTGAAATCTTCAGCCATTTTCCATTTTTCTCGAAATCCGTTAATCCATTGATCACGATTTTTCCATGGGAGGTGCATCATGATGATAGAAACATGCTCAGCAAGTTTCAGATCGATCCACTTTACCGTTTGGGAGAAAGGGCAAAAACAAGTTCTGGTTCTGTGACAATGCAGCAGCAGCAGCTTGAACGTGCAGATTTGAACGTGGAAACAAATGCATGCAGCTTAGATCTGGTTAGAGGACACCTGCACAAGGAAAAACAATAAAAAATCATCATCCAAGCCCTCATGCAATCAAAGGATCCAAGCATGCAGCAACAGAATATGAGCATGCAGCAGCAAAAAGCTTCACAGCAGCCATTTGACTTTAGGTACGTGACTAAACCTTGTTCATCTATTGCATGAATCTAATCTAAGCATTGCATGAACGAATGGAATGGTGAAATTAAGCCACGAATATAGCAAGGTTAACTTGACATCCAGTTCTCTAGCACTCACGAGAAAATCACGCAGCATGCGTGGATAGTCATTCACGTGGAAGTTGAGAAACACAGGCAATGGAAGATTTGTTGAACTTCAGTGCACAGGGCATCAATTGATTAACAAATAGAAGAAGACATGCAGTTCATGATAGCACAGCAGTTCATATGGGCCAGCACACGTTTTTTCCACCTCACTCCACCAAAAATCACGCAGAATTAATGAGCGCTCAGCCGAAACTCATAGACTGCTGTTAACTTGCACTTGCATCATGTTCAACTGAAGTATACATCCTCTGCTTCCTCAAAATGATTAACCTATCATCCTTCGCTGATTGTTTTGGCCTGTTCAAAATTCTCCAGCATACCAAGATTGTGCAGAGGCGCAGAGACATCCTATGGAATCCGGCTAGCATTCTACAGGAAGACGTTTTACAGGAAAATACAGCAGAGTCGTCCAGAGCAGAGAAGCCTGAGTTTTTCTTCATCAAGTTTGGAGCTTGAAGAAAGGTAGGCTCAAAAACACCATTCCCATGCATGATATTTTGAAAGGTGGTGAACTAGCTTGGTTGAAGTGGGGACAATTAAAACCAGTCTGCCTGTGGGTCAAGAATGGTGGTTTGCTTGTGGGATACACGGAATTTCTTTCAAATAGCGCTGCCTCACATTCTCTTCCAAGGTTCCTGTTAACAAATGCTCCATATGATAATGATAAACCGCTGTAAGGCTTACTTGTGCATAAATTTTTTTTGACTGTTATGTGGTTGGAATAAAAAAAAAAAGAAAAAAACAAGCTCTGCGCCCTCACGGACCCAGAGCTCACATTCCATCTCATTTGATATTCATTATCTGATTTGATATTTTCCCCGAAATTCCATCTCATCACATCCAGACCTCCATAGTAGGGAATGTAGAACAAATTCGCCTCTGCAGGATCAGAAACCAGACATGGGTGCCTTGAGATTCTGGAATGGGAGATGAGCTCTAGCGCATATTGATGAGTCTGAAACCAGTGCTTATAAAAATTTTCTATGGGCTTCCCCATTCCTTCATTGCTAAGATAATCACAGAGACTGAGCCATGGAATCAGGCTGTGGCATTGCTCTACAAGCTCTGCATTGAATCTTTTGGGCAAATCATATACATATATTTGCCTTCCTTTGCATTGTTTCTGGCTTGGATCCTTCATGCCCGCAGGCATTGAAGCAGACCTAAAGGCCTCCATTTGCATTTTCACTGCATCCAAGTAAAAATGAGCACCCACTGTTTCCTTTTGCAGCGAGGAAAAGGAGCAAATTGAGGCAGAGAAACTAGCTAAGGGCAAGGAAACGCAGGGCAGACCATCACCGGAAAGGTCGCCAGAAAAGAAAGAGGAAAAGCAGGAGAAAAAAAACAGGATGCTGAGGCCAAAACAGTGGGTGGTAAAATAACACAAATGCCAAGGGAGAAGCGGTTGCAAGCACGAGCAGAGAGAACTGAAAAAGGCCAAACAAGTAGGGACACACCCAAGGTAACCAGCAGCACAGTTCAAGGAGAAGGCACCCCAAGCCAAGCAGGCAAAATCAGAGAAAATTGGTTCTACAGGAAGTTAGCAGACTGTTTCTACAGGAAGCCAGCGAACTGTTTCTACAGGAAGTTTGGAGAGAGGGCAGCAGAAGGAGAAATCGGCCGAGATTTTAGCTAAGGAAGCCACCAGGGCTATCAAAGACGAGGAGAGAGATTGGTTGCTCAGAGGATGAGCAACACTTTCAGTAGGGGGGTGATGATGAGCCCCAAAAATGGATAATTATTTGGCCTCATTCAACCTCCTAATCTGACTTAATCCACCATTCTCATTAGTTTATTGCATGTTTTTGATTATATTTATGTTAATAGAGTGAATTTGGTTAGTCATTATGCCAACAAGTCTAATGGGTGCTTTGTGTAGCCTTTTTGGTCAATTTGGAGACAAAATTGAAGGTCTTAATGAGCACTTGGCAGCCAAATTCGTGGGAGAACAAGGGAGAGGATTTGTAGGAAGGTGTCCCCTTCATTTATGGGCCCTTACCTCAAATTCTCCACCATCAGCTCGGAGTTCAAGGGCCACCGAATCAATCAGCACAAGGGCAGCCAAGCAAGTCAAGTAGGACTGCTGTTAACTCCAAGTCTTGGGCAGCCGAGTCCCTAAATTTTAGGAGGACTGTTGGGTCCTCAAATTGTATAAATAAGAAGGCTTGGGGCCTCATTTTGGTTAGCCAGTGGATGTTAGCTAGTTAGCCAGTAGATAGTAGCTAGTAGTTAGTCATTTCATAGCCTTGTTGTAGTCATTTTGTAATTCGATTTGTAGGCAATAGATTAGCTTTGCTTTCAGCTCATTCTCAAGCTCTCCTTGTGGACAATTTTGATGTAACTCTTCATTTCTTGGTCAATAAAGATGAATCCAGCTTTGCACCAGCTCTAAATCTCTCTTTGGAGGCTGTAGCTCTTGGGGTTGGGCCCATCTCAAGCGCCCAGTACCTCCTTTGTTTATCTTTATGTGTTTTTGCTGCATTCTTACAATAAAATCTGCTATTTAGATCTAACTCTTGTTCTGTTATTTAGTTCGTTTTTTATGTGTAAAATAGCTTTTCATGCTCAGATTTAGTTGATAGGTTTTTACAGAAAAAGATTCAAGAAAAGGGCCAACAAACATCTGTGGTTTCACCTCTCCCTTAGTGGGATCAGGAGCTGTGACTAGGATGACTTTGCTGCCCACAAAAACACTGACTTTGCTTTGCCATGCAATCATTAGTGTTTGGTTTTCATTTGCAGAAGTTGGTTACATGTTCAGATCTTTGAATGCTTCATTTCATAGTTAATATACATGGTTTCCTTGCAAATAAAGCTGTTGTCCATTCTTGTTACTGTTAGCTAGATCATATTAGGGTAGCATAACTAGATCTTTGTTTTCTTGCATGTCTTTGTTTGTCAGTTTGAAAAACCACTTGCAGAGTACCTATTACCCTTCCTTACCTGCACATACTCCATCCAACCTACCTGTTTCATCCTTCACTCAGAACCCTTACAGTACATTTACCTCATTCAATTACTTTGCCATGATTCTCATCTTCTTGTACAACATCGTTTCATCCCTCCTTGAACAAATCTCACCATCTACACCTTCTCCTCAACTCCAACCTCCAAGTATTGAACTCCCCTACACCCCTATTTCACCTCCATACTCGTTCCTCCACCTTTTTCCCTCCATCCATTCTCCAAAATCCTCTTTTCAGAACATCCTGTAGAAATCTCTGAACATCCTGTAGAACCCTTGCAGACTTCCTGTAGAAGCTCATAAACACGGTTTCTTGGCAGCCAAACTTTGTGAGACTCTCTGGAAGGGTGTTAGGGACCCTTTAGACCCTCTTTGAACCTTCCCAACCTTTCCCAAGCGCTTCTCCTCCTTGATCCACCTCTGCACAGTGAAAAGCTAGTTAAAAGCACATGCATGATAATTCTAATAACTTAATCAAAAATACAAAAAGATGTTTTCTTCAGATAGTGATAACTTAGACACATGCATTTTACCTTCCTAGAAGTAATGGCATCTCTTTCAGTAGTTTGCATGCTCTCCTTTGCGTAAGTAGGACTAGCTGGTAGAATTAGGGTTTGCTAGGGTTTGCGTTCCTTTTTGGCCTTCATTTTCTTTTTGCAATTAGATTAACTTCCTTCGAGTTAGCTTTCATCCATCAATTAAAAAGCTTCTTCTAAGAGCTCATAAAAGTTGGCTTAAGCTCATAGCGGACTTGTGCCAGCTGACCAAGTGACAGCTGCGGCAAGAGCTAGTACTTGTGCATACAGCACTGTCGCTTCCAAGTTTGTTACGAACTACCGGGTTGATAAAATTAAAGAAGGGAGTTCCAGGAGTTGCAGCATTATTGCTGCAATACTGGGGCCCACCACCATCCCCAAAACCTAAACATTCCTCTAGCACACCAGAACGACCAGAAAAACGCAGAGAATTGGCAGCAAAAAAACATGTTGCTCCAAAACGTAAACATTCTTCTAGCACACCGGAACGACCAGAAAAACGCAAAGAATTGGTAGCAGAAAAACATGTTGCTAGTACACCCGAACAACTTGAGAGACCAAGGAAATCAGCCTGGCTAGCCCGGATATGAGGGAGGCTGGAAAAGATCCAGGAGAGCACCAGCCAACTAATCGAGATTACGGACGAACCTCCAGAACCAGAAGGAGGACCTTCCGAAGAAAATGCTGAACAATCTGGGGGCGAGGCTGAGCAGCACAGAGAAGGAGTCGAGGAGGGAGATGAGCATTCCGAAACAGAAACAGAAGCTGAACACTCCAAGGCAGTCACTGAGCAGTCCAATCAAGAGGAGGAAGTAGGACAGCCGGAGGGCAGCACGCCGCGGGACCCTGTGGATGAAGACGAATTGGCCGCAATCCTGGCCAATATGGGGGAGTATGGCCAACCCTCCAGCCCAGCAGGCCTTCCTGACGGACCTCCAGAGGAAGACACACCTGAGAAATCACATGCAGAAAAGGCAGGAGAAGAAAACCTGCCCGTTCATGATGAGGAAATAAGAGACACCAATCGGGAACAATCTGTTCCCAAGACACCAGAAGAAATTCTAGACGGAGTAGGAGCAGATTTAAGGGCCAGCCATGAGCCCTCTGCTAAGGCAATAGAAATCAAGAAATTAAGGAGGAAACAGCAGAGGTTGCTGAACACTATAGCCCAGCTCCGACAGCAAATTCAGATTCTGAAAGCCAACCTGAGGATACGAAGAACCACAAGGAAAAGAAAAAGGGCCACTGCAACAAAATCCCGTAGGACAAAAAGACGAAGGACATATAGCCGCTCGGTTGGTCAAAACCCCGCTAGAAGACCTACTGCCATTCCAAATGACATTGAAGAATAGACTGCTATTCCAAATGATATTGAAGAACAGACTGCTGTTCCAAATGACGTTGAAGAACATACTGTTGTTCCAAATGACACTGAAGGACGGACTGTCGTTCCAATTGAGGCAGAGGAACAGGATGATGTTCCATTAATAGGGGGACCAGAACAACCTTTCATTCATGTTAAGAAAGAAAAGGAGAATAAGGAGATGCAAACAGAGGCACCACCCTCAGGGGTAATTCGGGTTCTAAACTCCAAACAGCATAACAAAAAGGTTCAGGTAAAACTCTCGGCCTCTACGGCTCTATGGAAAAAGGATCCGAAAACAAGAACCTTGCACAAGATGATGAAGCAAGCTCAGCAAGAAGCTGAACAGCTGAGAGAACAAACAGTGCCTCGGGAGAAATATGAAGAGTTACAACAGCAACTTTGGGATATTAGTCAGTCCGAGAGCCAGGCCTTCGAAGGATGGCAAAAGGAGCAAGAAAAGTTGCCAAGGTAACTCGTCGATTAGATATTGTTATTAGGCAGATGGACACTGTGTGTTCTTTGTATAATAACGTTCTGACCTGAAGGGCCCCTGCTAAAAACTATGCTTTATTTCTGCTTGAACGATATTTACGATTAAAGATAAAAGCTGTTAGGGCGGGTGCCCCTATACAAATCAATACTGTTAATGATTTCATAGATTGTTGCAAGCATTATGGAGTTAAGGTTCAAAGATTATTGTGTGAATTTTACTTGCACAACCTCGTGCTAGACCAGGAAACTGACTTAAATCCTGGCCCTTTTGTTGGGGACATACAATTGCAAGCCTTCGTTTCATTAAGGGTTAATCAGCTGAAATGGCTCAGAGCTTATAACACTTTTCAGAGACAGGAAAACAGCCTAGACTTGTGGGTGAGAGCCGAGCCTAGAGACCCAGTGCTGTTATCGAGAGCGCATAGGAACCTTATGAGAACCCCGGGTGTCATGGAGACATTAGGACCCATGCACGAGGACCTAATCCGACACAGTCTGGAATATTTTCTGACTATTAAATACCTCACCATCGATGCTGCAAAATTCTGATACTGGATTTCTAGCCCAAACATCCAGCTCAGGGAACCATTCAAATACGAAAATTTTGAGCTGGCTGCTAGCCGATTGAACCTTTATGGCGAGCGTATTTTGCAAGCAGGTCCATCCTGGTTAGGGTATCGATTTCGTACTCCAATCATTTGGCACCCTGCACCTGGATATCAGGCCTTGTATGAAATGCCTGAAGGTCAAACAAATCAGTTCTTTGATGATCTAGTTGCTCATCACGGTTGTAGGCCTCCACATGAGGTTCCCTCTCCGGCCTATTCTCTTACCGCCTTGCATGTCAACTATAATGTTTTCATGAGGGCATGAAACAGGGTAAGCAGGGGGGCATGTGAGCACTCGAAAGGTATGCTTTTGACAAACAATTTAGTGGCTTTTCAGTAACATTTGTAACCTTTTCTGCATCATGAACTCAAAGAAGTAAAGAATTCTAATAAAACGTGTGAGAATCAACATGGAAAGCTTAATCACTGATAATTGTCATTTTTCTATGCAGGGAAAGGTGGAAACGAAGAGCTGTCGTTCAGAAGGGAAAGACAAAGGAGGAATAACTGCTGTCCCTCTAGAAGGGAACCGGATGCAAACGAGATCGAGCAGATCGAAGCAAAACGACCCAGGAAAGGAAGAAGGGATACCAATTCGGTGGAAAAGGGAAAGAAAAGTAAAAGATTAACAGCTTGGCGAATCCCTCAGGATCTTTGATCCTGAGGGATCGCTGTTTTACTTATTTTGTTACCTAGATATCTCCGCCGTTACTTTTATAAAAAGGAACAACATCGTTAAGCAAGGGGACTTTTTTTTGTAACTTTCAGTTTCAGACTAAACTTTGATCATCGAGTCTCACTGAGACCTGGTTTACTGTACATTTGTTGATGCGTTAATATAAAAGACGTGGTGTTTATTTCATCTTTGTGTCTGGAGTAATCTAAGGCGGTGTACCATTGGAAGCTAAGGGCCCAGCTCCGAAGGACACTTGCTTTTGTATCATTATAACTTGATTTCTGCGTGGTTTGCTTATCTTTATTTCTCGGTAATCTGATATGCTTTTCATGTGCTGTTCCATGCTCTGCTACGATTAATTCATTAATGGTTCTTTCAGGAAATCCATGTAGTGACTCTGCATTGCATGATTGAATCTTTTCAGAGTTGATTGCATGTTATTAGTCTAAACCATCTATTTCTGTTACAGAGCGTTTGTACTGAATATTACTGTTATTGAATTCATTTGAAATCCCGATTATTGGAATCCAAAAGTAATGTTATTCTATTTGGAAACATAGTCGTATTCTCCTTAATCATCAGATTACTATACTAGCATGTTGCGTGTATGTATGATTGATTCCTGTTGTTCCATAATTCATCAATGAGTGCTGTTCCATAAAGTACATTCCATCCAATTTGCCTTAAGAGAGAAGATTGTTATCGCAGAGTGTGAGTTTGGTTCAATAGAGCAAGTTTGGTTCTGACTCGCGAGACTTAGTTAATTTGATTGCTGTTCCATTTACTGCTGTTCCATTTTAGACTTGCTGTTCCATTTCCTATTTGCTGTTCCGTTTTACTTTTTGCCATTCCATTTACTTGCATTTGCTGCTTTGGTGTGAGAGAAGGTCTAAGGCTGTAGTGAGCCTCAGCAGTCGCTGCCTAGCTCCCAGACCTATGGTCCATGCTCTAATTTCCTTTCCATCAGTTTCTAGAGGGATGGGTTATCGCTTCCGCACCCTTGACTGATAAGCTGTCTTGTGTGATTTTATCCTTTTGAAGTAATTTAGTCATAGTCTAGAATCCGTTTACTCTTGTATTTTCTGAACGCTGTACTACTAAGCATTACTCTGACGAATAGCCTCGGATTGAGATACTCTTTGCAATAACAAAACGTTCCCAGATTGACTTGTTAATGAGGGATGATTAGAGGTGAAAGAGACCCTTGTTACAGCTCCACAACAAGTTAGGGACTTTGTACCAATCTAAGTCTCTGGTGAATAAACTGTTCCTGCGGGGAAAACTATATAACCCAATGATGAAATATGGAGACTCGATGACCGAGCATCTGAACGCATTTAATACTGTGGTAAGTTAGTTAGCATTTTTTGATATGAAAATTTCAGGTGAAGATAAGTGCATCAGTTTATTGTGTTCTCTACCAGATTCGTGGGATAGTCTAGTTATTGCAATAGGTAACAATGCAACTGCCTTGCAGTTTGATGAAATAGTATCAGCCTTGTTGACGGAGGAGATGAGACGGAAAAATATGGAGAGCCAAAATGGTGATGCCTTTTCTGTACGAGGAAGGTCCTAGAACAGAAACAAAAATAAGTCATCGAGTGGGAGATCTAAATCTAGAGGCAGATCTAAATCTCCAGGAAATCCTATAAAGGTGGTGTGTTGAAAATGCGGAAAGGAAGGGCACTACAAAGGGAGTGTAAATCTAAAGCTCCTGATATAGGAAAGGGATCTAATGATTCTCTTTTTGTAGAGGTGAAAACCACCTTAGATGAAGGTGGGGATTAGTACTTGGCTTCTTCAAGTACACATGTAGATCATGAAGCATGGTTGATTGACTCAAGTGCATCCTTTCACTTCACTCCCCATAGTGAGTGGTTCTGCGAGTATGAGAAATACAATGGTGGTGATGTATTCTTAGGGGATGATAGGAAGGCTAGAATCATTGGTCGTGGAAAAGTAAAGTTGAAGTTGCAAGGTGGAAGGGTTAGAAAACTTCCGGGTGTTCTGCATATTCCTTCATTGGCCAGAAATCTGATTTCTGTAAGAAAGCTAGATGATGCAGGTGTAAAAACAGTGTTTGAGAAGGATACCTACAAAATGGTTCGGGGAGCACTGGTATTGATGCGGGGAGTTCGAATTGGAACTCTGTACAAGCTGCAAGGTAGCACTGTTATTGATGGGTGCAAAAGTATTGTGGTTCTTGAAAGTGAAGCAGAAAATCTAGTGGTCTTTGGAAAGAAGACCATGTTGTGGCATCAAAGGCTTGGACATATTGGAGAGAAGGGCCTTTGAATACTTCATGGTAAAGGTATGGTAGAAGGTATGAGTAATATCTCTCTGGATTTTGATTTCTGTGAAAATTGTGTATGTGCGAAGCAGAATCTGGAGAGTTTCCCCTTTGGTAGTAAGAAGGCGAAACAGATATTAGAACTTGTGCATAGTGATGTGTTTGGACCTGTGAAGGTTCCATCACTAGGTAAGTTTGTATACTATGTATCATTTATAGATGACTTCTCAAGGAATACACGGATATATTTCCTTAAGAAGAACTCTGAAGCCTTTGACAAGTTTAAAGAATTTAAGGCTCTCATGGAAAATCAGATAGAGAAGAAGATAAAGGTGTTGAGGACAGATAATGGTGGAGAGTTTTGCAGCAAGGAATTTGAAGAATTCTGTAACAAGTGTGGTATAGCACGATAGAAGACTACTCCATATACACCTCAACAAAATGGAGTTGCAAAAAGAATGAATAAGACGTTGATGGAAAGGGCAAGAATCATGCTCAGTGGTGCCGTGTTAGGATAGGAATTTTGGGCAGAGGCGGTGGATACTGCATGTTACCTGGTCAATAGGTCACCTTCATCAGCGTTGGAGGATAAGACTCCAAAAGAGGTATGGACTAGTAAGAAACCCTCTCTTTCACATTTAAGGGTATTTGGATGTGATGCATATGTACATGTTCCAAATAAGAAACAAACCAAGTTGGATAGTAAATATAAAAAGTGCATCTTTATTGCGTATAAGGATGGTTTAAAGGGTTATAAGCTTTGGAACCCAGTCACAGGGAAGGTTGTGTACAGTCGAGATGTGGTGTTCAGAGAGGTAAAATATGTTTTTAAACATGAAGTCCAACCAAAGGAACCTGAGAAGATAGAGTTTGAGCTTAAGGAGAAAGAATTAGACTCTATAGAAGAGGATGAATCAAAAGATGAAGAGCCACAAACTCCGGGTGTGAGAAGATCAGTTTGAGAAAGAAGGCAACCAGAAAGGTATAGTCCATCTACTTTTTGTTCAAATTTTTCTTTATCTATTACTGACGATGATCACAGAACTGTGAAGGAAACAGTAGATTCAGAGGATGGAAAACTCTGGAAAGAGGTCATGGTTGATGGAATGGCATCTTTGCACAAAAATGAGGCTTGGTATCTGGTGGAGTTGTTGGTTGGAAGGAAACCCACTGACAGCAAATGGGTCTTCAAGAAGAAGACAAATGCAGAAGGAAAGGTGGAGAAATACAAAGCTCGGATGGTAACAAAAGGTTATTCCCAGGTGCCGGGAATTGATTTTGGTGATTTTTTTTCTCCTGTTTCCAAGGTAACTTCTATTAGATTACTTTTATCTGTTGCTGCTGCTTTTGATTTTGAGGTAGAATAGATGGATGTGAAGACAACATTTCTTCACAAGGATCTAGAAGAGGAAATATACATGAAGCAACCTGAAGGCTTTGCAGTGAAGGGTAAGAAAGAACTGGTATGCAAGTTAAAAAAGTCTCTGTATGGGTTAAAACAGTCACCAAGGATGTGGTATCAGAAATTTGATACATTTATACGGGGACTTGGCTTCACCAGAAGCAAAGCAGATCACTGTGTGTATTTTAAGTTAATTGGTGACCGTGTTATTTATCTGGTCTTATATGTGGATGATATGTTGTTGGTTGGACATGACAAAGAAATTATCCAGGATTTGAAGACCCAATTGTCCTTCAAATTCGACATGAAAGATATTGGTGTTGCAAACTATATTTTGGGCATGGAAATTAAAAGAGATTAGGCAAAGAGGAAGCTCTGGTTAAACTAGAGGAAGTATGTCGAGACAATACTGCAGAGGTTTAATATGCAGGATAGTAAACTGATGAAGGTTCCTATTCCTGTAGGTGTGAGGTTATTTGCTGAGGAAGAGGAAGAGGACATGTCCAGTGTTCCATATGCAAGTGCAGTCAGTAGCTTGATATATGCAATGGTCTATACTAGACTAGACATTGAACATGCAGTGGGAGTATTGAGCAACTTTATGTCAAAACCAAGGAATGAGCACTAGACAATGATGAATCAGGTTTTCAGGTATTTGTGTGGCACTAGTAATTATGGTTTGCGCTACCAAGGAAGATTAGTATTGCACAAAATGTTCGATATTCGTGGCTTTGTTGATCCAGACTCGGCTGCAGATCTGGATCAGAGAAGATCTACAAGTGGGTATGTGTTTAACCTATCTGTAGGTGCAGTCAGTTGGATGAGTAAGAAACAATTTGTAGTTGCACTATCAACTACAGAGGCAGAATACATGGCAGCCACTCATGCAAGAAAGGAAGCAGTTTGGTTGCAGAGATTGTGTTCAAGTATGGGGTTAGTACAGAGAGCTATAAGGATAGACTGTGACAGCCAAAGTGCAATTTTCTTGGCAAATAACCCTGCATATCATTCAAAGAATAACCCTGCATATCATTCAAATATAAAGCACATTGACGTTTAGTATCACTTTGTGAGGGATATGATAGAAGACAAGAAGGTGTTGCTGGTAAAGGTGGACACTTTGAAGAAGACTGCAAATGCATTGAAAAAATTTGTGAGCTCTGAGAAGTTCTCTTGGTGTAGAGAGACAATGGGTGTTTCAGGGCTGGAAAAATTACTAAGATCTCTTGTGGCCCCCTGTGGAAAGAAAACAACAAGTGGGAGAATGTTGGGTTGTGTTATATTCTTTCCATGACTAGCCCACATAGTTAACTAGGGGGTCAGAGGGGGGGTAGAGGCCCCCTTCATTGCGCCCATTGTGTAGCGGGGGGTCACAGGGGGTTTGAGGTGTACCTGTAACCCCACTGTATGGGGTCTGGGGTAGCGCCCTGGAAAATTTTGGTTTTGGACCCTATGTTAGGATGGGCGGACCCACCTATGGTTTTGTGCATGATTTTTGCACATGTTTTTGGACGCGATGGTTTTCAGTCCATGGTATTGGATGCTTCGGAATGTATACATATGTATTATATTTTTTTTTGGTTGATAAGTGGGTGAATCTTGAAAATCACTCTTACCCTATGGCTGAGAGGCCACGACTCAGGGGCATCTAAGCCATCAAAGTCACTAGGGGATTGCACCCGGCCTTAGCCACACTAGCAAAAACCATGCTAGATTTTTGGTATTAGCAAAACTAGAACCAGTGAACTTTTCTTACAGAGCACCTTAACAACACGCTCCCTCACCAAATGTTCTAAATCTCTTTGATTTATACAAATATGTATTATAACATTGAAAGGAACATAATAAAAAATCAAGCTAGTAGTCATGTTTTTGGGATCCAGGGGAAAATATCTGTGTATATGTGTTTTATGTGTTATGCTCTCACATTGTTTATTTTCTGTGTTTAAGAATTTGTATGCACGTAATTTCTATACGAGGTTAAAACCTACAACAATGTTATTATAGGTTTTAGTAGACATAGATAATTCTTGTTATTTGATTCACTTTGATGATGGCATCTTCTGGCCAATATATGAGATTGTGAATTTGTTGATATTTTTTAGATTACCAAGTAGAGTTAGTTGTTTATAGGAATTTTGTAAAACCTGAAGGATTGGCAAATGGTTTTTTTCACTATTAAGCATGTTTAAGTCAAATTGGGTTGCAAAAGTTAAGGATAAAGAAAAACAATTGTTAGTAGTTGTGAATTGTTATAGCCGTTAAATGATTCCCAACCATGTTCTTTGTGCTACAAGTTTAATTCTCAAGACAAAATTAATAATTTTGTTCAGTTACAAAGAGCATATAAGTGGAATAATATCAACGATTGAAACTATTTGTACTGCCCATTAAATATTTAGTATATCATGTGTGAAAATATTTAAAATTTAAAAAAGCAATGAAAATGAGAGGTGAACTTGTAAATATACAGAATGCTTGGATGATACATCCAAGAAAAAGTTGGCTTCATCAATGTGTTCACGATATACCTTGGAATAGAAACCATAAGTTTTGGAAATGTGCAAAAAAATAATTTGATCTACTGTTAAAGATAGTCTATGTATGGTAACCTTTTATGACCAACAATTTTTTTTTCTGATCATCATCATCATCTCTCTCTCTCTCTCTCTCTCTCTCTCTCTCTCTCTCTCTCTCTCTCTCTCTCTCTCTCTCTCTCTCTCTATATATATATATATATATATATATATATATATATATATATATATAGATAGATAGATAGATATATATAAACCAAGGAAGATATGATGATAATGCTCATCAAAAAATGACCTATGATAGTGGTGCTGATGGTGAATATGATGACGATGAAAATGAAAATGAGGATGATGATTAAATGATCATAACGACGACAACAATACAATGATACGGACCCTATGCCATCAAGGATTCCCTATATGGGGAAATATTACATGCATGTGGGAAAGTTATTATTGATTACAAAAATGAATAAACTCATTAGACAATTTGAATTCACCTTCATTACCCATCCAAAGATCCTTAATAATTCAAATTTTTATTGTAATGTAGTTTAATATATTTGTGTTAATTAATTCCATAAATTCAACTTAACAAGTTATATTTGTGTGTTACGTTATATTTGTGTATATGCACAATATGTGACAATTTATACACACATAATTTTTTTCATTTTGTCTCAGTCATAACTTCATATCACTTCTAACCATTTTCAACTAATAGATGAAACTAACCATAGTAACTCTTATCTAACTAATTGAGATTGTTATTTCCAACCAAAAACCATATTAACTAACATACATTTTAGTGACATTAATAGCATCAAGTAATGAGTATACCTATATGAATATTCAAAACACCAATTGAGATTATGAGTTCTAAACATGGTAATTAAATGACTATTACAACCAAATAACAATGAATCATTTCAAAATGGGACATAATAATAAATATGAATTACATACCCTGTAAATTATCTTGAAGTCTTCATTGATGTTATCATCTGCATCTATGTCTTCCAATTCTTCCTTGTTAATGTTCCTATGTTCTTGCATGCAATTAATATTACTCTTCATAAACCATTCTGCTAAAGTCATATTGTGATCATCCTCATCTTCACCTTCATCATGTTCTGTATCAATAAAATTTGTTTCTAGATAAAAAAATATCAATGTTACCAGATCTATTAATTTGATCTTAATTTTGTATATCATCAATATTTCCTTCTTCTATAAGATCATTTTCCTTTGGAAATTGTTGGTTGTCATGGTGAATTTCCTCACCTAATTTATAATTTTGTGAAAATACACCTTTAGCACCGCTTCTCCATAATGCTAAAGGAATGTTGTCACCATCATCTATTTCACAGTCTTCTAGCTAAACATCATCATCTTGAACATCATCATTAATGCCAATTTGTTCTGTGTTCCCTGATTCTTGAACTATATTTTGTTGGTCATCATTACTTTTCTCTGTATTAATTGAGGCATCTTCGAATATATGCCTTAATCTTGGATCATAATGAATGACAAATATCCATTTTGGATCCAAAATATCTTCATAGAAAAAAACCTACATGTGAAGAAGATAAATATATGAGATCTGCGCTGGTATCAAATTTTATTATCAATGAGAATGTATATATCCACAATAAAAAATGAATTAAAAAATTGCATAAGACCATTATTTCTTATATTTATTATATTTTTAGTGAAAAAATGCCTATTCCCAATGAATTGGTAGAACATAAGGCTCCTTATCATGTGGTAGGTATTTTGATGAATCTATAGAAAACAATTCGCTATGGATATCATGTCTTCATGTCCTATTAAATGACTCATACCATTTAAATTTAAAAATACTACATTTGAAAGAGCGGTAATCTAACTCAATAATTTCTTTTATTTTTCCATCATATTGAAGATTACCTTCAATAACATTTTTATCTTTTGAACTTGCTCTACTTGATTGCTTGAAATCAACCATGACCCCTCAATCGCAAGATCATCTTTTTGCATCTACTCTTTCTACACGATAATGATGATCATATGCCCACATTGCAGGATACTTCCTCACCTGTGACAAGCCGTTTACTCGAGTGAAAATAAATATGATTGTGCATAGTTAAATAGTTAACCATGTGATTATTGTATTCAAGAAACATTTTGTAATAATTCAAACTTTACCTTTTTTTCACATCCTCTGAACATGTTGATCTCATCTTCTATTATGTTTGCATCTATTCCTTCCTCATCTATTCGGTTTTGAATTTGTTTAGAAACCCATTCTATTGTGCATTCTTTTCCCCATTGACGGTAGATATCAGTGGGAAGTGGGGTATTCCTTGGGTTCGATATCTTCAATTGTTTCCTTGCTTCTAACACTTCTTTCCTTTTTATGTCATACATATCAATACATGTATTCATGAATTCCATTTGGTAGAGGACAAACTTATTGAGCACAACACTTTCATCAACACCTATTAAAAATCAGCATGTATAATTCAAACTTTATATATTATTCTTTCAATTCAAGAAGCCCAAAATTATTTAGTAAATGATTCTAAAATAGCTATAATAATGAATATTTTACATACCAATTACTTCTTGAACACCATTAGTTTGAGGCTTTTCTCCATCTATAATATCATATGCATGTTCTTGATCCCAAAATTGTGCACCATCTTCAAAATATTTACCAACGAATTCACACAGGAAGAAAAATGCTTCATTTAGTACATACCCTTCAGCCATTCAACCCTCTGGATGTGCCTTCTTCCAGACATATCTTTTTAGGGTTTTCATGTGTCTCTCAAAGAAAAACATCCATCTCGTTGAAACGATACCTGCCATTTCAATGTCATCAACTAGATGTATAAGTAAATGGACTTGTAGGTCCATGAAACTTGTAGGGAGCTCATTTTCAAATACACATACCATTTCTGTGATTTCCTTCTCCCATCTTGGCACTTCAGACTCATGGATCTCTTTAGAGGTCACCCACCTAATTAGATATTGTCATTAAGTTAGTATAAATTTTTAGGGACATTTAGAATGAGATATAATATATCATTGTTTCATATAGAGGAACCGAGTATATGTTGCAAAATTAATCCTCAAATATCTGTTGGAAACCTAATCCTCAATGGGTTAGCGTGGAAGCCGAATAGACAAAATCAGTCCAAGAGACCTTAGGATGTGGAACCCAACGGTCACATAATGTACTGTATATGTATATCTCTTGTTAATAAAAATTGTACTCTCATGTTTTATCTTTCATATTCTATAACTGCCCATGTGTGTTTAACATGGTATCAGAGCGGGCGATTGCTAGTCCTACTCCAATTTGAGCCACTTGTTTTGCGGTCTCTATAGACATGTCAATTCTGCCTTTCTCCTAATCAGATTTGATCAGAATTGCCACCTTATAGAGTTTTTTACTGTGTGCATACATACCTATTTCATTACTAAGCAGATTTCACAGGGTATCTGCCCATTTTCCTTGCCACACGCCCATGGATCTAACCTCTCAGCATGGATATCACTGAGTTCTTTTCCACACCTGTCAAATATGCCTCTAAATTGGTCATATTTTGCCATTCCAACATCCTTCTTGACAAAATTAATTAATTCCCTATCTAATTGTCAGAATTGAGCATTTTATTCCTTATTATGCACCTGTCCTATCCATAGGGATCCTAATGCTCCACTAAAATTTGTTGTCCGACAAAAGCCATTATATTTTTTCTCTGCATTATTCGTTCTCCGCATTTCACTGAGCGTTATCTACATCTGAATAATTTGGAAGTGTGCATTGAAGGAGATCGAATTCTAGCTCCTTCTATGATGGGGATTGCTCTCAGACAAATAGAATAAAAAAAAAACTCAAAATTGAATGGTATGTTTGAACTGAGTATATGTTGCATACGATTGGTCAAACATTCATGTGCGGTATGTAATGGGTATAGCGTGGGTTGGAAGACAGTGTTCAACGTATTTTCTTTCTCTCCTCTCAATGTCGATTCATATTATATGCATTGAATTATATGAATACTTGTTTGAGGACTGAACATAGCCTAATTGTATGTGGTCATTGGCTCACACGGTGAATGCCACCTAACATCGTAACTCCACTGCCATTATTCTCTGTCCTGCTCCTCAACTTCTGGAGAAAGATCATTTGGAATGCCAAGCGTCTGACGGACTCTTTTAGGTGTTTCACAATTCTTAATTATCTCGGCGGAAATTCTGCCCTGGAAATTTAATCATATTGCCTGTTTTCGAGACGATCGTTGATCTCTGCTGTTAGATGAAAAAAAAAAGACGAGACCGCCTGCGAATGCAAGAAAGATTGGCTCGAAGGACAAAGCTCGACAACCTTGAAGTGAATATCCCGCGATGTATTATTATCAAACTTGTGGGATTTTTCGCTCTACACTAGTATGTAGCAGTGCTCGACATGATCCCTCCCAAGTGATCTTCCATTACTCGAATGTGTTGATGAAATATAGAATTCCATTTGCATTTCAGGAATTCCTTATTCAAATTGTGAGTTTGATTAGATTGAAGCGAAGCATTGAGATTTAGAACAGTTGTTATTCTCTGCAATGAATGTTGGTCCTGAATCTGGACACTAGTTCGTTGGAATAGTACATGCGTGGTGTATGCGTTGTTCTGTGCCAGGTACCACCAGAGGCGATCTAGTCGTGGGAAGAGCACAACCATGGTCATCGGTATGAGTCCTGCGTGAGTCAAATTTTCCATTAAAACACTCGCTCAGTGATGAACATGGAGCCGTTGTAACTGTGTTGTTGCTGAAACTACATCTATTGTATGAATGGTAGACAAGCGCTGCTTTTACGCTTGTTCCAACAACATTTTATTCAGATAGTGGAGTGGTTGTGTAATTCCAATGTGGGGCTTGCTTTCACGGGTCTCAGGCGGCTCCGCATGGTTGTCATCCAAATCTTAGCATTTTCCATGCTGTGTTGATGCTTATTTGCATCTTGAGGCGGCTCAACTGCTCTCTGGCTCGCGAATTTCTCACAGTCTTCGAATTGCCTTTCAACATCTAAATGTGGACCACATTTGCAAAATATATTCGATGAAGTGTGGCCATGAATGAAGAAATCTCGATTGCTGACTTAAATTTGGAGTTTTTAACCTCCAAAGAAGTGGATACCAAGCTGCAAAGAAGATTGGATTCATGTTTATAATTTTTCTTTTTGGGAAGTGTAAGGATATCTAGCGATTTCTAAATAAAGCGTGGTCCGAGTAAAAGGTTGTCAGTGTTAGTGGTGTGGACGTCATTTTACTTAGTAAATGGTGTAAACTACTAACTGTATATGATACTTAGTGCAGGCATTCGAAAGATGAGTTCTTCTTCCAACAACATCAATGGCTCGTTGTCATATTCTGTTTGAGGTTGTCATATTCTATTTGAGGTTGTTAGGGGCCTCATTTCTGCACCTCGACTAAGGGCAGTGAGTGTGTTAACTTTTAGTGGCATTTCTCATCTTATACTAAAGGCAAAGTGACCGAGAGCTTTTAGTATCATTGCCACAAGATGAGTTTGTTTTCTGGTATGTGCATTGGGTAGTGAGTCAAATGTCTTTAGTTGGTAGTCATATCAGTGGTTGGTGAATTTATACTATGAAACCCTTGTAAATTGCAATGTTGACTTGGTTTATATATGTGCATTGTTCCACATAAGATTATGAGATTATGTACAATTCTTTCTTTGGTAATCTGTAATCCCACAATTGTAGTTGTTCCACATGTTATCATGAATGGTTACAGTCGCTATTGAACTTGACTATTCTTTTCCATTGCCCGAGAAAGTGAAGGAGTATTTGAAGGATTCAAGCAAGTTTGCAGTTGTTGCTACCCCAGTGTGGCATTGTATTTAAAACTCATTATAGTGCATTAATTCCTTGCTTCGACTGCTGTATAAAGAGTTTGGTGGGCTGATTGTAATCTTTTATGGAGAAAAGTTTTGTCGGTTGTATTGTCAGAACATAATGCTGGTCATGAGTAAACTCTTATTTTCATGTAATGGATTGTAATTGGTGCTTGCTGGTTGCACAATGATCATTTGCTGCACATTTATAAAGGATATTGTTGTGTATTGTGAGTGAGTGTTACTTTTATGCATTGAGTAGTAGTTGTGACTAGTTTTAAGGTGTAAATCTGGCATTGAAGAAAAAATGGCCAGAACCAATGAAGTAGTAGAGTTCCTCAAAAATCCGATATTGTCTACCAATCATGAGATAGTAAAAGTCAGAAAAGTTTCTCTCACAGACATTCAGGCTTGTCTACAAAATGCGCAAGAGAAAATTGATTTTTTGCAGCTCGAACCTCAGCTACAGCAAGAAGAACTAAAACAGAGGAGTCATCATTCTGAACCTGTTTCTGTTCAGAAGATTAAAACAGACTCCCATAAAGCAACAGTTGTACATGCCGATGCAGAAACTCAGTCTGCACTTCCCAATCCCATCATTAGACCTTGGGAATAGCTTGTCCATAACAAGCACAGAACTGGTCTAGGATATGAGAAGGACTTGTCCTTTCATATTTCGGACTACTCCAAGCCCATTCAGTTTCAGAGTGTTGAATTTATTCATGACAGTTCACCTGCTCTTCATGATAGCTCACCTGCTCTTCATGACATTTCACCTCTAGTTGTTCTAGATTTTGCCCCTCATCCACAATAACAACAACAACAACATATTGCAAAATGCCAACACTGTGACCGAGTTGGCCATTTGAAAGATCATTGTTTTGATCTTCATCCATGTAAGCACTGTCATAAAACTAGCCATTCTTCACACAAATGATTTAGAAACAAATGTCCTGCAAGAACAAAGATTCATCTTGGATGGATCGCTTCTTGGCAATGGGCATCAACAACCAAGAATATATTCCAATCACATGTCAGAACTTGTTCCAGAGTATTGAACAGTCTTGCAGTTGAGTTTTCTCCATCATCTCACCTTGTATCTGACAGGGGGGGAAATGATGGTCATCTACAAGTTTCAAAGCCACATCAAGCGAGTTTGAGCCACAACCTGCCACACCAATTTCAGAGTTGTAGCCAAAAACAAAGATGCCCCTGAGCATGCCTCCAGTTGGTAATCTGGGACACTTCCCCTAGTAGAAGACTTCAGCTTCTTGCCAGTTTTGAAAGAATTCCAGGAACAAAATTGAGAACACTTCCTCTAGCAGAAGACTCCAGCTTCTTGCCAGTTTTGGAAGAGTTCCAGGAATTGCATTAAGCATTCAAGAGTTGTTGGTCATCCTTAAACCATCACAGGTTGAGACTTCCCTTTTCAGGTTGAAGTTCTCCCTTTTATGCAGGGTGAAACCTCCCTTTCATGTTTGAAGGTTTCCCTATTCAAAACAATAGGAGCACTTCCTCTAGCAGAAGACTTCAGCTTCTTGCCAGTTTTGGAGGAGTTCCGGGAACTGCATTAAGCGTTCCAGTGTTGGTGGTCATCCTTAAACCACTGACCTTTATACCAACATTTCAAAGAGCACATTCAGCCTAGTGCTGCCATGCATTTTTGCACATTTTGTATTACAAATCTCTTCTTGGACTCTTACATAACCCTTCAGATTAAGGGGGGAATATTGGACACCTAATCCTCAATGGGTTAGTGTGGAAGCCGAATAGACAAAAGCAGTCCAAGAGACCTTGGGATGTGGAACCCAATGGTCACATAACGTACTATAAATGTATATCTCTTGTTAATAAAAATTGTACTCTCATGTTTTATCTTTCATATTCTATAACTGCCCATGTGTGTTTAACAATATCAAGCGATTACATACCTCGTAAAGGCTGAAAATCGACATATGGCATTCCTCAAGTCAGTTGTAAGGCATGAACCCCATGTTATTGCTAGTAGCATGATATGCTATCAAATCAAATTATTATAGTTAATTAGTATTGATTTATCATAATATATGAAAATAATTTTTAGTAAGTAAATGATAAGAATAACAATTAATTGATGTTAATACCTTGATAAAATTGTGATAATCATGTGTTTTGAATCCTGTGATATGTCCCTCTACTGTAAAATATGTATTCAATGATGATCCATATCGAGTGAGTGTTATTATTGAATGAATCACATTTTTGAGTTCATATAACTCTTTCATTTTTAGTATCCAAGGAGCTTCTGCATATGAATCATTTTCCTTACTTGTCCACAAATGTCTTCTATCAAATTTGGTACGTGAAAGAGCAATATCCCTCCTTGATGATGAAGTGTATTTATCTTTGCTAGATATATGTCGAAAAATAGAATCACAGACATTTTTGAAAATATGCATAGAAGCTAATAAATGAGATATTAATAGATCCTTCCAGTAAGGGAGATCATAAAATATGGATTTCATTTTCATTCCTTTTGTCATTTCAACCATAACTTGTTATGGTTCCTCAATTCAATGATCATGAAAAAAAAATGGTTCCAAGCTTTTGATTCAGCATCTCCATACATTTTAAGCCAATCAGTTGGACCCATAATTTTGGGAGGAGATTTATTTTCAATTTTTCCATCAAATTGATTCTTTAGGTGGTTTCTAAACTTATGGTCAAGTGGTAGAAAAAACTTGTTGTTTGCATAATAACTTTGTGTAGATCTTTAGAATATCGCCCCTCAAATTGTTCTGCACATCTTGGACATGAAAAAATCCATTTTGTTTGTAGCCCTATAATCAATAACTAGCTTACATAAGAAAACAATAATAATGTAATACTTATATACAACTTGAATTGAAAATAAATTATGATGTACTACGAATATGCAAATTATTTTATTTCTTACCAGAAAAACACCAAGTCCTAGGAAATCATGAATTGTCCAACATAGTATGCCATAAAACATGAAGGACATATTTGATGGAGGACATGATATGTCATACATTCTTATGCCTTTCCATAACAAATGCATCTCATCAATAAAAGGTGCGATGTAAACATCCATTTTTTCACTTGATTTTTTCCTGCAATGATGAGAGTTAGCATAAGGTGTTCATTTCTAACACTTGTCCATGGGGGAATATTGTATACTATTAGTCCAACTGGCCAAACACTATTATTTGAGCTTAGGAAAGTGAAAGGGTGCACTCCATCCATTGCAAGTCCTAACATAATACTGCAAGGTTCATCTTTGAATTTTCTTGGCCATTTTTCCACTATATGTTTCATTGCTTTGGAGTCCATGGGTTTTTGCATGAATCCATCTTCACTCTTGTTCTTTGCATGCCAATCCATCAATTGTGAAAGAGATTTACAATGAAACATCCGTTGTAGTCTAGGAATAATTGACATGTGTCGTAAAACCTTTTTTGGAACTGTAGAACCTTGTACATCTGTACAATATCTTTTCTCTTTGCAAATAGGTCATTCTTCATTGTCTTTATATTCATATCTATATAAGATGCAACCATTTTTACATGCATGAATTTGCTTATATTCAATCCCTAACTTGACTAACAGTTGACATGCCCTAAATCATGGTGTGTGTCTTTATTACAATAAATTCATTTGTTTCCATGGCCTCTCCTAGCACCTGCAATACACAACAATGATAGCAATTTTTATTAAAGTCATCTATGGAATTGTTATAGTCTTATTTCTTATTCCATTATTTTAACCATTCTAATTTTCATGTTATTTATTTGCATTTTCAGTTATGAAATTCTCCACCATTGTTGTGAAACTCTTATGATAATGATTGAACCCAAGTTGAAGACTTAACTTTTCATGCATATCTACACTTCTAATTATTAGGGTCATATCTATTGAATTTTGGGAACTAGTTTTTAACATGGATATCAAGTTGTTTATCTAGTTTGAATGTACATTAGGAACATAGTGGTACTAGACTCTCATGAAATTGTTTGAATCCTATGGATATTTCAATATTTACTGAACATATTATAATAGCATGTTATACATGTGAAGCATATTTAATATATGTTAGATGATCTAAATTACACCTTTGCACTAATATTAATACACAAATGATAATTTTTTTATTATTGGAAAAAAAACACTATGGCATTTCCCACGTAAATCAATAATGACTCAAATAATTATTGCATAAATCAATAAATCCTAAAATGATGCCTAAGTGATCTAGTCCTCCCAAAGATACATGAGAAAAGTATAAATGGTACAACTATGGGCACTACTAAGTAAACAACACATGTTCAAACCTTTACAGGGGTAGAAACTCTATGCACACTGTGCACGAGGGAAGGTGTTTGATATCTTATAGTTGGTTTCCCTTCATCATCAAAGTGGATTAGGTTATGAGTGGATTAGAAAAGCAACCCTTATTTGTTCCTTTCAGCTTTTGGGAAATCTCAAGTTCAACTAGTGCTAGTAGATGGTTTCAAGGATGTTTGCTAGGGTTTTTCAACAAGGTCACTAGATCCCAATGCAACATAGATACTTCAGATTTGTTGAAAAGTAAAACCCCCACATGGCACTGAATAGATCATTAATGACTACCTAGAAAACTTAGACCAAATTAATTGTAGAAGTAAAACTACAACCAAATTAATCATGAAAGTAAAAACTACAATTGAAAAACAAAAGATACACTTGGTAATATACTAGAATTCATCCTCTCCCAATCCAAAGTTGATGAATAATATGTTAAATATTTGATGAAACTCATGAAAGATAATAAGCCTATCTATCGATATAGGAGTGCATGAACTTTCTTAATGTGTAGTTGTTAATTAGTGATGATGAATATCCAAAGTTGATGAATAATATGTTAAATCTTTGATGAAACTCATGAAAGATAAATGTGTAGTTGTTAATTGGAGATGATGAATATACAAAGATGATGAATAATATGTCAAATATTTGATGAACCTCATGAAAGATAATAAGCATAGGGCATGAACTTGCTTAAGGTGTAGTTGTTAATTAGAGATGATGAATATGTATATATATTTATTTATGTCTTTACAAGGGATTATTGTAATTTCAAGAAATAAATATACGTGGCCAATAAATAGGTTATTTCTTTTTGGCTTGCCCTAACTACGCTGGAACCTATGGCCCTCACCCCCATGTTCAATGGCTGACCATATATCATTTTCTTAGGAAAAAAGGTGGAAGCTATGGCCCTTGCTCCCATCTTCGATGTGCTGATCATAGATCATTCACTCTGGAAAACATCAGTTTCGAATAGAAAGAAGGTGGAAGGAGAGGAATTGGGAGGATAACCAGAAAAAGACGTGGTGGGAATGAAAAAGGGCTAGTGATGGAACCTATGGCTCTCACTCCCATCTTCAATATGTTGACCATAGATCATTCGCTTTGGGAAAACCCTGATTTCGAATAGGAAAAAGGGAAGAAGGGGGGGACTTGGGAGGATAACCAGAAATAGAAAAAGATGCAGTGGGAACGAAAAAGGGCCAGCAATACTAGATCATCTGTAGATTGAAGCTATCAGTGGCAGGAGAGAAGGAAAGTGCATGGGTTGGGGAGGCAATGGGAAAAATCTGCGTAGCTTATAAAGACGCAGCACAGAGGTTAGTTGATCCATCTGAACTTACCCTCACCAAATTTGACATTATCTGTGCTGTTTATACACATTGTGTGAACAAATGATGGAATCCCCTAAAATTTTTGTTTGTAGAGTTATTTTTTAGTATTTTTAATGAAAGGATTATTATAAGCCCTGACTTCCTATTTCTAGGTTAGCATTATTTTTTCCTAGGGCAAAGGAATTGTAGACATTCCATTAGCTAGCCAGTTCTAGTAGAAGAAATGTGTGATTATCTAAGACAGTTATTGCATCCCTTAACATTGGAAAATACCTTGGAACCTTTTGCTTCCCATTAGACATAGTTACGGGTTGCCTCCCTAGGGTTCTTAATTGAACTGAGGGTGGAGGATCATACTCAGGAACCCCTTAGCATCTAATGGTTGAAGGCTTGGAGTAGAGGCCTACTTTGTTTTCTCTTGTTGAATAATCAGTTTTAGTGTTCTCTCGATTCCCAACATAGGGTGGAGGTACTAAAGCTGAAATTTTTTGGGTGGAGAAATTCTTTGGAAACCTTGAAAGGTGGAGAAAATCTCTGGAACCATTGAATCAAAAGAGGGTGGAGATTTTTTTATCTATATAATCCCTTCAATGTCTGATGGGTGAAGGAATATTTCCTTTAGAATCTTGGAATAAGCATACATATATAGGCAGGGTGGGGGTGGAAATGGCCTCTAGAATGCCTGGTTAGGTCCTAAGCTAGCGGGTGATAGCTGCTCTGCTCGCATATTGTCAATGATTAGGAGGAGAACTAGGGACCTTATGCCAATGTCGATTTGGATTACTCAGAGTTAGAAACCTAAAAACAGAGTTAAGTATGGCGGTATTGCATGTAAGTGTTGTATGGTCTAAAGGATTCTAGAACTGTACATTTATGCACTAGTTACTAGTTGTACATTTGCATGAGGGATAACAAAAAATCATGGTATGGACGTGCTAGGGTATTTACCAAGAAATAGATTCATTGACTTGGAGCTCCCCTACATGTAATTTAATAACATGTATTTTCTTTAGTGACTGAATTATATGTACACAGTAAAAAGAAAAGAGACTTATACTGAATTAACTAATGTGATTTCATAGAAAGAAAGAACTCATGGCAGCATGCCATTCCTACTGTAAAGTTATCCACCAATATTGTGTAACTGGAACTGCTACTAAAAATTGCGTACAATTCTTGTTGTTATAAATTTCATTGTTATAATGTATTGCTATGATTTTCTATGTCCTATCACATGTTGTTCCACTTTAACATTCTAAAAAGATAATATGAGTTGTTTTATTACCAAATACTACTACAAACTTATGGAGGGAAACCTAATATGTTGTACTGCATAACCATGATTTAGGCACAAAGATAAATGTGCGAGTGCATCTTAACCCTAGGTAGGACAAGAAGTTACCTGTAGATGGGTATGAAATCATGAATGTTATTACTAAAGTGTTGTCATTACCTTCGAAATATCTCAATATAGGGTCTGATGTGACATGAACGAAAATGTGCAATCTTGTTCCTTTATTAGGCAAGATGCAATGATACAATGGCATGTACTGTTGTTATGAAACTTTGTTGAGCCAATTATATAAGTTGGAATCCATTATAAGTGCTTTTGTAGCATGCAGTAGTAATCCTATAATATACTTAGTCGACGAAGAGTCAAACATTGTATCATTCTACTACAATTACTGAGACTAATAATTTTTTATAAGGTATTTGGAAAGTGACAAAGATTCATGGACCTGTTAATGCCTCTTTTTTCTCGTTTATTTCATGTTGATAACCTCATGATGGGATACCATTTCGTTGGTATGTTTAGAAATGAATTTTTGAGTCTATTCTACAGTCTTTCAATTTCAGGCTTAAGTTTGTAGTGTCCTTACAATTTGGATATTTTTCTTAGCTGTTTTTGAACTAAGGAGTTAAGTTTGAGAACTAGTTGTTGACATTGTCCTGGATGGTTTGGACTGACTGGTTGAAACCTGGTCCAATTACAACTAATTTTCCTTTCTTTTCTAATGTTAAAATTGGCAACTAGGGCCAAACTCCATGTGGGTCACCTTATTTATGAAAGCTGATATTTTTATTGGATTCCTCTCTTTGAGAGGTGTAGGATTGATCTAAAGATCATCTGATTTCGACATGTATCTATGGAGATATGAATTTATTTGTATTATTGACAAATTGTCAAGGTCAGACAGCAAGCAAATTACCCCCAGCTCAACCTCAACGTTGCATTCAAATAGAGGAGACCTCAACTCATTTGAGGAACACATCACTCATGATGTCTATCTCCACTCATTTGGGTTTGTCCTCTCACAAGGAGGATGTGGTGGAAAGAAAGGTCACAAAGACGTCCTAGCCACAGTTAAAGAAGAGATCCCTAGCTGCAGTCTTGAAGGAGAAGAGGCCATGCCCTAGCCATAGTCTAAGAAGCCTCTTATACACAAGAAAAGGATCCCTCCATCCACACTCAAGTGGAGTCCTATCCATTGTCAAGAGGAGCTCCAATACGCAGCCCTAATCCGCTATCAAAAGGACCTACCTGCTGTCAAAAGGAAGGCCCCTAAATTGTAGTTAAGAAGAGCCCTAATCTGCAACAAAGAGAGGCTAAATACATAGTAAGGAGGAGGCCTACTCCACAACAAAGAGAGGCCTAATCTGTAGTAATGAGGAGGCCTAATCCACAACAAAGAGAGGCTTGATCCATAGCAAAGAGAGAGCTTTAACATGCTTAAAAGGGATAGTGTATAAATTCGGTTTGTTTTAGGTGAAAACATGGTGATAGAAACAATCTAAGACATGCCTTAAGGACTGTGTGCAAGGTTGGTCAGGCATGGTCATAAAGTGAAGGAATGTGTTAAAGAGATCTTCCCTATAGATTAGTGTATGTATATAGTTGGATGCTTGAAAGTGCTAACAACAAAGTCAAGTTCTTGTAGGATAAAATATTGCTACATTGATGGTGTTTGGACACTGGTTGATGAAGGATCGTAGGCCTAACATGCTATTGGGCTAGCCCCAGGCCATAGCCAGTCGTAAAGGTTGTTCTAAGAGTTTCCAAACCAGAGTTGGGCAACATGGTAGTGGTGGAGTCTCTCCTTGGTACACCGCAACCTTAGAAGGCCTACATTATTGAGTGTGTGGAGAGTCAAGACTGAAGGTTGATGTCCTATATCATCAAGTAGTGACAACTAGTGCAGCAAGAAGACATTAGAGTTTTGGGAGATGTATTGGGTCAAGGGTTGACCATGTTTGGCTCATTTTAATGAACATCCTGTTGGTGCCATATGAATGATCTTCAGAGGAATATTTTGTCCTGTTTGATCAACTTTAACTTCTCTGGTCAAGACTTTACTGTTGTTATCATAAAATATCAGTTTTGTATATTTTTAATATCTCCATCTCTCTACTGAACTATTGAATAATATAAGAAGAATTGATCAAGGGTTTCCCCACATTAGGTTTTTTCCCTGACTGGTGCCACATCTTGTGTCCTCTTGTCTTGGCTTGTCTTCTACTGTTTATGTTTATGTTTATGTTCTATCTACATTTTACTATCATGCTGATGTGATTGCTAATCTAGATATTGATATTGGGCTAACAAGAAAATTTAAGTAAATTGCTCTTAAGCATAGAACATACCAAAAATTAACACCTAATCATGAGCTGCCTTGTAATTGCATCATTGGAATGGATAAGCTTGAAATTTGTCTACAAAGCATGAAATATGGACTTCGTTTTAGTTAAAAGGAAAGAAAACTAGTCTAGCATTATAAGTTCAAATAAGACCTTTGAGGATGTGACACATACATTGTTAAAATTGGAAACTAGTGCCAAACTCCATGTGAGTCATCTTATTAATGACAGCTGATATTTTTCTTGGATCCTTCTCATTGAGAGTTGTAGGATTGATCTAAAGATCATCCGATTCTGATAAGTATTTATGGAGATATGAATTTATTTATGTCATGGGACAATTCGTCAAGGTTGGTCAACAACCAAATAAACCCCACATGTGCTCAATGTTTAAGTATAAATAGAGGTGCCTTGAAAGTCATTTGGACACACTCACTTGGGATCTCTTCCTCTCTACTTATCTTTGGGTTTTAGTAGGAGGATAGATCCTAAGGGATAATGCTGCCCTAATGGAGAAAGGTTCTACACAATCTAGAGGGAGTGCCCTAGGCTCTACGTTGCCCTAATGAAGAAACCCTAATCAGCCCTAATGTAGTCATGGATGAGACTACTATAATGCAGCAAGGAGAAGTTCTAAACTGCCCTCAACACTAGTCTAGAAGAGACCTAAGTTGTTTTCCTAAAGAAGATACCTAGCCCTAGTCACAGATTTAAATGGAGCCAATAACACGCCCTCACTGCAGTCATGATAGAAGCCCTAGCTGTAGGTGGAAAGGAGACTTAGCCGCAGATGGAGGAGATCTCTAGAAGTAGTTAAGTTAGAGGTTTGGTGGTAGTTAAATAAGGCCTAAATCTATAGTTAAAGGAGGCCTATAAAGGAGGCCTAAATCCATAATTAGAGGAGGCTTAAGTCCATAGTAAAGAGAGTGAAATTCATAGCAATTGAGGAGACCTATACGCAGGTAAAAGGAAACCTAGCCATGTAAGAAGGACCCTATATGTGCTATAAGTGACAGCATGGAAATCTATGTGTGATGTAGGTGAGAGCATGGAAATATATGTGTGCTATGGGTGACAACATGGAAATCTATGTGTACTATAGGTGTTACAGTGGGAAAGCAGTATAGCTGTACATGATGCAATACATTGAAAACAAGTACATGAAAAAATGCATGAAGTAGAAAGGTACAACATGTCTAGATGGGATAGTTAGTGCATGGAGCAGCAAAGTACAACATTCCTAGATGGGACAACTAGTACATGGAGCAACAAGGTACAACATGTCTAGATGGGACATCTAGTACATGGAGCAGCAAGGTACAACATGTCTAAATGGGACAACTAGTATGTGGTGCAACAAAGTGCAACAATGGTACTTGGGACAACAATGAAACTTGATGGTGCAAGCAAATGGTGCAACAGTATGATGTGTACAACATGGTCATAAGGTCCAGTAATGTGATGATGTGTACAACATGGTCATGAGGCCCAAGAATGTGATGATGGGTGCAGCATGGTGCAACACGGTGAGGTGCAATAGATGGCGAGATGCAACACAATGAGAGGTGAAGGAGTCACCTTGGAGAATCAGTTGAAGCAACATGTATTCAATTGATCTCATGTAGAGATGATCTACTCTCTTATCTTGAAATTCTAAGTGTTGACTTCTGTTGTAAATGTACTATCTCTCTCTCTCTCTCTCTCTCTCTCTCTCTCTCTCTCTCTCGCTCTCTCTCTTTGATGAACTATTGAAGAACATATAAGAAGAATTGATCAAGGGTTTCCCCACATCGGGGTTTATCCCTAGCTAGCACCACATCTTATGTCCTCTTGTCTTGGATTGTCTTCTGTGATTTATGTTTATGTTCTATTTGTAATTTACTTTAATGCTAATGTGATTGCTAATCTAGAAACGATATTGAGCTAACTGTGAAAATTGATATAAATTTCTCTAAGTATAGAACATACCTAAAATTAACATATATTCTATGAAATTTTGGAACTTATCAGTTATTGAACAATGATAATGAAAACCATTAAATCATGTGAAGTTCAAGTCTGGTTACGTTGATGTTGTATATAAAATTCATAAGAACGAGGCAGATGGTATCACATCAACATCCAGTTTAGCAATCACATCAAGATGATAGTAAAATGTAGATAGAACATAAACAATAATAGTAAAAACTAGCCAAGACAAGAGGACACAAGATATGGCACCAGCCAGGGACAAACCCCAATGTGGGGAGCCCTTGATCAATTCTTCTTATAATTCTTCAAAAGTTCAGCAAAGAGAGAGAGAGTACAATGTATAATATTCACTTGTCCAATTACAGTGAAAAATATGATTAGTCAAATAGGACACACACAAAGCCTTAACCCGAAAGTCAGTGTTGGTCCACAGGGCAGATTTCTTCCTCAATTCAGCTCAGTCAAACCCAATCAAATTTGGCCTTCACCAGCAAGTCTAATAAGCTCAAAACAGTCTGAAAAAGTCCAATCAAACATGGTCAACAAAGGTCAACGTTGTAGCCATCCCTATCATAGTCAACATTGGTCAAACATGAGGTCAAATTGTTTCGGATTTTGTGCCCAAAACTGCGACATGCTCAAATAGAATTCCTCAACCCAAAACTGTACCTAAAATAGGTCAATGCTTGGTCAACGCAGAAAAAACAACCTCTGCAATTTTGATGAAATCTGGTCAATGAATGGAGCATAAAACCCTTCCTTTCCTTCGCACGTGTGGAGAGCAGCTTCTGATTTTCATACCCAATCAATGAAGGAGAGAGAAAAAGTGGACCAGGGAAATGTTACTTTCCTTTAGGGGTTGGAAACACCTAATAAGGTTGACCTTTAACCACCCCTACATAGGGAGAAAACACCATTGCGAGATCAGGGTCATAATTTTGGAAGGGGATCCTTGTTTGAAGTACTAAATTTCCCATAACATTTGAGTTTGGTTCACTTAGATGCATTAATGATCTTGGTCCCTAATGACTAGTTGATTTCACAAGAATCCTTGTTGCTCTTATCAAGTGGACCAATAGTCGAGGTCTTGGGCACCTACTCCATAAGTACCCAAGCCCTTTAGAGATATATATTGGCATAAATAGGTGAATCATTGAGACTCTTAGGCCTCCTAGCAGCATCTTTGGATGGCACATGTCCAAAAGCACCTCCAACACCTAGGACATTGGTTTACTTTGTCCCAAATTTGATGATTCTTCATGATGCCATAACTAGACCCAGCATGCCCCCATGCCAGCCTTGATACAGATTGTGGGGCAATAATTGATTCAGAGCTCAAATGAGGATAATATCACCATGAGAGACTAGGGAGGGCTTGTTGCACCAAAGAAGCCCTTAACGCTAGAGCAAAGGATGCAACTTTTTGTGGTTGGAAACCCATAGAGCCCACTTTGTGGTGCCCCAGCTAGATCTTGGGTCTCCACAGGGGGAAATGAGGTGCATTTGAGGGCCAACCCTCAAATCATAGACTTCACATGCTTCTACACCACCTTGGACACCTCATCACCATTTGACATGACATTTGGAGTAATGATGTTGGATGAATTGACCTTAGAGAGCTTACAGTTCACACATGGGGTTAATTGTTGGCATTGTTGTTTTGGCATGGATGTCAACAATGAGTTACTAATGTAATAGCATGGATTGCAGGTGTCTAATACAATAGAGGCTTGGTGATATTTGCCTAATAGTGCTTGATTAAGGTATAAGTCAATCTTGAATTGATCAACAAAGAAATCATGATTTACATGGGGTAAACCTATATTAATTGTGCAGTAATCATTGTTTACATTGGCTCATTGTCTACACTCTGTGTAAATTACACAATTTCTTTATTACATGCCCCTGCAAATGTTGCCAAGCACCGAAAACAAATTTTCCCCTATCCAGTGCCTTAAAAACCTTGGCTTCTCCATTGGTATTCTCTCGTGGTTTTTGTGTCAACTTGATTCCCATCAAATTTTCCATTGGTTTTTCTCATGGTATCTCCTATCAGACCAGAGTTATGGTTGTATAAACTAGCTCTGAATGGCACAAAATTAAGCATTGATTTCTTTGGAAGCATGTGTTCTAAAGTTTGGTGAATGGAGGAAATCAATCTGGGCATAATTTTAGCTTCAACTTGGCACATAGAACTAGTATGATGGCAATGATATCCATTGATATAGTAAGTTATAAATATGCCTTAATGCCATTTTTGTGAATTGGTGTAATAAACCTGTAAAATTGTAGCAACGTTATTCTTGTAAAACCAATAATTATTTGATGGTCTGGTTTATCCAATATGGTGAGTGTAATGGCATAATATGCATCTTTGTTTCGGTGTCAATGGGACCAAGGTACTGATTTTCTAAGTCAAGCAAGGTGGTTATTAGGCATGTGTAGATATTTTAAACAGATCAAGAGCATGAATTTGCTGCCCTGCAATCATTGATCCAGTTGATGGATCGAAAGTGGATGCTTCCAGATCAGTGGTTTAAATCATATGTACGACCAGCGCGTTAGATTGTGCTTGAGTATGGAAGGAATGGTAATTTGATGGTTTGACCTGTGTAGAACAACGGTTCATGCGACGGTCTGGTAATGTATTAATTTAATCTCCTATACTGATATATGCTTGTCTAAATAGAAGCGTGATGGCATATGGTCAAACATGGTTCCTCTCTGTCTATAGTCTGTGATGCCTATGCCTTTGGAGATAGTAGAAGTGTTTCGGCTTCAAATTATAATGATGTTTGACCCAACTACAAGAGTGTTCTAGACACATTTCTTGAAAATAAATTCAATCATGTAGCCTCCTACTTAGGTTGTTAAATTTTATTAACAAGCTACTGGAATTTGTGTTAGATCTAAGCATTCTATGGTGGCTAGAAGATATTATGCATCTCATCCTTAGTTAGGCCACATGTTTATAGTTTCTAATGAAGGATATGTTTTGTGACTTAAATTTCTTCTTTGCATAAAAGGTAATTCATCTGACACAATTGTCTGATCTAGTACAAAAGTATGTAGTTTCTAATCAAGTTCGAGCTGATTGGTTTGAACTGGTGGATTGTTTGATGATTTGATGGGAGAGTTGCATAAATCTAAGGTAACAATTTGCAATAATAGTGTTGTTTCTGCAGGTGTGATTTGTAAAATTGAAGATATTGGTTACATGATTGATTATAGCAGACCTTGTTATGTGGTTAAAATTTGACCATTAACATTCGATGACCACTCATCATGAATTCAACCTGAAGTTGAAGAGGAATGCGAGGGTCCTAGGAAAGAAGGGAAGGCTAGTGACAATAAGAAAGAGGCTCTTAAAGAATTCAGAGGTCCAAATTTTCATGTTTCTACCCACACATGTGAGAAACCTAGGGATTTTGGATAAACTTGAGGTTTGAAAATTACAAGATAAGTTGCAGACTTTGCTTGGAGAATCAAATGACTAGAAGAGCATTGCTTTGAAGGAACATTGTTTCACTACTCTTGGAAGACCTTATCTTGCTATGGAAAGGAAATAATTGGGTGGCTAACGTGGTTCTTGGTGGCAACTTAGGTCTAGGGTTTGGTCTTGGAAGTCTCCTTTGAAGCTGATTCCATAAGAAGAGAAGTTCTTTTAGGGTTTTCCCCTTGGGGGGGTTTTGCCTTGGCTTGGAGCTTATATATTGTGGTCATTGTGTATTTCTATGATCTTTGTATTTTGGCATTTATTTATGATAAGAACATAAGCATAATAATCATGAGGAAGAATGTAAATCACAAATAACTTTCATGGTTTGGAAAAGTAAATTAAATGCTGACCTAATCAAATTTTTCCAACATGGTATCGAAGCTTAGGGAAAGATTATAAGAATTTTTGCAATGCTCCAAATGCCTGAAAGAAGGGGCTCATTATAATCTCCTTGAAGAAAAGCCAAGATAGAAAGAACTATTCCCAAGTCATTGTGAGGCAAAGATCATATTGAAATTATGTACGAGTTTTGAAGCTATTATGGAAGACATAAAGCTTACACTTTACAAACTCATGGACTGAACTATCTCAAGTTATAAAACACAAAGAAAGGAAGGTCTATTAGGGCACATCAAAGGTTTCTATAGGGACATAGAAACAAGGTAGAAATTTTTACAACAATAGTGAGAAGTCTGAGCTCCTATAGTGGCTGTTGCAAGTGATGGAGGTGTCTTAAAGGGTAGTGTTGCATAAGCTTGTAGAGAAATCGAGATTTTAGAGGTGCAAACAAGCCTCTATTGTAAGCCTCATATCCCTATAATCGTTTCAGACCTAAGCCAAAGTATACAAGGTCTAGACTCAAGCTCATAACAATCTTTCTAGCCAGAGAAGGAAGACACCTTGTAAAGGATATTAGACCAAATATTTGAAAAGAATTATGAATCTAATGTCAATGTTTTGCAGTGATTGTTGTAAGCCCTAACTAAGAGGGATAAAGTTGCAAGAAATATGCACTAGACAAACACCAAGTCTATTTCTAAGATAAAAAAATTAAAGAAGAAGGGACAAGAATGGTAATTACAATGTACCCTAACATGAAGTCTTAAGGAGTAGTAGCTTGGCATCCTGAACAAGGGCATTTTTAAGTGTCTTGGGATCATTGAAGCAAGCCCACAATTAAATCTTGAAGGCAGTAATAATGCCCAGGACCGTGAGAACGAGAAGAAGGCTTTGAAGCAACCTCCAATGATCATGAAAGACAAAGGTACATAGTCCTTAAGTTGGGGAAGAGTCAACCAAAAATTAGAGGATAGGTTGCTTTGGTGACAGTGGTGACTATTCTAGTAGTTCTTGCTTGGGTTGAACCTTGTGGATTAGATATTTTTTCATTAAATTGAAAGAGAACTATTATTAGCTCTAATATTAGCTCCTATTGGCCATTGATACCTTTGTAATTCATCAAGAAGCTGCAAAACAAAATGCTATGAAGGTAGTCCATGATACTATTGAAAATAATGAAAGTACCCTTCCTGTTACCAATCACCAGACTAGAGCCACCACCTCCATTGGTGCTGGAATAAAGAGGGCTCATAGAAAGAAGAAGAGGAAGGAATGTCTAGTTAAATTTGATTCTTCCAACGATTTCTTGTTGACATTTAAGGATCAGTTTAGAAAATTTCTTGTTAAGTTAGTTTAATTTGAGATAAAAATTTGGCTAGCTAAATAATAGGTCGACTAGCAAAATAACAGGTTGGCTAGCTAAATGAAAAAGTTCACAATAGAAAACAGAGGGAGCTAAAGATGTAGTGTTTATAGCAAATTGATATATCTTATATGTTTTTGCAATTTGGTCAAGTTTTACCTTGAATTCAAATGAATAAAAACAGTACTATCCAATCTACTTTTCATAGAAGCTAATTGACAGTTGTATGACCAGAGTTATAATAACCACTTTTGGACTCTTCTTGTGACAAGGAAGCCATAGAATTTTTATGAAGTGGAGCTTACCTGGAGTTATTTGGTTGAAAGAGAAAAACTATGAATAGGAAGAATCCTACTAAAATAACTATCTCACAATCTTTGCAACTATTTTCACTGATAAATTCAATGCATGCCTCATTTTTTTCCATGACTTGTCATCCAGATGCCTGAGCCAAAGTCTAAAACCTGCCATTACCAGAAGTTGCTTCAAAGACTAAACCAAAACAAACATCGGTTGAAATTATACCTCTTCTTAAACCTGTAAAATAAATGATTTCAAAAGATTTAATCACTTCTTTATTTCAAAGGTTTAACCTATTTATATTAATTGTTCTTGGGGTTGTGACCTTATTCATAATGCCTAAGATGACCATTGAACCCTCATGGAACTTTGATGCTTATGTTCTAAGAAAAATGCAGACCAATGCCTAAATCCAACCTTTTTTCCATGATTTTGGAGTTGATTCAATCTTCCAAGCAAACTTAGTTATCAGTCATCCTCCTTGGTTATCATAGGGTTCTAATACCATTTGGCCTTACTCATTGAGACCTAGCAACCCAATTTGAAATGTACATTGATATAAATTTTTAAATAGGAAACATGAAATATGTCATGTATTATAAGTTATGAAACTTATGAAACAACAAATCTACTGAATTCTGCATTTTGTATCCAAATATGAAACTTGTTGTAAGGAGGCCATCTAACTTATGAAAATCTTCAATTACAATAAATAAAATACTTTATATATTTATTCAAGTCATGTAGATGTATGTTTTACCTCTTGAAACGTTTTATCCTCCACATATATGATAGTATAGAATTAGTGAAACTGGCCTTCAGAGATGACATGACAATATATTGTAAAACAAAAGAATAATACAACAGATCTACAATGCCTCTCCACATAAGAAATTTCAAACTAACATGCTACTTAAATTAAAATTGGACCATAATGCAAACTACAATGAAAAATATTTACCTTCATATTTGGAAAATCACTAATTTACTGAAGTGTGGTGTTATGTTTTCTATGTTTCCAGAAGATCAATATGCGTTTGTTGTTGTATTTTAGAATCTAGATAAGCCATACGGAAACATGTTGAAGGCTAGTTATTTGGTCCCAATCCGTTTCTAGAATCATTTTAGTTAGCACCGAGGATTAGAAACAGACAGAAACAAAATTATACTCTAGGGCTTTTAATTTTACTCATGCAAACCCAGTTTGCTTCAAGAGTTGTTCATGCCTCATTTGGAGATGCTGAAACTGAAGTTTAACTGAAAGTTTTTCTAGGAGGTAAGCCCCAATGAGAGATAGATTCTGAAGAAAAATGGTTAAATGATATTACCTAGCAAAGACATGATTTTATTGCTATCATCAAAATCATAGCGAGAAATTGCATAATTAGGAAAATCTACACAAGTTTCATAAGTTTTATATATTTGGATACAATAAGTTTCAATAAGTTAGACCTCTCCTTGGTTTTTCTTTACAACTATCTCCTACTTCTTCCCCTCTTCCCTTGTAGAAGACATCAGGTCTTGACAATACAAACTTATTTTATAATATTACACTGGGAAAAAAGGACATTGGATCATAGTACTGATTACCAGCTCAGTGATGGTGTTGAAGTGGCCAACCTTCTATTTAATAGAAACATGCTTGGATTTAATAAGAAGAGAATATACTCAATTCTACATTATGTATCCAAATATGAAACTTATTGTAAGGAGGCCATCTAACTTATGAAACTCTTCACTTACAATAAATAAAATAGTTTATATATTTATTCAAGTCATGTAGGTGCCTGTTTGACCTCCTGAAACGTTTTATCCTCCACATATCTGATAGTATAGAATTAGTGAAACTGGCCTTCAGAGATGACATGAAAATATATTGTAAAACAAAAGAACAGTACAACAGATCTACAATGCCTCTCCACATAAGAAATTTCAAACTAACATGCTACTTAAATTGAACTTGGACCATAATGCAAACTACAATGAAAAATATCTACCTTCATATTTGGCAAATTACTAATATGCTGAAGTGTGGTGTTATGTTTTCTATGTTTCCAGAAGATCAATATGCATTCATTGTTGTATTTTAGAATCTAGATAAGCCATACAAAAACATGTTGAAGGCAAGTTATTTGGTCCCAATTCTTTTCTCGAGTCGTTTCAGTCAGTGCCAAGGATTAGAAATAGACAAATACAAAATGATACTCTAGGGCTTTTACTTTTACTCACGCAACCCTAGTTTTCTTCAAGAGTTGTTAATGCCTCATTCAGAGATGCTGAAATTGAGGTTTAACTGAAGGTTTTTCTAGGAGGTAATCCCCCACGAGAGAGAGATTATGAAGAAAAATGGTTAAACGATCTTACCCAGCAAAGACATGGTTTTATTACTATTATCCAAATCATAACGAGAAATTGCAGAATTAGGCAAATCTACGCAAGTTTCATAAGTTTTATAAATTTGGATACAATAAATTTCAATAAGTTAGGCCTCTCCTTAGTTATTATTTACTCCTACCTCCCAATTCTTCCCCTCTACCCCTGTAGAAGACATCATCCTTGACAATACAAACTTATTTTATAATATTGCACTGGGAAAAAAAGACATCGGATCATAGTATTGATTACCAGCTCAGTGAAGGTGCTGAAGTGTCCAGCCTTCTATTTAATAGAAACATGTTTGGATTTAATAAGAAGAGAATAGTTTCCAATGAAGGATCATTCTTTCCAATTACTATCAACTGTTAATGGAAGTTTGGATTGTAAATGTCTTTTAGTCTTCTTTCCTAACAAAGTTCTAGATATTTGATTCCTTTCTTAATTTGAGCAAATGTTTAACTTTATTCTGTGCAAGAATGAATGTTGATGAAAATAAATCAACTCTGCAGCAAGGGGAGGGAGAATATCCTTCAAATGCAATTTTCGGTAGATGTTTAGGAACTTCTCCAAGTGCATCAGGGCAATCAATTTCTGTGGAAAGTGCAAGTGGTATATCAAGAGGTAGTGATGCAACAATTGTGACACCTTCTAGAAACAATCATATGGCAAGGGTAAAACATTTAGATATTCATCATTAGGACTTAGATTATTCAGATACTACAAGGTGAGTCTGATGCATTACTCTATGTTGTTGGTTTCTTGGGGTTGTGTGTTTGTCATGTTTGAGATAGAGCATTACTGATTGGTTGTACCTTTGCACTTGAACAACACAAAGAAGAGAAATGTGTTCCTAGAGTCAATGGTGGGGAGAGGATTGGGATGTTATGAAACCAGCTGAAGAAAATATAGAAAAGGTAGATCAACGCCTTAGAATTCAGCCTCTTCGAGGGGGAAACCTCCTTTACATTACATAAATGAACAATTCTTAGATGATACAAATTAAAAGACCTCCTTTCTATACATAGGAGTCTAAGGGGTCATAACATAATCAGAGCTGACATAACAATAATAATGTAAGGGAACAATAATAACAATAGTGGGCTTCTATGGGGCACAATAGTAACAATATGGGCACTACATGGGTACGTCAATATAATAAGTGGGTTGTACTAATAACAATAAGGGGTTACACTAGTATTATAGGGGCATAACATGCCCCTCTCCTTCAAAAAGAATTGTCCTCAACGCTTGAGTAGTTCTTGATGCTTCTGTATAAAATTCTTGTCCTCCCATGTGGAATCTTCAGCAGGTAAGTTCTTCCACTTAATGAGATACTCTGAAATTGATCGATTTCATAACTGTCGGGTTCTTGTTTCTGTGACTGCTCCAGGTTCCAATATGATTTTTCCTTCCTCTTCAATTTCTGGCAATATTGTTTGAATTGGGATCTTTTGCAACTTTTGAATAAGTGGCCACACTTATTTGTCCTTCTTCATTCATCCCTTGCTTCATTTATCCAATCTGGTTGGATAATAGAAATAGCACAAAACAATTCTTCCACATCCTCATCCTTGAAGAGTCTTCCCATTCGGTAAGGTCGCCATTTTTTAAGTACATGTAGTATTGCCAACATTTCCTTCTCATAAATAGCTTGCTTGAGATGTAGCAGTAAAAATACCCAATCACCTACATCAAAACATTTTTCACTACGATGTTGATCTACCTGTTGTTTCATTTGATTTTACACCGAAGTGGTGTTATCCTTTAAAATTTGGAGAACTTGTTGTTGATGCTCGATGTGATCTTTCACTGCTTGAACATTTTTCTTCTTGATATGTCCTTCTATCTCTAGAGTTTGAGGAGTGGTAATTTCTTCAAATCCTTTACAAGGTATGGTTGGATTCATTTCTTGATGCTTGATGTGATCTTTCACTTCTTGAACATTTTTCTTCTTGATATGTCCTTCTATCTTGATAGTTTGAGGAGTGGTAATTTCAACCAATGAATTACAAGATATGGTTGGATTCATTTCTTCTTTCTCGATTTGATCTTTCACTTCTTGCACCTTTTTCTTCTTGATATGTCCTTCTATCTTGAGAGTTTGAGGAGTGGTAATTCTTGCCAATGCTTTACAAGATATGGTATGATTCATTTCTTATTTCTCTGGGGTGGGGTCCTGGCATATATATTCTTCGTTTGATGTTTCTTGATCCTTTTCTTCCTTCTCTTCATATCTATGTAAAATAATTTCTTCTCACCACACTTATGACCTTTAGTGCATTTGCTATCACAATTGTCACAAAGCCCTTTTTCTCCTTTTTCTTCCAATTGTTGTGGTGTAACCCTTGTAGGTTGTGGAAGGCTAGGAGAAACAACACTTTCATCTTTATAGTTGTGAGGGGTATGCTTCCTGGTTTCCATAATTTTTCTTTCCACTATGTCACAAAGCCCTTTTACTCTTTCCAATTGTTGTGGTGTTGCTCTAAAGAAGGTGTTACTCTTTGTATCCTCATAATGTAATATCATTTACTCCATGAAAATTGACCACGTAACAAGTTGTTTACGAGAACAAAGCCCTTCATACCATAAAAATTGATCTGGTTCTAAAAATGAAGATGCAATACATACCTTTTGTAACAATGGTACACCATGTAGATCAAAATATTGCTCCATCTGAAGTATCCAATTTACCGGATCCTTGCCATCAAACTTCCTCATCTTACTTTTTCTTGTTTTTAGGAGCTCGATCTTGAAATGAATTTAACTCTGTACTTTCGGATCTTTAAGTTCTGAAATTTCGACCTATAGAAGCCCTCTATGTCCTCTTTCCAATGCCTCCAATCTGATCCAAATTGAATTCTCCAAGAAAGAGTTATGAAAAATCTCCCAAGATGACCTGATTATAGACTAGTTCAGTAGAGTGAACTTGTATGACGTTCCATGAGTCAGTGTTTCGACCTTTCACTCTGAGAAATATCTACAAGAAACTACAGTCTGTCCTATTTCTATAACATCTTACGAAATTTCAATCCGATGCTTAGAGAGAAAGTTATGACGATTTTCCCCAGGTCACCTGTTTGGAATGTAATTAAGGAGTCTGCAAAAATACCAACTTCCTCAGATCATATCTCCGCAAATATAGCACAAAAAGATCTAAAATTCGGACCTGAGGTTCAACACGATGTCTTTTAAAATGGTTTTTTTTTTTAGCTTTGGAAACATTGCAGAAAAAAAAATTATAGCGAGAATGCCACGGTGACCTATTTGGAGTAGCGAAACCTTAGAATCCAAATCTCTGATACCAAACGTTATGAAACCAGCTCAAGAAAAGATAGAAAAGGTAGATCAATGCCTTAGAATTCAGCCTCTTCGAGGGGGCTACCTCCTTTACATTACATAAATGAAAAATTATTAGATGATACAAATGAAAAGACCTCCTTTCTATATATAGGAGTCTAAGGGGTCATAACATAATCAGAGCCGACATAACAATAATAATGTAAGGGAACAATAATAACAATAGTGGGCTTCTATGGGGCACAATAGTAACAATATGGGCACTACATGGGTGCGTCAATATGATAAGTGGGTTGTACTAATAACAATAAGGGTTACATTAGTATTATAGGGGCCTAACATGGGAGGTGACTCTGACAGTTCAACATGAAAGGTGTATCACCACAATTCACCTATTCTCTTTCTTTTTATGACTGAAATTTTCTTTTGGTACATGATGATGGATGGACGTCTTTATGTTGTTGGAGGTAATGGAATTGATATAAATCGATAGTAGATTCATATGTGTTTGTTCTTGTAATGGCAGTCATCAGGCACAAAGGGAGGTCAAATGCAAGACAGGTGTGGACCTCTCCATCCATGGAGAGAATGTGGGTAGCTAATATGTGTGGAGTTCTGTTTAATTCTTGTGGTTGACTAGCTCAAAAAAATATTGATCCACTGGCAGATAATGTTTCCGTTTGTTATACATGGTGTCCTTAGGGCATGCTTGTAATTATATTTGTATTAAACATTGGCCTCGAGGGTTTGTTTCACATATTGTCAATTGTTTAATTGTGTCCAGTCAGTCAGAAGGTTGAGAGCAAGTGTCGGACCACATATAATGAGGTAACAACATGACCATAGAGATTGCTTATTATTTAGCAATTGTTCCTCGTTTATTTGTTAAGTATGACTCCCATTTGTTTTCTCATCATCTTATCTTAATTAGTTATTGAAATTATTATATGTATCATTTTTGAGCAAGCATTGTAGAATGCATATCTATAATTTTTTACCATTTCATATAAAATGCTAAATTGCAGTAATGATTGAGAAATAGTACAATCAATAGGAATTATTACATCGTCAGATCTCTGAAATCGATCAATATGACTGAATCACTGGTGATATGGCTGGGTAGGTAAAATGAATACTGGTTCAAGTGAAAGTTCTAGAAATGATATGTTGAGAATGCCCCCTAGGCACATGATCCAGTGTTGGATTGTTGAGGCCCAACCAAGGTTCGGAGGTGATTTAACCAAACAAATCCCGATACTGCTGGCCCTTCCGGCAACATTCCATGGAGCACAGACTGAGGTCTCACCTGAAGTAGTATGGGAGGGTGCTAGAACAAGGTTTCTGCACCCTGGAGATGTTTGATGCTTTCAAGTGGTCCACGATTTGACCCTGCGCACACGTCACTATGCGCACTTACCCGTATATCGTAGCCTAAGATGCTACCTTTGCGCAGTGCTACTTGGGGGCTGAACAGTGTTATTACCCAAGTCATTACTAGTAATCCTATATGTGTTGATTAACTTAGCTTATTTGTATGCTTTCAGTTATACTTAACAATATTCACAGTTCATACAAGTGCGCGCAGTAAATAAATAGTATAATTGCAATTCATATCCAACAGATAATAACCCAAGACAGATACACATAATTTAGAAAAAAACTTCTCTTTATTATTCTCTTCCTTCGGTTACATACTCTATTCTTCCATGCGCACTCAGCTGCAGGGGTTTGCGCACTCACCTGCAAACTCTACTAGGCCTCTGCACACACAGCTCCAGAGCCTTTTCCTACTACTATAACCCAAGAAACACTTAGACTCTTCCTCTATGCTTCTATCTCATACTTCACTCTCAATTTATTTCTTAACTATATTTTCCACTTAGAGCTTCACTATATTTATACAATCCCATGGTTCGCAGAACATGGGTAGGCCGAAATTACATTCAAACTTAGGGCGGACAACCCTATGACTCTAACATACATTATGCACCTGCAATTTGTGGGCTTTTATAATAATATTACTCAAATCATGGGCTTTGAGCCTCAAAACATGATGTGGGGGGATTCCATGCTCAACAGGCACCCAACACAAACATCGTGACTCACCCTCGAGTCACTCGACCGACGCAACGATCTGAGCGTGGAGTCCCTCCAACTAGTAGTGAATGGTCGTGATATTCGCAATGCACTGAGCTACTGCCTCTGAAACTTGCTTCATTCGTTCCTCTGAGACCTTTGTGTCCGGCGTGCTCGCCTGCATCTATGCATGCATCGCCTAAATGTGTGCAAACATCTCTTCAATATTTGTTGTGATTGTGAAGGCCTCGTCAATCCATGGCTGAATGCACACTTTGAGAAATGCTTCCTTATGGTGCGTTGCATCCACCTTCTCCTTTAATGCGTTGGCTTACTACATCTCGCAAGCCACTGAGTGAGGACTACTGTCTGTGCAGTTCCTTTGATGCTGCCGTACTGCTGTTAGAGTTCGCGTGCCTCTGTCTCTAGCCACTGGATGTTGGGGTCCTCCTACAAAGTCGTGAGGACCCTAAGTGCTTGTTCCAACATATTGGTAGAGTCACACACTGCACCTCCAATTTCTTCCATCCTTGCTGTAATAGAACTAGCACGCTATTCTCAGACTTCTGGGGGAGTGGAAGGCTGCGCCTTCAACCAAAACTAGACAATCTGAAGGTTCAGCTCCAGCTGAACCTTTATTGTCTCTTCTCTTGTGTCACAGACTCTACTTGCCAAACTGTGGATCCACACTTCTACCAGTAGATCTGATGTGATGGCTAGCTCCGGGACACGTCAAAAAGCGTCATCTACCGTGTGCACCAAATGTTGATTCTGCGACACCAACTTGTCATGCTGCAAGCTGAGCTGTTTTATGTTTATTTTTTTCTCGCTAAGAACCTAGATTGTGCGGCTCTCCCTGGCTCGCAACTATCCCGTTATCCCATCCTGTAGCTGATACAACATTTCCTGGGAAGGGCAGCCAAGTTAATGCCAAGGTCTTTCATCATACTAAGCAACAATCGATCCATCGTAGTAGATGACACTAGAGCGCCCTCTGGAAACACTATTGTGCTTTCCATCCTCGCGCGTAACATCTGATCTGCTGCTGAAGTTCCTGCTGTGATGTGCATTGATAAGGTACCTTCCTGAGGGTGCCATACCTATAACTCCTGCAGCTGTGCCCTGAGGGCCCCCAACACACTCTGATGCTCGTACATGAACTCGTGAAGTGCTTCACCTGTACATCACGGACCGTCTCGCCGATGTCATGGAGATCACCTTCGGTTAAGGTGATCGGGTCAATGGCCAACCTCGAGGCCTTGACCTTCTTCCTTGGGCTTGATCTTGCTAGGATGCGCGGGCATTTTAAGTAGGTGGAAGCGGACCCTGGGTCTATGCTCTCTCTTGTTGTTTCTATTTCCTCTGCCTCCTACCCTGAGGATGTTGCTTGGCCCTCGTCTGTTTATGTTGTTGTTACCTCTGCTACCTTCTGCTGCTCCGTGGCTTTCTGTGCTACTTCGCGCATTGCCCTTTCCTCAGCTGTTGCTTTTTCATTCCACCTTTTCTTTGCTAATTGAGTGATGCGCAGCTTAGCATCATCCTTTTTCTTCTGGGCTACCACCTTCTCCAATTCTGCCAGGTTTGGAGTGCGCCATCCAGGAGCCCATGTCACCAAGACATTAAAAATCGCGTCATCAGTGGCTACAAATAGTAGTTTCATCAACTTTGAAGTCTGAAAAACTCTGGAGACTATTGTGCACCGTAGGTGACAGGCACGACCTCTTATTGATCCAGATCCGAATGCTCGCCTCCATGAGTACCCATAAAATTTTGATGTCACGGATCCATTTTGCGTCCTTGGTGGCCCAGAGCGAAGTGTACTTCATGGTGATCTGGATTCAAACAAGAATGCAACAAACTATAGAGATAACCATAAACACAAAGATATAGTAGAACTAATACTTCATTTAATTAATGTAAAATACTGAAATATGCTTACAAATAGAAATGAAATAAACCAACTAGGGCGATGGTAGCTTATCTCTGAGAAGAGATGTGGCGGCTACATGCCTCTGAACTGTGTTACAATGAGGCTGAAAGGCCTATTTATTGTTGAGAAACAATGGAAAACCCTAAACATCCAAAACTCTAACCCTAGAAGATGAAACACCAAACTGTGGGCCCCGTTTGGGTAAATTAGTACATTAACTTTTCGGGGTTGTCACTTTGGCATACGATCTCTGTTTGACGTGCACAGTATCTCATTAGAAAGATCTATATGAGAACTACAACTTTGGGAAGAGAAACATTGGACCATGGACCCATGTTTCTCGCATATTTCCCAAAAAACATCGTTTAGGGCCTCAAAACAGCTCCAGAAGTTCAGGACTTGAAAAACTGCTAAAAATAGTAAATTTTGCTACAATTAAGGAAACTGAAAAGATGAAAGAAACAATGGTGGGGGTCCAAGTGGAGTGGCAGGTGGCCACCAATATCCACTTGGATCATTACTCTCCCCTTAGGAAGCAATGGTCCCCATTACGTTGAGTTCCTGCATGAGATGAGGAAACTTTTGTTGAACATGGTCCCTGATGAGCCACTTGCCCTGGTCAAGGAGTTAGCCTACTTTGACAACTTGATACAATTGGATATTCTACTAGCGAGTGTGCTTGATTTGTGTGTCCATGATCCGATCAGTTGCAGCTTGTTCCATGCAATCTGGATTTAACTCTGTGGGTGTGAGTTGTTCTACAATGTCAGATGTGTCTAGTAATGGTGGAATGTATGGTAGAGGATGGTCCACATTGAACACTTGATGCAAGCAAAGGAATGGGGGAATGCTGTGCTCCAAAGCATTGTTTCCTGCAACCTTGGTACTAGTGTAAGGACCATGTCGGAGTGGTATGAGCTTCTGATGGGCTCTTGTAAGGTGTTTTTTCTGTAGATGCAACCAGACTTTGTCGCCCACTTGAAACTTGCGTGGTACCTGATAGTGCAACGGTGTCCCTGTGGGTGAGGAGAAGATGGTCCTATTTGTTTTCATGACCGTATCCATCTGCTGCTGCTGTTGCTGCATGGAGGAACCCTTTGCGGGGGTCATGGATGTGGCGACGATCTTCCCCTTACTTTGGGAGCGAACAAGACAAAATAAATTTCCTAGTCTGTGAGATGATCTTGCTACCTTTCTTAGCAGTGATCAAAGAGGTGGCGGTAGGTGGGGCTACCTCTGGTATCCTGTATAATTACTTACCCAAAGAAATAATAATAGCACGAAGCCTTGACTCATACACAACATGTCGCCTACAAGTATGGTTTGCCTAATAATACATCACAAACATCCAGAGGTGTAACATCAAACAATATCTCATCTTTGAAGGGTTTGATGCTGTAGGAAAGGCAACACTGCTGGCAAACTCGAAGATCTCGTCCTTGGTGAAGCCACCTGATACTGTGTAGCTGCGGGTGTGGTGTAGTCGACAAGCCCAACCGCTTCATGATCTCTCCTGAAATGAGGTTCTTTTGGCTACCACAGTCAATGATGAATTGCAGTGGCGAACTCTTCACCCACATATGTGAGTGGAAAAGATGCTCTCCCTCTTCTGGATCTTCGGGCTCATTCTTCTGGACCCTGGCAGTGGCAACAGTGGCACTGGGCTTTGCATCAATGATCTACTTTCCTTTGCCATTCCCCTTGTCAGGTTCTAACTCAGGGTGGGAACATGCATCTGATTCTGAAGCCTTCAACTTGGCCACCAGCGACTGCGTGGTCCTACACTCACTTGTGTTGTGAGTGGGGCTCATGTGGAACTCACACCACTTTCCTATATCCTTCGACTTCATGGTGTTTCTCTTTTCTTGTGGCATTGACGAGTTGTCTTTGGTTGGCCCGTCTTGGCTTTGTCCTTGGTTCTGCGATTTGGGGAAGCCTTTCCCTTGCTTCAAATTCGCAGATCCAAAATCCCAATTTTTTTGTGTGAACTTTTGCTTGATTTTGATAGCGTATCAGTACGTCGTGCCGAGTGAGGAGATGTTAAGGAATTCTATTTTTTCCTAGATGTATCTGTGTAGGTAGCCGCAGTATTTGAGTACCAAATGTAGCTCAGAGTCCTTGATACCCAACTGTGTTCGAAAGGTATGAAAAATGTTTATGAACTCTGGCACATCTTGGTCCCTTCCCTGTCGGAGCGTGGTCCACTTTATGTATTTGTCCTCATAGCTTTTGATAGGGTAGTAATTCTCTTTGATGGCTTCCCAGAATGAATTCCAAGTGGGTGTGGCTGAAAACAGTGAGCCTGTACTTTCATCCTTCTGCTCGCAATAGGTTTCCCACTAGTCTTTGACGTGGGGGGCTGCTTTAAGAAGAGAAAAAATAATCTTTTCCCGACTGGAAACATCATGAAAAGAAAAATAACCTTCTAGCAGATTTAACCATTTATCGAGGACATCTACGTCTATCTGACCCTCGAATATGGAGATTTCAAAATTAACTTGTACCTTAAATGATGTGGCATTTCCAAAGTAGCTGTTGGAAGTCGATGCGTTGCCCTTGGGTAGCTGCTGAAGGATCTGGGCAAAGCTATCCATCATCGCGTTGCTTTGTCGCTCGAGGGATTCTTTGAGCAAGATTTTGATAGGATATCCTGCCCCCTCATCTTTCTTGTGATCTACCATGGGAGGCCGTTGGGATTTGCGAGGCTGGTCTTGCAAAGGTTCAAACAATTCTAACCCTAACTCCTTATATCCCGACCTCGTTGGGGACATGCAAAGAAAAATAGAAAAAGAAAACTTGGCTCTGATACCACTGATCTGGATTCAAATAGGAATGCAAAAAATTATAGAGATAACCATAAACACAGATGCAACGGAACTAATACTTCATTTCATTAATGTAAAATACTGAAATATGCTTACAAACAGAAATGGAAATAAACCAGCTAGGGTGATGGTAGCTTATCTCTGAGAAGAGATGTGGTAGCTACATGCCTCTGAACTATGTTACGATGAGGCTCAAAGGCCTATTTATTGTTGAGAAACAATGGAAAACCCTAAACATCCAAAAATCTAATCCTAGAAGATGAAACGCCAAACTATGGGCCCCATTTGGGTAAATTGGTACATCAACTTCCTGGGGTCGTAACATTGGCATACAATCTTCATTTAACGTGCACAGTATCTCGTTAGAAATATCTATCCGAGAACTACAACTTTGGGAAGAGCAACATTAGTCCATGGACCCATGTTGCTCCCAGTTTTCCCAAAAAACGTCATTTAGGGCCTCAAAACTGCTCCATAAGTTCAGGATCCAAAAAACTACTAAAAATAGTAAACTGTGCTACAATTAAGGAAACTGAAAAGTTGAAAGAAACAATGGTGGGGGTCCAAGTGGACTTGGTGGGTGGCCACAAATATCCACCATGCGGCCTCTGGTATCTCTCTGTCAATGCTGGGGAATTGACTGTCCTCCGGTAGTCCCACTACTAGCAATATGGATAATAGCAACCATGTGTAGTGGAAGGTTTTACCCTACTCCTGGGCTTCATGACAGTTTGTCAAAAACTCCTCATAGAGGAATTCGGACCAGTTGAACTGGTCCCCCTCTGCGCACTGCTTGGCTAGCACAACCACTGACGCTAGTACCTCATCGGCACGACACTTTGTCATTACTTTGCCAGCTAGGAGTTGGGTCATTGCGCACACCCCTTTTTCCTTGATGTTGGAGATGATGTAGCCCCTCTTCTTCTTCTCCATCTTATATTTCACCTTCATGGCTTTCGAGAGAGCCAAATCGATACCCTTTTCAGCTATAGTCGCGAGGTCAATTCCCTTATAGGGGAGCCGAGAAATCTGGTGAATGAGGTCTGCCATGATGGGAATAGGCTCCTCCAACCATAAATACCCATCATGCAACAGGCAGAGTAGTTGCCTGATGATGAAAATGGTGATGGGAACGCGGTGGAAATGTGGTATCCATAACAAGTGCAGCAACGTGGCCTTTTCCACACTACGTAACCATTTTCATGGCTCTAATGTTATCACCACCCCCTCAGTGTTCTGATTCATTAGGTTCCCAGTCTCTAGGTGAAAAAACTTCTCGCTATCAGCAAGGTCCCAGTCTTCAAATTTCATGGTTGGCACGCGGCCTAGGTGCACGCCTTCAAATACAATGCCATATGGGAGGAGCGGGGTCTGGAGTGAACTTTTCATTTCGTCCATGCCCTTTGGCACTTTGGTTTTCCCTTTTCATAGAGGGACATACACTGGCAGTTTTATTGCAGAGTGCAACTGTTGGATATCCTCCTCCATGTCTTCTTCTTCCTCTGTTGTGGCAATCAGGGCCTACAAGTCTTCTTCTTCCTCATCTGTTTCTATTGTGACTGCTTTCCACTTCTCTTCCATGGATAGTTTGTGCCACAGATTCCATGGGGACATGCGTACTGGCCCCATTGCCTGTTTATCCTTCTTGGGCCTCAGTGTTCATGGTGATTTCAGGATTTCTGTCATCACCCCAGCACCTTCTGGAACATCCTCCACCATGTGGGTCTACGCGGCCTCGTCAGCAGGTACCTCTTCAATTCCCAACCCATTCTTAGTGGCTTTCATCCTTTCTAGGTTGTATTCTGTCTCTCACGAACTTAGGGGCTCAATTATTGCTCGGCTCTCAATGCTCTGTGCTCTACTCAAACGCTCAATTCTCAAATGACCAATTGTTGTTCACTGGCTAGCCGTGTGAGTTTTATAGCACCTTTCAAATTCAAATTCGATCATTCCCCCCAATTTCAGGCCATTAATGCTTTCTTGGTGGCAGAGTTTCTCAAATCTTTCCCATAACTCGCATCTTAAATGCCCACCACCTGCTCCATTTGGCCTCAAATCAAACATCCCGTCATGAATAGTGATAGCAATGGTCAGTTCCTAGCCGACCCGCGCAGCAGCGCAACCCTCCGTGCACGGTTGCGAACCTTGTGATGTTCTAATTCTGTGCACATCTCTAATATCGTGCAGCTCCCAGGCATAATATTTTATAGTCCTGCGCTCCATTTCAACTGCCTGGAGCGCTAAGACTGTTCTTCCTACAACTAGTCAGGTGGTTGCACCACCCTTGTGGGGCTCCATCCCATCCTCTATCATAGTTCGTGGAGAATCCCCAACTTCCATTGTGGTGATCGGCATCGCGCACTCTCCTATTTACAATGTGTTATCCTATTTGGCGATATGCAGTCCCAACCACGGTAGCAGACTAACTAGTCCACAGTGATAGTCCTCCAACTCGTTAGTACGATCGTACACACTTTTCCTTGCCATCCTTGGTTTTTTGACGAGAAATTATTTCTTTATTTCGATTTCCAGCTTCTTGACCTCTGAATCCATTAAAGTGCTTTTCTCCCTTAGTCATACCCAGTCTTTTTCAAGTTTGCGAAGTCTAAAGTTTCCCTATTGGATTTCTTCGTCAAGTCTTATATGTTCTATTTCACGTAGCTGTGTGATTTCTTCATTTTGGTCGGCGTGGACTGTCATATCTATGGGTGCTATTATGCACAGACTCGTCTTCACATGCTCCACAAGGACTACATCCTCTGCTTCATACTTCAGCTTCAGAAACGCTTGTGTAGTCAAAGTTTTGCACATGGTCCTATAAGCCCATACAACCATTGGTACGCGCAGGTCCCAGTCAGTGTGTCTCACATGGTGGACCCTATTCAGCACTTCGCACACCTTGTCAAAGGCTTCCCCGTGTATGATTTTTGGTGTGCTAGGTTGTATCATACTTCGTCGTTCGTGCACTTGTCTTGCCTGCTTCTGCTTGTTGTTCCTGTTTCCTACCGTGAGACCGGTGTGTGTTCACGCGGGTTGCATACCATACGCCTGTACTCATATGGAAAGGTGGGCACACATGCTATTTTTTCCATCCTGCTAAGCTTCCATCCTCGTCTGAGGCTTCCAAAATCATAAGTGCATCATCCTTTTTCATCCGCACTAGTCCTCAAAGCTTCTCTGATTCGTACCCTACCACCTTGCAGGAGTAGCGCACAATGCCCATTTAAGAGAATTGAACTGCCGCTATTCTACCACTGCGCTTTCAAATTTGTTTAGGAATTCATCCACCACTATCAACCCATCATACATAGGAAAATTTCTTACCTCGGTTGTCACAAACGTGGTGATCTCACCATCATGTTGCAATTAAGCGTGGTTACCTCGTGTAACTAGTTCTGCCTTCATTCTACTTCCTCATCTAAATCTGATGTGCAGGAGCTTTCGTGCTACCACGAAATCTAGCCATCCAATATAGGATTCACCCAATCCTGTTCCTGAGTGGTTATCTTGTATATACAGTCTAGCCCATCCTCACTCTTGTCGTCATGTACTGGCTCTATGTAGTGCGATCCTTCTGCGAGGTCTAAAGGTACCACTACACGTAGTGACTTTTTCTCAAAAATCATTGCACTTCTTTAGATTTATGACTCTATTCATATCAGTAGCCCAATCTATTCCCAGTAGCATGGGATAGGGATTGCTATCATCGACAATCTCTATCACCTCGAAATATGCAAGCGCACTGACACCTTCAATTTCTACCATTATTCCCTGTAATCTTCCCATCGGTAGGATCTTCTGCTGGTTTTCCATTCGAAATTGAATAGGGTACCATTGAAATGCAAACCTACCCGTACACTCCCATGTCTTCTTTGGCAGTACATTCATGTCTGATCCTAGATCTAGAATTACTTGATCCATTTCATACTCCCTGATTTGCGCAGTTAATCTCATTTCCCTTCCTGTTCGCAATGTGTGCTTTCCGAGCTTTTAGACTATGCACGATTCTCCCAACCCAATGCACCTAGTGATAAGTTCCTGTAGTCCCTTCACCACTTTGCTATCACGCAGCAGCTTCATACATGTCTCCAAATAGGTAGTGAGCATTGAAGGATCCATCTCTGGCTCTAGTTGGTCCTAACTACTTGAAGTGGAGGCCTCCGTGAAGCTCTTCTTAGCTTCCGTGAATGTCTCCTTCGTGTGCCCCAAATCAAACTAATGTTCCTTTGTAGGAGCCTTACAAACCCATGCACTTTCTTTAGGCTGCTTACATTTGTCTTCTCCTATCGTGATACCACTTCGGAGTACTATGTTTACATTTGGGTCCTCTTCGCGAGGCTCAGACCTTATTATTTGCAAATTCTGAGTCAGGGGAGGCTGGACTGTCACTTTATCGTGCAACCTCGCTATCAGTGTAGGGCAATCCTTTGTCTCATGATCAAACTGAGTGCAATATAAACATGATGATCTCGTCAGGTTTGTACAATTGCGGGCATAATGCCCTCGCCCTCCGCAATTTTAACAAATCAGTTGTCCGTGCTCCCTTCCTGGTCCCATTCCACCTTGACCTCGTCCACACCCTTGAAATCCAGTGCGCGCCATCCCTACATTTGGATCGAGGGCTCACATTTTGTTTTATGCTCTGTAGGTAGGAGTCTGATCCATCATCAACTTGTAACTTCTATAGGTGCACTCATCATGGCCTACCAACTTGCAGAAATTACAAAACAGTTGCTGGGATGTTTGTGTATATTTCTGTAATAGGTGACAGTTATTTGTAGTGTGTTTAACTCCTATCTGACAAATCATGCACCATAATGTAGGCGTCGCGCTCAGTCCTGCTTGTGCCTCTGGTCATAATGGCATCGGCCCTCCTGCCGCTAGATAGTTCGCGAAGACTGAACAATGGTCCTTGTCATGCCTCTGGCCTTTTCATTTAATGCACCATACTTCGTTGCATGCTTCTAGGCAAGTTGTCCTGTCTTGTTTCAAAATTTGCATTTCCAAACACAAATTTTGCAATTGCGCGTGGATTTGTTGAACTACTAGGCCAGGATCTTGTATTGGGGTCTCATGTAGTCCCATTATAATCTCTAAAGCTTCTACCTGGGTGGATAACTTTTGCTGTGATAATGCCATCCTCAAATGCGGTGTTAGTGATGCTACAAAGCATGCGTGATGTTGTCCATCCGTTAAGGTCATGTTGGCTTTGTGAATCATACTCTTCAGTCTCTGATCTAGATCCCATGGGGTCTCGCCTGGAAGGATCGTGATTTCCTTAAACCCAATAATCAATTGTGTCTCCGAATTTGGCCTACTAAATTCTCTATTCAACGTAGCCTCAATATATGTGATCCCCGTGTGTGGATTGTCATTAAAATGCTTAATGTACCATGTTAGTGCACGATCCGGCAACGTGCTTACTAGCGTTGCCTTCTTTATATTATCATCCACAACTCCTTGTGCTTCCCATACGGCCTTTACCACGAACCAAAATTGGTCTGGATCTTCATTCCCTACTCCTCTGAATACCAGAAATTTTATCGCACTCACCATATTGAACTGTGGTGGTGGTAGAGGTGGTGAGGGTAGAGATGGAGGTGAAGATGGTGAGATTGGTGGTGGTGTAGGTGGGGGTGGTATGCGTGGAATTTGCTGCATTATCACATTGATCGTGCTTCTCAGAGAAACTTTCACGAGCTCTCCCTCACTTTCCCACTAAGCAGAAGTTGAAGGGATATTTTCTATCTCTGCGCTACCTTCATTTCTATAGATCCTCCCACTTTGTGTAGCCCCAAACATCAATTTATTCGCATAACCTGCTTTTCAAACAATAGCTTTTTAGTCCAAGTGTTCAACGATTTAATGTACTTACCTTGCTGTCCTTTGAGGAAGCGTCATTCCACCTCGTTGTAGCTGACGATCGTATCTATAGAAAATTCATTGATAAACCCTCCTATAATTCGATCAAGCCAATGGTCCATAGCGCAAGTGATCTTATCTTTTGATGCTTCTGGTCTACGCACTAATTCTGGAGTAAACACAATCAGTTTGTTGAGCCTACACGTTCCCTAACTGTCTGCTAGCTTTGGGATCCACTCATACAACGTAGAGGGCAAGGATGCAAAGGAAATTTCATGGATTTTTGTATATAAATAGCACTCTAACCATTGTTTCTTTGATACTCGTGGATTCTTGTTTTCCTACGCTATGAACTTGTGAATTTTTCTGTCCAACCACTCTTCAATTTCTTTCTTCATCATATTCTAGTGACACAACATCAGACATCCCTTATGTAGATCCTAGTCCCGAAAACAAAAAAATTTGTTGGCTTGTTGGGGCCTGACCTAGATTGGAAGTGATTTAACCAAACAAATCCCAATACTATTGGCCCTTTCGACAATAGTCCATGAAGTGTGGACTGAGGTCTCACCCGAAGTAGTATGGGAGGGTGCTAGAACTAGGTTTCCGCACCCTGGAGATGTCTGATGCTTTCAAGTAGTCCGCGGTTCAACCCTGCTCGCACGTCGCTACACGCACTTGCCTGTACCTCGCAGCCTGAGATGTTGCATTCACGCAGCCCTACTCAGGGGCTGAACAATGTTATTACCCAAATCCTTACTAGTAATTCTATTTGATTTGATTAACTTAGCTTATTTTAATGCTTTTAGTTATACTTAACTATATTCACAATTCATACAAGTGTGCGCAGTAAATAAACAGTATAATTGCAATTCATATCCAACAGATAATAACCCAAGATAGAAACACATAATTTAGACAAAAAATATCTTTATTATTCTCTACCTTCAGTTATAGACACTATTTTCCCTACGCACTCAGCTACAGGGGTCCGCGCACTCAGCTACAAAGCCTCTTCCTACTACTACAACCCAAGACACACTTAGACTCTTCCTCTATGCTTCTATCTCATAATACGATCTCACTTTCTTTATTAACTATCTTTTCCACTTAGAGCTTCGCTCTATTTATACAATCCCATGGTTCGCAGACCATGGGTAGGTCGACATGTAGGTTTTAACCCTGTACAAAAATTACATGCATACGAATTCTAAAACACAAAAAATAAACAATGCAAGAGCATAACACATAAAACACATATACACAGATATTTTCCCCTAGATCCCAAAACCGGGACTACCAGCTTGATTTTTCATTATGTTCCTTTTAATGTTACAATACATATTTATACATGTCGAGGCATCCAATACCATGGACAGAGAAACCATCACATCCAAAACCATGGACTGAAAACCATCGCGTCTAAAATCATGAGAAAAAAATCATGTATAAAACCATAGGTAGGTCTGCCCAACCTAATATAGCATCCAGAAACAAAATTTTCCAAGGCGCTGCGCCAAACCCCATAGAGTGGGGTTACCTACACCCCTCAAACCCCCTGTGACTCGCCCCACTACACAATCAGCGCAACGAATGGGAGGTTCACCCCCCTTCTAACCCCCCAGTTAACTACGTGGGTTTGTCATGGAAAGAATATAACACAACCCAACATTCTCCCACTTGTTGTTTTCTTTCCACAGGGAGCCACAAGAGAGCTTTGTCATTTATCCAACCCTGCAACGCCCATTTTTTCTCTACACCAAGAGAACATCCCAGAGCTCACAGATTTTTTCAATGCATCTGTAGTATTCTTTAAAGTGTACACCTTTACCAGCAACACCTTTTTGTCTTCTATCATATCCGTCATAAAGTGATACTGAACCTCAATGCACTTTGTCTTTAAATGATATGCAGGGTTCTTTTCCAAGAAAATTGCACTTTGGTTGTCACAATCTATCCTTATTGCTCCCCGTACTAACCCCATACTGGAACACAATCTCTGGAACCAAACTACTTCCTTGCTTGCATGAGTGGCTTCCATGTATTCTGCCTCCGTAGTTGATAGTGCCACTACAAATTGTTTCTTACTCATCCAACTAACTGCACCTCCAAATAGGTTAAACACATACCCACTTGTAGATCTTCTCCGATCCAAATCTCCAGCCCAGTATGCATCAACAAAGCCATGAATATCCAACACTCTGTTCAATCCTGGTCTCCCTTGGTAGCACAAACCATAATCACTAGTGCCACGCAAATAACTGAAAACCCGCTTCACTGCTATCTAGTGCTACTTCCCTAGTTTTGAGATAAACCTGCTCAATACTCCCACTACATGTGCAATGTCTGGTCTAGTACAGACCATCACATACATCAGGCTACCGACTGCACTTGCATATGGAACACAAGACATGTCCTCTTCCTCTTCTTGTGTCTTGGGACACTATTTAGCAGATAACTTTACACCTACAGGAATAGGAACCTTCACCGGTTTATTGTCCTGCATATTAAACCTTTGCAATATTGTCGCGACATACTTCCTCCGGTTTAGCCAGAGCTTCCTCTTTGTCTGATCTCATTTAATTTCCATGCCCAAAATATAGTTTGTAGCACCAAGATATTTCATGTCGAATTTGGAGGACAAATGGGTCTTCAAATCCTGGATAATTTCTTTGTCATTTCCAACGAGCAACATATCATTTAGATACATGACCAGATAAATAACATGACCACCAATTAATTTAAAATACACACAATGATCTGCTTTCCTTCTAGTGAAGCCAAATCTCGTTATAAATGTATCAAATTTCTGATATCACATCCTTGGTGACTACTTTAACTCATACAAAGACTTCTTTAACTTGCATACCAGTTTTTTCTTACCCTTCACCGCAAAGCATTTCGGTTGCTTCATGTAGATATCCTCTTCCAGATCCCTGTGAATAAATGTTGTCTTCACATCCATCTGTTCTACCTCAAAATCAAAAGTAGCAGCAACAGATAAAAGTAATCTAATAGAAGTTACCTTGGCAACAGGAGAAAAAATATCATCAAAATCAATTCTCGGCACCTGGGAATAACCTTTTTCTACCAACCGAGCTTTTTATTTCTCCACCTTTCCTTCTGCATTTGTCTTCTTCTTGAACACCCATTTGCTTCCAATGGGTTTCCTTCCAACCGGAAACTCCACCAGAACCCAAGCCTCATTTTTGTGCAAAGATGCCATTTCATCAATCATGGCCTCTTTCCAGATTTTTCCATCCTCTGAATCTATTGTTTCCTTCACAGTTCTAGGATCATTATCAGTAATAGATAAAGCAAAATTTGAATAGAAAGTAGATAAACTATACATTTTTGGATGACTTTTTTCTTGAAGTGATCTTCTCACACCCGGAGTTTGTGGCTCTTCATCTTCTGATTCCTCCTCTGTTATAGAGTCTGATTCTTTATCCTTTTGCTCAAACTATATCTTCTCAAGTTCCTTTGGTTGGACTTCACATTTAATAACATATTTCACCTCTTTGAACACCACATCTCGGATGTACACAACCTTCCTTGTTACTAGGTTCCAAAGATTATAACCCTTTAAACCATCGTTATACCCAATAAAGATGCACTTTTCAGATTTATTATCCAACTTGGTTCATTTCTCCTTTGGAACATGTACATATTCATCACATCCAAATACCCTCAGATGTGAAAGAGAGGGTTTCTTACCAGTCCATACCTCTTGTGGAGTCTTATCCTCCAACTTTGATGAAGGTGATCTGTTGACTAGGTAACGTGCTGTCTCCACCGTCTCTGCCCAAAATTCTTGTCCTAACCCGACACCACTGAGCATGTTTCTTGCCCTTTCCATCAATGTCTTGTTCATTCTCTTTGCAAATCCACTTTGCTAAGGGTATATGGAGTAGGCTTCTGTCGTGCTATACCACACTTCTGAAAGAATTCTTCAAATTCCTTACTGCAAAACTCTCCACCATTATCTCTCCTCAACTCCTTTATCTTCTTCTCTATCTAGTTTTCCACCAGAGCCTTAAATTCTTTAAACCTGTCAAAGACTTCAGATTTATTCTTAAGGAAATATATCCATGTATTCCTTGAGAAGTCATATATAAATGATACATAGTACACAAACTTACCCAGTGATGGAACCTTCACAGGTCCAAACACATCACTGTATACAAGCTCTAATGTCTGTTTCACCCTCTTACCACCAGAGGGGAAAATCACCCGATTCTGCTTCCCATATACAAAATTTTCACAAAAATCAAAATCCAGAGAGCTATTATTCATAGCTTCTACCATACCTTTACCATGAAGTATTTGAAGGCCCTTCTCTCCAATATGTCCTAGCCTTTGATGCCCCAACATGGTCTTCTCTCCAGAGACCACTAGATTTTCTGCTCCACTTTCAGGAACCATGGAAATGTTGCACCCATCAATAGTAGTGCTACCTTGCAGCTTGTACAGAGTTCCAATTCGAACTCCCTGCATCAATACCAGTGCCCCTCGAACCATCTTGTAGGTATCCTTTTCGAACACTGTTTTTACACCTGCATCATCCAACTTGCTTACAAAAATCAAATTTCTAGCTAATGCAAGAATATGTAGAACACCCAAAAGTGTTCTAACCCTTCCACCTTGCAACTTCAACTTTACTTTTCCACGACCAACTATTCTAGCCTTCTTGTCATTCCCCAAGAAGACATCACCACCATCATATCTCTCATACTCGTAGAACCACTCTCTATGGGGAGTGAAGTGAAAGGATGCACTTGCATCAATCAACCATGCCTCATGATCTACATGTGTACTTGAAGAAGCGAAGTACACATCCCCACCTTCATCTAAGGTGGTTTTCACCTCTGCAGAAGGAGCATCATCAGATCCCTTTCCTTTATCAGGAGCTTTAAATTTACAGTCCCTTTTGTAGTGCCCTTCCTTTCCGCATTTCCAGCACACCACCTTTACAGGTTTTCTTAGAGATTTAGATCTCCCTCTAGATTTAGGTCTCCCACTCAATGACTTATTTTTGTTTATGTTCTGGGACTGTCCTCATACAGACAAGGCATCACCATTATGGCTCTCCATATTTTCCTTGTTGGGTTTTGTTATATTCTTTCCACGACTAGCCCACATAGTTAACGGGGGGTTAGAGGGGGGGGTGGAGCCCCCCATTGGTTGCACTGATTGCATAGCAGGGGGGTCACAGGGGGATTGAAGGGTGCAGGTAACCCCACTCTATGGGCGGAGCCACCTATGGTTTTGCGCATGATTTTTGCACATGGTTTTTGACGCGATGGTTTTCGGTCCATGGTTTTGGATGCGATGGTTTTCGGTCCATGGTTTTGGATGCGATGGTTTTCGGTCCATGGTATTGGATGCTTCGAAATGTATAAATGTGTATTGTAACATTGAAAAGAACATTATGAAAAATCAAGCTGGTAGTCCAAATTTTGAGATCCACAGGAAAATCTCTGTTTATATGTGTTTTATGTGTTATTCTCTCACATTGTTTATTTTCTATGTTTTAGAATTCGTATGCAGGTAATTTCTGCACAGGATTAAAACCTACATTTGGTATCAGAGCAGTTTTGGCTTCAAGGGGACACCTTTGTTGCTGAGGGGTTTCACTGCTGAGGGGTTTCGCTCGGGCCTATGGTGGACTCTATTCAGTGGGAGATCTTCGAGATCGATTCTGGTGGTGAAAGAAGATGGCGAGAAGTGGAAGGATAGAGATCGAAAAATTTAATGGTCAGAGTTTTGAGTTGTGGAAACTCAAGATGGAGGATTTTTTGGTGGATAAAGATCAATAGATTGCGGTAGATCTGGGTACTAAACCAATGGGAGTGTCTGATGAATAATGGAAGAAGTTGGACCGAAAGGCAAAGAGCACAATACGATTGTGTGTTTCAGATTCAATATTGCTGAATGTATCAGGGGAAGCTACGACGAAGGCTTTGTGGGACAAGTTAGGGACTTTGTACCAATCTAAGTCCCCAGTGAATAAACTATTCCTATGAAAAAAGTTGTATAACCTAAGGATGAAAGATGGAGACTTGGTAACAGAGCATCTGAATGCATTTAATATTGTGGTAAGTCAGTTAGCATCTGTTGATATTAAAATTTCAGATGAAGATAAGTGCATCAGTTTGTTGTGTTCTCTACCAGATTCATGGGATAGTCAAGTTATTGCAATAGATAGCAATGCAACTGCCTTACAGTTTGATGAAATAGTCTCATCCTTGCTGACAGACGAGATGAGACAAAAAGATATGGAGAGCCAGAATGGTGATGCCTTGTCTGTATGAGGGCAGTCCTAGAATAGAAACAAAAATAAGTCATCAAGTGGGAGATCTAAATCTAGAGGGAGATCTAAATCTCCAGGAAAACTTGTAAAGGTGGTGTGTTGGAAATGTGGAAAGGAAGGGCACTACAAAAGGGACTGTAAATCTAAAGCTCCTAATAAAGGAAAGGGATATGATGATGCTCCTTCTGCAGAGGTGAAAACCATCTCAGATGAAGGTGGGGATGTGTACTTCACTTCTTCAAGTACTGATGAGCCTCATAAATGGGTAATTATATGGGCTCATTTTGCCTCCTAACCTAGTCAAACCAACCATTCTCTTAGCTTATTACATGATTTTCTGATTATATTTATGCTTATAGAGTGAGTTGAGTTAGTTATTGTGCCATGTGGTCTAATGTGCATTTAATGCAGATTATTGATGATTTTTAAAGTCAAAGTCAAGGATCTAGTGGACAAATTGCAGCAATAACTTGAAGGGGATAGAGGAGAGGAATTGGAGGAGGGAATCCCCCTCATTTATTCCACCTCACTTTGAATTCTCCTCCATTCAGCTCGGAGTACAAGCAGTTGAATCATGCAGTCGGGCAAGTGGAGGATGACTGATGATTATCTCGAGTTTTGGGAGCCAAGCCTCCCTGATTTTAAGTAGTTTCATTTGTATAAGTAGAGAGGCCTAGAGCCTCATAGGGTCGATTTTTTTTTGGATTTTTGCTTATGTAAACTCTGCTCAATTTCGAGTTCATTATTTTGTGACAGTTTCATGTAATCTTGTTATTGTTTTGAGAATAAAGATGGAATCCTTTTTGAGCTAGCACTGAGTTACCTCAGAGGGTTGAAGCTCTTGGGTTACGGCCCAATCCAAGCAGCCAAGCTCCTCTTTACTTGTATTTGTATGCTTTGTTTCAGTTTTTAGATTAGTTTGTTGTCAGATGTATTTCTTTTATGGTTAAGAATAGGTTGCTTTTGATGATTTAGTAGTTTTCTTTCAATTGTGCTTTCTATAGTAGGTTAAACAGTGATCAACAAAGATTCAAAAGGCTAGAAACAGTGCCTTGGCCTCTCTTCCTCCATTTGGGACCATGATTTGAGGAAAAGACCCTCTTGTTGCCCCAAAAACATGGATTTTCCTCCATAGGACTTCTAGTGTTTGTAGCTTTTTAGAAGGTTAATAGTCCAGTCTTGCTTCGCTTTAGATATTCTTCATTATGCTTACTTCCTGATTTGCAATAGTATTCTCTCATGCTTTCCTTTCCTACAATATTTCTCAACATTTCCTTTCATAGATCATAGTTTAGACACATTTTATGCAAAACTCTGTTTTTCCTCAATACATTCACTTCACTTGTTGCTTGATTTCCTTGGTTGACTGTCAGTTCCTATGCAGTATATCTCTTCTAGTAGTATCCTAGGTTATTAGAAATCATTCCCTCCATCTCATCCATGCCCTATTGGTCTCTCAAATCTCACCTCAATTCTGCCTTAGTTTCCTGCATTTTTCCTACGACTTCTTCCTCTCTCCTTGAGAAAATCCAATCATCATTCTCTCTCTTGGTGGTTCACAGTAGACCATAGGCACCCTAACACCTCATTTCGACCTTCATCCACATTTTTCACCTCCACTCACACCCTCAAAATAGTGAAAACTTCTCTTGGCCTCCTCCTATAGGCCTCCTATAGAACGTTGTTTTTCCTCCTGTAGACTTCCTGTGTCCTCCTGTAGATTTTTCTGTAGTCTTTATTTTGAAGGTCAAGTGTGGGAAAAGCCTCTAGAAGGCCACCTAAGACCTCCTAGGACCCATCCACACCATCGTACATCCTCTCAAGTGCCAAAACCACCCTCCAACACCACCTCTCCGCTGCCACACTCACATACAATAAATTACATGTATGCCAATTTCACATAAAAATACATAAAAATCCAAAAATATGTTTTTTTTCTTATTTACTTCCAAAAATAGCACAGTTAGATGTTTTTTACTTCCTTGATTAGGTAATGGCATTCCTTTCATGGTTTTCATAGTGCTTTATGCAAAAGTAGAATTAGTTGGTTAATTAGGATTTACTAGGTTTGCTTTACATTTCATATTTTCTCCTTTCTGCAATTAGAATAGCATTTGTAGAGTAATATTTCTTTCCTTCCATCACATATAGAGTTTCTTCTGAAATCCATAGAAGTTGTCTTGAGCTCCTAGTGATCTCGTGCCGACTAACCAAGTGACAACTTGTAGTGAGAACTAGTACTTGTGCATACATCACCAACACCTCCAAGTTTGTTACGAACTACCGGGTTGATAAGAGTAAAGTAGGCAGCTTAGGAGTTGCAACATTATTTCTACAATACTGGTGCTCACCACTTTTTGACACCGTTGCCGAGGAAGCATCAGAGTATTCTATGATTACTACTTTATTCTATTTTCTATTGCAACATTTTGTTAATAGTTCATTTCAGCAAAAGTAGATTAGTTATTTATTTTCCTTTCAGGTTCTACATTTCCTTGCTTTCCTTTTCAATTCTACAAATTTCATTTTAGCAAATTCATTTTAGTTAGCTGCAATTTATTTTGTTCAATCAATTTTAGTTTTGTAAGTACTATTAGTGTGGGGAAAAAAGAAACAAAAATGATTTCCTTTCATGCCTTGTAGGAATAGAGACAACTTAGGAAAATTCTTGCCCAACACCCCCACTGCTTCACACAGCCAACCTTCTCTCTTCTTCGATGGCTGCGATCAAGACGAACCCTTAGGTGAATAGCCAGACATATTTGAAGAACCTATAGGGGAAGAAGAAGAAGAAAACATTCCTCTGGAGCCAATGGTCGAAAACAAAAATGCTAGGGGGAATGGAGAGAGAATAGAGGGTACCTTTCCCATTCAGGAGACTAATGGGGACACCAAAATGAAGAATATAAGCCCTTCTGCCCTACCTCATTTCCATGGTCCAACTACAGAAGATCCTGACACCTTCTTGTTTGAGTTTGTTGTCATTTGTCAAACCTATGACTATGCAGAAGATGAGCAAAAGTTGAAGCTGTTCCCTTCTACTCTCAAGGATGCAACATTATGCTGGTTCATGGGATTACCTGGCAATAGCATCACAACTTGGCCTCAGATGCAGCAGGCCTTTAACAACAAGTATCAAGACTATTGTAGGTCAAAAGATAATAAAGAAGAAATATACTGACTGACCATAGGAAGTGATGAGTCCCTAGAAGACTATGAAGAGAGGTTCCAGCTCAGTTACAAAAGGGTCGGGTGTACACTTGAACCTGAGTCTCTGAAGCTGGTCCTGCTCAGGGGAATTCAGGAAGATCTTCTAGACACCCTCCATTTGCTAGATGGGGGAGACATCTACCAACTACCCTATGAGGACATAAAGGCGTTTTTAGAAACCATTCTAGGGCAGCTAGAAAGAAGGGTAGGGGGAGTCAACCCATAGCCAGTACCTCCTCCTCCAACTCATCCATCAAAGGAGAAATTGGAAACATGCTGGAAGACTTCAAGAGTGAGATGCTGTAGACTCTTGTTATGCAAGTGGACACCTTACATATCAAAAGAAAAAAATAGGGAGTAGAGAGGGCTCTGGCCATTTTTTTCTGTAGATGCACCAGGAGGAATCTTACGAATGAATGCCCATTGAACTATGTAGAGGTTTGTTCAGTCTGTGAAGAAAATCATTCTACAGATAAGTACCCTTCCTTGCCCGGACTTAAAGCTATATATCAAGGGGCTGAGGGAGTCACTGAACAGCTCTATTACATAAACCAAAGAGGGCGCATGGACCTAGACCATACCAGCAGGGGATGTAAGGGACATCTCAGGCATACTACAACCCCAACCAAGTGCCCTCCATACCTTCTTGGAGTCCCCATGCTCATCCTTCCTGGTCCACACCACCTCCTTGGTCCTTCACATCTCAATATCATGCCCAACCAGCCACCCATTCTTTTCAATCCTATGCTCAGCCACAGCCTCAGTGGAATGCATCTCATGAGGGATGGAGGCCCCAATACAACTCCCTTCCTGCTCTTATGCCTCCACCACCTACCCAAACACAACCGTTACCTTCAACTCCACCAAGGCAACCCAAAATGCCTGCCCAGCCAAATCTGAACCCGAACAACAGACAGGCTTAGCAAGTGTATAGTGGGGAACCATCATGGCCGACTTATGCTGTGGAGATTCAAGAAATCAACTTGCGATCTAGGAAGGTTCTCCAGATAGCCAGCCTCCACCCGCAGAGGTTGAGGAAGATAAAGAGGAAAGTGAAGCTAAAGAAAATCCACCCTTTCCTGAGAGACTATCCATGATAGTCCAGCCTACCCCAGAAGAGACTGAACTCCTGGGAGAATTAAAACATTTATGTGTAAAGATACCACTTCTCCAAGCCATAAAAGATGTGCCTATCTACAATAGGTTGATCAAAGAGAAGTTCTTTAGGCATCCAAGAAGGTGCAAGAGAGATTCCCCAACCATCAATGTCATAGGACAATTGTCCGACATGATGTTGGGGTAGGTAATCTGTCCAAAATATTTGGACCCTGGAAGCCCAATAGTTGATGTCCACATCAATGGCACAATGATCCCGCATACCTTGATTGATTTGGGATCTGCAATTAATGTGATGACAAAGGACACAATGCTCAAACTCAACCTCCAGGGCTCCTTGAGGAAGACCACAACAGTGCTACAGCTAGCAGACCACTCCACAGTTACCCCTGAGGGGATTGTAGAAGATGTGATGGTCTCCATTGATTCTTAGGAGTACCCTACTAATTTCTTAGTTCTCCAGCCAAAGGCAAAGCTCACTGGGTATCCTCTCATTCTAGGAAGACCCTGGTTGGCTACAGCCAATGCCTACATTAGTTGTCAAGCTAGGAACATGACCATAAAGAATAGGCACATGTCCAAGTAGTTAATCCTATATCCTCCTGCCCAACCCTTGCTAGAACATGATCTACCTCTCAAGTTGGAGGAATATGAGGATGAAGTTTATTCTGCACCACTTTGTACATTAGAAACTGCCATGGGGGAAAACCGCAAGATGAGGATGATACGATTGAAAATTTAATTTAGAATCCACCTCCCAGTGTATCACCATTAGAAGACATAGTAAGAGAAATCCAAAACAACCCCTCAACTAATCTTTGTGTGGTTGATCCTACTCCTCCCCGTGTCAAAAATATAGAGTTTGGCCCAGAAAGAACATTGAAAATCAATCCATCCCTATCTACTTCTGAGGAGAAGGAGCTATGTAGCCTGCTAAGAAAACATCTAAATGCCTTCGCCTGGAGTTATAAGGAAATAAAGGGAGTTCACCTTTTAGTTTGTACTCATCATATATACATCAAGGAAGATTGCAAACCAGTTAGGTAGCCTCAAAGAAGGATTAATCCTACACTTAAAGATATTGTTAAGGAAGAACTATAGAAATTGCTTGATGTAGGATTCATCTACCCCATCTCTTACAGTGAATGGGTCTCTCCTTTGGAGCTAGTGACAAAAAAAAAATGGTTAGTGGAGAATCTGTGTCGACTATCGAGAATTGAACAAAGCCACTAAAAAGGACCATTTTCTTTTACCTTTCATAGATCAAGTATTAGACGTTCTGGCAAGGAAAAAGTTTTTCTCTTTCCTAGATGGGTTTAGCGGGTACAATCAGATTCAAATCAGCCCAAAAGACCATGATAAGACCACTTTCACTTGACCTTGGGGTACCTTTGCATATCGGGCCCTTCCTTTCGGTTTGTGAAATGCTCCAGCCACTTTCCAAAGATCGGTATTGAGTATATTTTCTGAACTGGTTCATGATCCAGTAGAAATATACATGGATGATTTTACTTCTTATGGTTTTGACTTTCAGGAAGCTTTATCTGACCTAGGAAAAGTTCTAGATAAGTGTATTGAGATGAACCTGTCCCTCAGTCTAGAAAAATGTGAGTTTTTTATGATTGAAGGGACCGTGTTAGGTCATGCAATATCTAAACAAGGACTACAGGTGGACCCCAACAAAATTGCCATCATCCAGAGGGTCCCACCTCCTCAGAAGGTGAGAGATGTTAGAAGTTTCCTAGGCTTAGATGGATACTACAAAAGATTCATTAAAGATTTCAGCAAGCTAGCCTCTCCTTTGTTTGGCCTCATAGGCAAAGATGTTGAGTTCATATGGTTGGAAAATTGTCAAGAAGCCTTAGATACCTTGAAGAGCAAGCTAATGACTGCCCCAATTCTCAGAGGCCCAAACTAGGCCCTACCTTTCCACATTCACACAGATGCCTCGAACAAAGCAATAGGAGTAGCCATAGGACAAATTGATGAAAAGTTACCTTATGCCATATACTTTATAAGCAAAAACTTGTCAAAGGCAGAGTTAAACTATACAGTGACTGAGAAGGAACTCCTAGCTGTCATGCATTCCTTAAACAAATTAAGACATTATATCACAGGCTATCAAACCTTTGTGCACATTGATCATGCTGCAATTAGATATTTAATGAACAAACTAGACGTAAATTCTCGCATTATTAGACGGTTTGCTTTTACTGTAGCAGTTTGATTTTACCATTATTGATAAGCCTAGTAAAGAAAATGTTGTTGCTGACTTTTTGTCTAGAGTAAATTTGCCTGCAGGTGAAGAAGGAATGGTGGATGACCAAATGCCAGATGAACACCTATTTGCTATATTAGTACTCTCTTCATGGTTTGCTGATATAAAAAACTACTTGGTTTCAATACAGTTCCCACCACACCTGTCCTCAAAGGAGAAGAGCAAGATAGTAAGGAAAAGTGCCCCTTTCACCTAGATTGGTGGCAATCTCTTCAAACTTGGCCCAGATCATATCTTGAGAAGATGTGTCATGGAGGAGGAATTCTTTGACATCCTCCTGACCTGTCATGATGGGCCTTGTGGAGGTCATTTTCTAGCAAAAAGAACTGCCTTCAAGATACTGCAAGTAGGCTACTACTGGCCCACTCTTCATCAAGATGTGAGGAGATATACAAGCTAGTGTGATCGATGTCAAAGGATGGGGAAACCAACTCCAAAGGATGAGATTCCCATGCAACCTCAAGTGACCTTTGAGTCATTTGAGAAATGGGGCATGGACTTTGTGGGTCCTATCAGCCCTCCATCAAAGCATAAACAATACATCGTTGTGTGCACTGATTACCTCACAAAGTGGGTAGAGACAAAAGCAATCAAGGCAGTGACAGAGGAAAAAGTAGCTGAGTTTTTGAGAGAAAACATATTCTACAATTTCGGGTATCCAAGAGAGTTGGTCACAGATCAAGGCAGTCAGTTCACTTCCAATTTGATCGAAGACCTGGTCACACATCATAAGATCAAGCACAAGACTTCCACCCCTTACCATCCACAAGCCAATGGGAAAGTGGAGGTCACTAATAGAGCATTGGAAGGGATCTTGACCAAAGTAGTGAGTAGTAGCAGAAAATACTGAGCTGACAGATTAGTTGAGGCCACTTAGGCCTACAACACAACAAGGAAGACCACCATAGGGTTCACACCCTATGAAATGGTCAATGGGAAGAAGGCTTTGCTGTCAATAGAATTTGAGTTCAATACACTAAGGATGACAGCTCAGCTGGACCTAGACCTTAGCCATCCATAGAAGGAGAGATTACTTCTGCTCAATGGATTGTATGAATACAGATTGCAAGCCCTTCTCCACACAGAGGTAGTTCAGCTTCAGAGGAAGATATGGCATGACAAAAGTATCAAGGAGAAGCAATTCCAAGATGGAGATTGGGTGCTACTCTATGATTCAAGATACAAATATTTGAAAGGCAAGCTAAGGACAAGATGGCTGGGACCCTACACTGTGGAGAAATGTAATGACAATGGTTCAGTTTTTATCAGAACCATTGATGATGAATCCATCCCCATGCTTGTAAATGGACATCGGTTGAAGGTCTACAAGAAACCCATCTCGAAGCGAGAGTTTATTGAAGGTATGAATAAAACAGGGATTGTAGTGGAGCATGTCTTGACTTCCACCTCACCCACTCACTAAAGAAAAATAAAAGATAATAAGGACTTGAGTGAAAATCTCCATGAGGTGCTTGAGTCCCATCATTGGGTTGAAAACCTCTTCTGAGGTGGCCCAGTGATGTCAAAAAAGAGAGAAAAAGAATAAGATCCGTGGGTGAAAACCTCCCTTGGAGGCGCCCAGGGCAGGAAATTAGGGTGGAAACCTCTCTGAGGCGCCCTAGTTGTTTTTCAAAAAAACAAAAAAACAAAAAAACAACAGAGGAAGCAACACCATCCACCTCACCTAAAGCCTACCCACTACCTCTCCATCCTTAAATATACCTATGACATCATCCTCAAGCTCCAGGCACAGGAAGAAGCTAAAGTTTCAAGGGGAGAAGCAGCTACAGGAGCTCCTGTAGGAATTCCTGTAGTAGCTGATCCCATCAAAACCTAGCACCAACAGCAAGAGAATGCACACATGAAGGTTGAGAAGAAACCTGAAGCTTAGACCTAACCAGAGAAGAACCTACACAAGACACAACCGCACATCAGCAAGCAGACAACATGCATCAAAAGAAATAAAGGCATGCAGCAGAGAGAAGAGCCACAACACCTCACAACCAATTCATTCGGATCACGGGTAAGTAACTAAATTGCTCCTCTATTTGCATTTGTGTAATTAGAAGTCATGCAAAAGCAATGAGATGGCTGAGGTTGAACGAGGGAAAGGTGGCCAGTTAACTTGGCCACCTTCATCTAGTTGACTCCACTCATTCGAGATGTCACCCACACATGCGCACAATCAACTCCAGCACAAGATGCCAAGGACAGGTAGTGGAGGAAGTGTGAACTCCGATGCAATGATGGGAGAAGATTACGAGGAGAAGCCATAATGACCAAGTAGGTGGGGGCCAATGGTCCAAATATGGCCAACGTATACCTTGCCAACTCACCCCTCATCACTGGAAATCTCCATAAAGGGTAACAAGTACTCCTCCCTGAGCACTCTCACCACCTTTTCCTTCATTCTCTCCTTGTAACTCAGCTACAGTAGTCTCCTCGTGCCCCCACAACCTCATAACCATCGTCCTCCATTAATCTCTCCCATATTCCTACTCTCGACATTTTCTATAGGAGCACCTACAAGAATTCTACAGGAGGGACAACAGGCTTCTACATGAGGGGCAGTGAGTTGTTTTGAATGGAGAAAACTCAATTTTTTTAATGATTCTCAGTCTGAAGAGGTAGGGTTCATGCAGGCCCCATATTAAATATCAATATATGCAAGAAGTGGTTTCAATTTGAGGAGGAAATAAGTCTTTAGGAGAGGAGAAAATACATAAAAAAATTTCTGCTTATTTAAAAAAAAAAACACAGTCTTCTCTGTTTCTCTATTTTTCTCAAAATTTGTTGTCTCCATCTCCACATTTGGTTCCGCAAGAGTATAAAAAAATGTCAGGAGGGTTTATGAAAAAGGAGCCCACTAACTCCACTAGGCTCCATGCACATCCACAAGTGGTGGACATCTTCACAAGGGCAAATTGGATGAATTTCTTTAAGAAATTCGAAGGGTTTGATGAGGAAATTTCCCAAGGTTTTCTCTCTCTCTAGTAACCCACACAAGAACTCATGCCACTATCACCTTTAGAGGTCTTTCCATGGAGATAACCCTTGAATTCATTAGTAGGGTCACTGCCCTTCCTCTTGGGCTACCTTGGAGTAAGGATGAAAAACCAATTGGCCAGGCTACCAAAAAAGGCTTTTTCCAAAACAATGAAACCCTTGAAGAGGATAAAAATGGCATTAGAAGGGCTAGCATACCATATCCTTGGGATGAAGTTAGATATTAAAAAATCAAATACATTTCCTATGAGGGCAGGTACAACATTGTCTATGGTTATCACCTTAGGATCCTCCATGAATTAAGGTATGGCATGGATACTCTAGCACCTCAGAAGCTCAGTATCCCCTACTTCCTCTTGCAGTCCCTCATTGATTCCAGCACTCAAGTTGAAGTAGGAAATTCAGAGCAGTTAGTTCACCATGGGTGAATCAAAATCCTAGTGGAGGAAGCCCTCCATACATTTACACTCCCTATAGCATGGGAAGTCTTCCGAAACATGACAGCTAAGGTTGACATAAAGGTCTTAACCTATGACGTCAGTCCTACTGGCAGTGTGGAGGAAGAGTAGCAAGGGGGAGAAGGTGAAGCCACTGGTGACTTAGCAAAACAAGAAAGGAAGGAGGAGGACACTGAAATGGAGGAAGAGAGAGCTGAAGAAACGTAGCAGAAAGAGACAGAAGGAGGAGAAAAAGAGGCAGACAAGCCAGAACAAGGAGAAGAGTCCCCTGAGACTCTGGAAAGGGAGGCAATAGCTGCCCTTACTGCCCTCAGTACACCAATCAAGCCAAAGCGAAAGAGGAAAAGGCAAGCCTCCATGTATTTTAGGGCTAGGAAGAGCACAAGAATCAAAACAGGCAAACCTCAACCCTCTTCGAAAGTGCCAATTACAATTGAATATTCACCCTCTGCCAAGGGGAAAGAATCCCCTTCCAAGACACCTATCACATATGAAAGGGGGACTCCTAGATCTTCCAAATGGAAGGAAAAGGTAGTAGTACGGGACCCTAAGACAGTCCTATAGGAGGCTCAGATAGTTCTATAGGAGACACTATCAAAACTACAGGAGACCTAACAGCTTGAGAAAAGGATAGAAGAACAGCCATAGGTGAAGGAGGAAGAACCAAAGATACAAGAACCTGATCCTTAGCCTAGTTTGGATTCCTATTACAATCTTCTAGAGGGAGGAAGGATAATCCTACAAAAAATTGCAATTCCACTATTCCTTGAATTAGAGAAAGAGAGAATAAGAACACATAGGTAGATGCAAATAGCCAAATCTAAGGGAGTTGAGGATGTTGGCCATATGGAAAACAAACTCAGAGAAATGGGTAGACAGTTGAGTGATAATAGAAACAGGGAAGCAATTACAAAAAGCCACCTTGAAACTGAAAATGAATTGTTAAGGAGGTTGTTGCAAGAGAAGGAGACTCAGTTCGCATGCATGGCCAGCTTATTCATGAAGGCATTGCAATGTAGAACATCAACAAAATCCTATGGCCTCTATCTCAAGGACCAATGGTTACAATTCAAGATAAAGACTTTGGCACAAAGAGGTACAATGTCTTTCCAAGATTATAGGCAGTTTATGGATCTGTGTTACCAAAGCACATCAAAGGATAAGGCAAAGATGGCATAATTCTACCTACATAACATGGCCCTCACAGACATGAATGCGCGGGACCCCAATGCTAAGCTAGGGGACCTACAATTAATGGCCATGGCCTCATGGATGAACCATGAAGAAATAAGGGCAGTAGAAAGAAAATGATTGATGGTAAAGAAGCATAATTAGCCACTAATGATAAGAGCTGAGCCATCAGATCCTATGGCACTCATTAGCACACACAACCTGCTTGCTAATGACCCTCAAATTTCCCCTAGATATCTCACCAATTAGGCATAGGCCATTGCACACTTTGAGGATATACAAAAGCTACTTGGGGATGACTGTGTGCATGCATGGATGAGGAGATGGAACTTACCACACAGTCTGCAGATCAGGGAATATCATTCCCCCATGAGGCTGAAGGAAGCATTGAGAAGAGTGCCAATGTGCAAGCACTCCATACAGAGGATGAAGGTCAACTGGATTGGCCTCAAACTGAGTCCTCCACTGCTGTTAGGCATGCTGGAAGGCAGAAGGGAAGAAGAAGAGGAAGAATAGTAAAGGAGATAGATAGGAAGGCAGGATTCTATGGCAAAGAAGAGTAGACCACATCAGAAGCCCGAGATTCTAGGGAGGCCACTAGGGCCATAAAATATTAGGAGATTGACTAAGTTGCTCACAGGATGAGAAACACTTTCAGTAGGGGGGTGACGATGAGCCTCATAAATGGGTAATTATATGGGCTCATTTTACCTCCTAACCTAGTCAAACCAACCATTCTCTTAGCTTATTACATGATTTTATGATTATATTTATGCTTATAGAGTGAGTTGAGTTAGTTATTGTGCCATGTGGTCTAATGTGTATTTAATGTAGAGTATTGATGATTTTTAAAGTCAAAATCAAGGATCCAGTGGAAAAATGGAAGCAATAACTTGAAGGGGACAAAGGAGAGGACTTATAGGAGGGAATCCCCCTCATTTATTACTCCTCACCTCGAATTCCCCTTCATTTATCTCGGAGTACAAGCAGCCGAATCATGCAGCCGGGCAAGTGGAGGATGACTGATGATTATCTCGAGTTTTGGGATCCAAGCCTCCCTGATTTTAAGGAAGCTATTGGTAGCTTCATTTGTATAAGTAGAGAGGCCTAGGGATTCACTAGGGTCAGATTTTTGTTGGATTTTTGCTTATGTAAACTCTGCTCAATTTCGAGCTCATTATTTTGTGATAGTTTCATGTAATCTTGTTATTGTTTTGAAAATAAAGATGGAATCCTTTTTGAGCTAGCACTGAGTTACCTCAAAGGGCTAAAGCTCTTGGCTTAGGGCTAAATCCAAGCAGCCAAACTCCTCTTTACTTCTATCTGTATGCTTTCTTTCAGTTTGTAGATTAGTTTGTTGTTAGATGTATTTCTTTTATGGTTAAGAATAGGTTTCTTTTGATGATTTAGTAGTTTTCTTCCATTTGTGCTTTTTGTAGCAGGTTAAACAGTGATAAAAAAAGATTCAAAAGGCTAGAAACAGTGCCTTGGCCTCTCTTCCTCCCTTTGGGACCATGATTTGAGGCAAAGACCCTCTTGCTGCCCCAAAAACACAAATTTTCCTCCTTCATAGGACTTCTAGTGTTTGCAGCTTTTTAGAAGGTTAATATTCCAGTATTGCTTTGCTTTAGATCTTCTTCATCATGCTTACTTCTTGATTTGCAATAGCCTTCTTTCATGCTTTCCTTTCCTACAGTATTTCTCAACATTTCCTTTCATATATCATAGTTTAGACACTTTTTATGCAAAACTCTGTTTTTCCTCAATACATTCACTTCACTTGTTGCTTGATTTCCTTGGTTGACTGTCAGTTCCTATGCAACAAATATTTTCCAGCAGTAGCCTAGCTTATCAGCAATCACACCCTCCATCTAATCCATGCCCTATTGGTCTCCCAAATCTCACCTCAATTCTGCCTTAGCTTCCTGCATTTTTCCTAGGACTTCTTCCTCTCTCCTTGAGAAAATCTAATCATATTTCTCTCTCCTGGTGGTTCATGGTAGAACATGGGCACCCTAACACTTCATTCTAACCTTCATCCACCTTTTTCACCCCCACTCACACCCTCAAAACAGTGAAAACTACTCTCAGCCTCCTCCTGTAGGCCTCCTGTAGAAAGCTGTTTTTCCTTCTGTAGATTTCCTGTGTCCTCCTGTAGATTTTCCTATAGGGTTTCTTTTGAAGGATGAGTGTGGGAAAAGCCTCCAGAAGGCCACCTGAGACCTTGTAGGACCCATACACACCATCCTACATCCTCTCAAGTGCCAAAACCTCCCTCCTACACCACCTATTCGCTACCACACTCACACACAATAAATTACATGCATGTCAGTTTCACGTAAAAATACATAAAAATCCAAAAATATGATTTTTTGCTTATTAACTTCCAGAAATAGCATAGTTAGATGTTGTTTACTTCCTTGAGTAGGCAATGACATTCCTTCCATGGTTTTCATATTGCTTTCTGCAAAAGTAGAATTAGTTAGTTAATTAGGATTTACTAGGTTTGCTTCACTTTTCAACTTTTCTCCTTTCTGCAGTTAGAATAACATTTGTAGAGTAATATTTCTTTCCTTCCATAACATATAGAGCTTTTTCTGGAATCCATAGAAGTTGGCTTGAGCTCCTAGTGATCTCGTGCCGGTTGACCAAGTGACAACCTGCAGTGAGAACTAGTACTTGTGCATATAGCAGTGACGCTTCCAAGTTTGTTATGAACTACCGGGTTGATAAGAGTAAAGTAGGTAGCCCAGGAGTTACAACATTATTTCTACAATAATGGTGCTCACCAAGTACACATATAGATCATGAGGCATCGTTGATTGACTCAGGTGCATCCTTTCACTTCACTCCCCATAGAGAGTGGTTCTGTGAGTATGAGAAATATGGTGGTGGTGACGTCTTCTTAGGGGATGATAGGAAGGCTAGAATCATTCGCCGCAAAAAAAGTAAAGTTGAAGTTGCAAGGTGGAAGGGTTGGAACACTTCCATGTGTTCTGCATATTCCTTCATTGGCTAAAAATCTGATTTCTGTAAGCATGTTGGATCATGCAGGTGTAAAAATAGTTTTCGAGAAGGATACCTGCAAGATGGTTTAGGGAGCACTGGTATTGATGCATGGAGTTCGGATTGGAACTCTGTACAAGCTGCAAGGTAGCACAGTTGTTTATGGGTGCAACAGTTCTGTGGTTCCTAAAGGTGGAGCACAAAATCTAGTGGTCTCTAGAGAGAAGACCATGTTGTGGCATCAAAGGCTAAGACATATTGGAGAGAGGAGCCTTCGAATACTTCATGGTAAACGTATGGTAGAAGGTATGAGTAATAGCTCTCTGGATTTTGATTTCTGTGAAAATTGTGTATATGGGAAGAAAAATCAGGTGAGTTTCCCCTCTTGTGGTAAGAGGGAGAAACAAATATTAGAGCTTGTGTATAGTGATGTGTTCGGACTTGTGAAGGTTCCATAATTGGGTAATTCTATGTACTATGTATCATTTATAGATGACTTCTCAAGGAATACATGGTTATATTTCCTTAAGAAGAAATCTGAAGTCTTTGACATGTTTAAAGAATTTAAGGCTCTGGTGGAAAGCAAGACAGAGAAGAAGATAAAGGTGCTGAGGACAGATAACGATAGAGAGTTTTACAGTAAGGAATTTGAAGAATTCTGTAAGAAGTGTGGTATAGCATGGAAGAAGACTACTCCATATACACCTCAAAAAAATGGAGTTGCAGAAAGAATGAACAAGATGTTGATGAAAAGGGCCAGAAGCATGCTTAGTGGTGTCGGGTTAGGACAAGAATTCTGGGCAGAGGTAGTGGAGACAGCATGTTACCTGATCAATAGATCGCCTTCATCAGTGTTGGAGGATAAGACTCCATAAGAGGTATGGACTGGTAACAAATCCTCTCTTTCACATCTAAGGGTATTTGGATGTGATGCATATGTACATGTTCCAAAGGAGAAATGAACCAAGTTGAATAGTAAATCTGAAAAGTGCATTTTTATTGGGTATAACAATGGTTTAAAGGGTTATAAGGTTTGGAACCTAGTAATAAGGAAGGTTGTGTACAATCGAGATGTGGTGTTTAGAGAGGTGAAAGATGTTATTAAACATGAAGTCCAACCAAATTAATCTGAGAAGATAGAGTTTGTGCTAAAGGAGGAAGAATCAGACTCTAAGCAAAGGAGGAATCAGAAGATGAAGAGACACAAACTCTGGGTGTGAGAAGAGCAGTTCGAGAAAGTAGGCAGCCAGAAAGGTATAGTCCATCTGCTTTCTGTTCAATTTTTCTTTATCTATTACTGATGATGATCCCAAAACTATGAAGGAAGCAGTAGATTCAAAGGATGGAAAACTCTGGAAAGAGGCCATGGTTGATGAAATGGCATCTTTGCACAAAAGTGAGGGTTGGGATCTGGTGGAGCTGCTGGATAGGAGGAAACCCATTGGAAACAAATGGGTGTTCAAGAAGAAGACAAATTCAGAAGGAAAGGTGGAGAAATACAAAGCTCAGTTGGTAGCAAAAGGTTATTCCCAGGTGCCGAGAATTTATTTTGGTGATATTTTTCTCCTATTGCCAAGGTAACTTCTATTAGATTACTTTTAGCTGGTTTTGAGGTAGAGCAGATGGATGTGAAGACAACATTTCTTCATGGGGATCTGAAAGAGGAGATCTACATGAAGCAACCTGAAGGTTTTGTGGTGAAGGGTAAGAAATAACTGGTATGCAAGTTAAAGAAGTCTCTGTATGGGTTAAAACAATGACCAAGGCTGTGGTATTAGAAATTTGATACATTTATACGCGGACTTGGCTTCACCAGAAGTAAAGCAGATCACTGTGTGTATTTTAAATTAATTGGTGACCATGTTATTTATCTGGTCCTGTATGTGGATGATATGTTGCTGGTTGGAAATGACAAAGAAATTATCCAGGACTTGAAGACCCAATTGTCCTCCAAATTCGACGTAAAATATCTTGGTGCTGCAAACTATATTTTGGGCACAGAAATTAAAAGAGATTGGGAAAAGAGGAAGCTCTAGTTAAACAAGAGGAATTATGTCGAGAAAATACTGTAGAGGTTTAATATGCAGGATAATAAATTGGTGAAGGTTCCTATTCCTGTAGGTATAAAGTCATCTGTTGAACAGTGTCCCAAGACACAAGAAGAGGAAGAGGACATGTCCCGTGTTCCATATGCAAGTGCAGTCAGTAGCCTGATGTATGCAATGGTATGTACTAGACTAGACATTGCACATGCAGTGGGAGTATTGAGAAAGTTTATGTCAAAACCAGGGAAGGAGCATTGGACATCAGTGAAGCAGGTTTTCAGGTATTTTCGTGGCACTAGTGATTATGGTTTGTGCTACCAAGGAAGACCAGGATTGGAGAGAGTGTTGGATATTCATGGCTTTGTTGATGCAGATTGGGCTAGAGATCTGGATCAGAGAAGATCTACATGTGGGTATGTGTTTAAATTATTTGGAGGTGCAGTCAGTTGGATGAGTAAGAAACAATCTATAGTGGCACTATCAATTACAGAGGCAGAATACATGGCAGCCACTCATGCAAGCAAGGAAGTAGTTTGGTTGCAGAGATTGTGTTCAAGTATGGGGTTAGTATAGGGAGCTATAAGGATAGACTGTGATAGCCAAAGTGCAATTTTCTTTGCAAAGAACCTTGCATATCATTCAAAGACAAAGCAGATTGATGTTCAATATCACTTTGTGAGGGATATGATAGAAGACAAAAAGGTGTTGCTGGTAAAGGTGGACACTTTGAAGAATATCGCAGATGCATTGGCAAAATCTGTGAGCTCTGAGCAGTTCTCTTGGTGTAGAGAAACAATAGGCATTACAGGGCTGGATAAATGACTAAGATCTCTTGTGGTCTCATGTGGAAAGAAAACAACAAGTGGGAGAATGTTGGGTTGTGTTCTATTCTTTCCATGACTAGCCCACGTACTTAACCGGGGGGTTGGAGGGGGGGGGGGGGGGGGGGGGGGGGGGGGGTGGGGCAGAGGCCCCCGTTCGTTGCGCCAATTGCATAGCGAGGGGGTCACACAGGGTTTGAGGGGTGCAAGTAACCCCACTCTATGGGGTTTGGGGCAGCGCCCCAGAAAATTTTGGTTTTGGACCCTATGTTAGGTTGGGTGGAGCCACCTATGGTTGTGTGCATGACTTTCACACATGGTTTTGGATGCGATGGTTTTCAGTCCATGGTTTTGGACGTGATGGTTTTCGGTCCATGGTATTGAATTCTTCGGCATGTATAAATATGTATTGTAATATTGAAAGGAACATAATGAAAAATCAAGCTGGTAGTCCTGGTTTTGGGATCCATGGGAAAATCTCTGTGTATATGTGTTATGCTCTCGCATTGTTTATTTTTTGTGTTTTAGAATTCGTATGTAGGTAATTTTTGTATGGGGTTAAAACTTACATTTCCATCTCATCTCCTCCGTCAGCAAGGATGAGACTATTTCATCAAACTACAAGGCAGTTGTATTGCTACCTATTGTAATAACCAAACTATCCCACGAATCTAGTATAGAACACAACAAACTGATGCACTTATCTTCATCTAAAATTTTAATATCAACAGATAATAACTAACTTACCACAGTATTAAATGTGTTCATATGCTCTGTCACCAAGTCTCCATCTTTCATCCTAAGGTTATACAGCTTTTTCCGCAAGAATAGTTTATTCACAAGAGACTTAGATTGGTACAAAGTCCCTAACTTGTCCCACAAAGCCTTAGCCGTAGCTTCCCTTGATACATTCAACAATACTGAATCTGAGACACACAATTGTATTATGCTATTTGCCTTCTGATCTAACTTCTTCCATTCTTCATCGGACACTCCCGCTGGTTTAGTACCCAGATCTACCGGGATCCACTAATCTTTATCCACCAACAGATCCTCCATCTTGAGTTTCCACAACTCAAAATTATGACCATTAAATTTCCCGATCTCTTTCTTTCAACTTCTTGCCATCTTCTTTCACCACCAGAATCGATCTCACAGATCTCCCACTCAATAGAGTCTACCGTAGGCCTGAGTGAAACCCCTCAGCAACAAAGGCATCCCCTTGAAGCCAAAACAACTCTGATACCATATGTAGGTTTTAACCCTGTACAAAAATTACCTGCATACGAATTCTAAAACACAGAAAATAAACAATGTGAGAGCATAACACATAAAACACATATACACAGAGGATTTCCCCTAGATCCCAAAACCATGACTACCAGCTTGATTTTTCATTATGTTCCTTTCAATGTTACAATACATATTTATACATGTCGAAGCATCTAATACCATGGACTGAAAAACCATCGTGTCCAAAACCATGGGGTTACCTGCACCCCTCAAACCCCTGTGACTCTCCCCGCTACATAAATGATACGATGAAGGGGGGGCTCTGCCCCTCTTCTAACCGCCCGGTTAACTACGTGAGCTAGTTGTGGAAAGAATATAACACAACCCAACACGACATTACATTCAAACTTAGGGCGGACAACCCTACGACTCTAACATACATTCCGCTCCCGCAATTCATAAGGCTTTACAATAATATCACTCAAAACTTGGGCTTTGAGCCCCAAAACATGCTGTGGGGGGATTCCATGCCCAATAGGCAGTAGGAATGGATTCAATGCACGAGTGGCATGTGGAAAGTGTTAAATAAGACCCATCTCTGAGAGGAATAGTGAACATGGATTCTAAAGGGAAAAAAGGCTCTTGAACTGGAAAAATTTGTGCAGTCAAAGGTGGTTAGGACATGCTCACAAAATAGTACTATGAATGAGAGAGAGGTATTAAATTTATTCACTCTGTTTGGACTTGAAAGTAATATCTAATCTATGATAGCTGAGGATCCTTGTAAGAAGTTCTATTTGTCTGTGTTGTGCGTCATTTCATCTCAATTGAAAATACTTCATGCTTAGATTGTTGATATCATATGCTTGATTTGTTTTTAGCCCTTTTGTAGTAAGCAATTGTTTCTTTTGTAGGATGTTCTGAATTCAAATTTACAAACGAATTTAAGAGAAAAACTAGGAGGAGGAGATCCTAAAGGCTTTTCTATAGGTTATGCTTCTGCAAACTCATCTGTATTTGACAGTGCCACAAACATGTCTTGTTCAAACAAACAAACATCTTTATCAAGGTAAGGTTTTGGTTCAAGTTTTTTTAAAAAGTAATTTATCTATTTTTTATTCCACTAGGTTTTACTAGTTTTTTATATTATAATATATTGAGATATTCAATTTCTACTTATAAATTGTTTCTGTCAAGCCAAAATGTTCTTGACCTTCTAAGCAGGTCAGATAATCCAAAAGAAAGTGATGCATTGAAGCGCACTATATTAGGAACTTTAATGTATCTAGCTATAGTTTTCCCACAACATGAAACAAGCTACCCTAGTCTTATCTCACCATATCCCTGCTAGGAGAGATTCTATTGGCCTTCAACTGGTGGCTCAACTTTCATGGCACACTAGTATGCAAGCAATTTTTCCCTAAAGCTATGGATCCATTAGAAAATCCTTCATCAATTAATCTATGTGGCTAGCTATAGTTTTCCCACAACAAGAAACAGGCTACCCCTAGTCTTATCTCACCATACCCCTGCTAGGAGATTCTATTGGCCTTCAATTGGTGGCCCAAATTTCATGGCATGCTAGTAAGCAAGCAAGTTTTCCCTAAAGCTATGGATCCATAAGGAAATCCTTCATTAATTAATCAATTTTAAATAATTATTTTCTAACAATTTATTCAAAACATTAGCAAACCATGTTTCTCCACATATTATTGTAATAATATTACAAGAACAAATTCAAAGTGAGAGATTCCATTGCTCTCCAAGAGTGTTGAGGTTTGATATAAATCATTGATCATTTTACAAACCATGGATGTAGTAATATTTCTGCAAGATGAGATATCAGTTATATTTCATCTGATAAAGAAATAATAAGTGACTTACAAACTGCAAATTAATAAGTACTTCCTGCAATTTATGGAAATTGTCAGCCAAACATAAATGGGAATTGTAGTATGCTTGGTTTTCTATCTTTTAGTGCATCATATTTGAGCAGAACAATGGGTTGGCCTTCAAGATGTTTAACAGAAAATTTCCCAATCACCCAGTATTGGACCATGAATATTTGGTGAAAACTACTCAAGACACAGTGGAGAACAGATAAGAAAGCCTGCCCTAGTGAGGTCATGCTCCCCACCGGCTACAGAGCCTCAAGTTCCCCATGCATGTGAATCAGAAATGACTAAATCAGATTGCAACCCATAACACCATTGGTGGGCTATTGACACCCACAACATGTGGAACAAGTTCCTAATAATCCATATTGATGAGACATGCATAACAACTAGCATTGTCTTTGGCATAGATGGATACCAACATCATTGGCAAGGATGGAGAGAGGAAATTTTATAACCCCAGAAGTGATTGTAAAATAACACAAGATATATATATATATATATATATATATATATATATATATATATATATATATATATATATATATATATATATATATATATATATATATATATATATATATATATATATATATACTGAAGGCAAAGACACAGCTGTGTCAAGATCCAAACATTAATTCAAGTGACAATGGGAAGATAATACAGCATTAAGTTTTTCACATGGGTAGATTTCCTAGGAATCCTAATGCAGATAATAAACTCAGATAAGTTTCATGTAATTTTAGATACCACCAACAAGCAGGCACCACCAACTCCTCTCGAGCATAAACTTCTTCCTTCTAGGAATAACACCTTCTGTATTCCCTTAGTAATATTTTATAAATTTTTAGTAGTAGATTTTTCCTAGCAGTTGCTTTTAGGGTCTGCTCCATTTTACCAGGCTTTTTCTTTTAACTAGGATGGGTGATGCTAGGGCGTTATTAGAAATTATATTTTTTTCTAATTGCTAATTATATTTTTATTAATTAGAAATTATATTTTTATCAAATTATAGATTAAATTTTTATCTAATTTCTAATTGGTAAAAATCTATTGCTTTTCTTTTAACTAGGATGGGTGATGCCAGGACATCATTTTTATCTAATTTCTAATTATATTGTTATCAAATTAGAAATTATATTTTTATCTAAGTTTTAATTGGTAAAATTTTGTTGTTGTTTGTATTATGTAATTATATGAAAATATGTTGATGTTTACATTTTGTAATTATGTAAAAAGGGAAATGTTTTTTTAGAAAAAAACATGGAGTGGGAAAAGCAATGGCATGAAGTCTTTTATAATTGTTTTTCAATGAACAACGGCATGAAGTCTTTTATAATCGTTTTTCAATGAACAATAGCATGAAGTCTTTTATAACTGTTTTTCAGTGAGGTCCTTTATAAACAACAACATATTTTTACATAATTACATTAAACAAACAACAACATATTTGTACCAATTAGAAATTGGATTTTTACCAAATTTCTAAATGTTCTTTTTATCTAATTACAAAATATAAACAACATCAGATTTTTACATAATTACATAATACAAACAACAATAGATTTTTACCAATTAGAAACTTGATAAAATCAAATTTATAATTGGTAAAAATCTGTTGTTGTTTGCATTATGTAAAAATATGTTGTTGTTTATATTTTGTAATTAGATAAAAAACATTTAGAAATTTGGTAAATCTAATTTCTAATTGGTAAAAATTTGTTGTTGTTTGTATTATGTAATTATGTAAAAATATTTTGTTGTTTATATTTTGTAATTATGTAAAAAGGGTAATGTTTTTATAGGAAAAAACATGAAAGGGGGGAAACAATGGCATGAGGTCCTCTATAAACATGATATCATAAGAGTTGAACCATTCTTTCACCTAGGACTGGAGAATCTGATTCCAAGAAAGAAAGAAATTGTCAAAACAGAAAATACAATTCAACGTCAACGTTTAGAGTGTTTTTATTACATAGTTGGATTTTTAGCTAACTTGTCTACAAATTCCACCCTAGAGAGCCCTTCTAGAGAGTCATTCTGAGATTATTCACCTATAATCCTTTATTTTTTTTGAGAGAACATCCCTTCCTATCGATCTCTTCTACTTTGGGAATATGGCTAGTGGAGAAGGAGGTGCAAGTGGATCGAAAAAGGTAATCTTTGTTTTTATAGAATAATTACAGGATATAATATGTTTTATTTTTTGTTTTAGGTTTGAAGTTAGAATTATAATTTTATAATTATAGTTTGTGGTAAATCATTGAAACTTGGACAAGGAAAGAATCTGATAACAAAGTCCTCGCTTGAAGATGTTTTTGGGACAGAAGGACTTAGAAAGCTTCATGCTTTGGATGTTGAATCCTTAATCCATTTTCTTAAGAAAAAAATCACCTGAAGCTAATCAACTAGGTCCAAGTAATCAACAAGCTTTACAAGAATAGATAAATTCCCCATCCTCTCTTGGATCAAGAAGAAAATCGAAAAAGTGTCATTAACATCAAACACTAATAATGAAGAACATTGTGTTGAGACATCTTGTGTGATGGAAACTCTAGGCACCACAAATTATTGTTCATCCTTAGCTTATGCATCATCTATTGGTAGTTTAGGTAACAAGATAGAGTATGACCCTGTTTCAGGGGAGATAAGAAGAACAGATGTAGGAAAATAATTCTTAAATAGGCTAAAGGACTCATGCCTTCAATGATTTAGAGTTCATCTTCATCTCACCTTCTCCAAGATTCCACTTCACCTAAAAAAGATGGTGGTACACGACATGGAGAATGAATTTGTTACTGGTTGGTCGATTAAGAAGATAAAATTGCAAATGTCACTCAACTGTAAGAGGTTTCGTTGCAACCTTACAAGAAAAATTTAAAAAATGTGTCAAGATCAAAGACTGAAACAAAGACCATTTGACATACCTTTTAAACTATGGAAAGAACTTGTAAAATCATATGAGAAGTTGGATGCACAAAGTAACACTGGCGATGAGAGCATTCGGGCATTGAGTTTTTCATTAAACATTATTTAGAATGTATTAATACCTATAAGTATCTTAGATGTGTATTTATGTTAAAATAAATTGAATTGGTTTATGTTTAAGGACAAGGCATCCAAGGCGAGGTTAGCAAAGATCCTCCAACAGATCCACCATCTTGAGTTTCCACAACTCAAAATTCTAACCATTAAATTTCTCGATCTCTTTCTTTCCACTTCCTACCATCTTCTTTCACCACCAGAATCGATCTCACAGATCTCCCACTGAATAGAGTCTACCGTAGGCCTGAGTGAAACCCCTCAGCAACAAAGGCGTCCCTTTGAAGCCAAAACAACTCTGATACCATATGTAGGTTTTAACCCTGTACAAAAATTACCTGCATACGAATTCTAAAACACAGAAAATAAACAATGTGAGAGCATAACACATAAAACACATATACACAGAGGATTTCCCCTAGATCCCAAAACCATGACTACTAGCTTGATTTTTCATTATGTTCCTTTCAATGTTACAATACATATTTATACATGCCGGAGCATCTAATACCATGGACTGAAAAACCATCGTGTCCAAAACCATGGGGTTACCTGCACCCCTCAAACCCCTGTGACTCTCCCCGCTACATAAATGATACAATGAAGGGGGGGCTCTACCCCTCTTCTAACCGCCCGGTTAACTACGTGGGCTAGTTGTGGAAAGAATATAACACAACCCAACACAACATTACATTCAAACCTAGGGCGGACAACCCTATGACTCTAACATAAATTCCGCTCCCTCAATTCATAGGGCTTTACAATAATATCACTCAAAACTTGGGCTTTGAGCCCCAAAACATGCTGTGGGGGGATTCCATGCCCAACAGGCAGTAGGAATGGATTCAATGCACGAGTGGCATGTGGAAAGTGTTAAACAAGACCCATCTCTGAGAGGAATAGTGAACATGGATTCTAAAGGGAAAAAAGGCTCTTGAACAGGAAAAATTTGTGCAGTCAAAGGTGGTTAGGACATGCTCACAAAACAGTACTATGAATGAGAGAGAGGTATTAAATTTATTCACTCTGTTTGGACTTGAAAGTAATATCTAATCTATGATAGCCGAGGATCCTTGTAAGAAGTTCTATTTGTTTGTGTTGTGCGTCATTTCATCTCAATTGAAAATACTTCATGCTTAGATTGTTGATATCATATGCTTGATTTGTTTGTAGCCCTTTTGTAGTAAGCAATTGTTTCTTTTGCAGGATGTTCTGAATTCAAATTTACAAACGAATTTAAGAGAAAAACTGGGAGGAGGAGGTCCTAAAGGATTTTCTATAGGTTATGCTTCTGCAAACTCATCTGTACTTGACAGTGCCACAAACATGTCTTGTTCAAACAAACAAACATCTTTATCAAGGTAAGGTTTTGGTTCAAGTTTTTTTAACAAGTAATTTATCTATTTTTTATTCCACTAGGTTTTACTAGTTTTTTATATTATAATATATTGAGATGTTCAATTTCTACTTATAAATTGTTTCTGTCAAGCCAAAATGTTCTTGACCATCTAAGCAGGTCAGATAATCCAAAAGAAAGTGACGCATTAAAGCGCACTATATTAGGAACTTTAATGTATCTAGCTATAGTTTTCCCACAACATGAAACAAGCTACCCTAGTCTTATCTCACCATACCCCTGCTAGGAGAGATTCTATTGGCCTTCAACTGGTGGCTCAACTTTCATGGCACACTAGTATGCAAGCAAGTTTTCCCTAAAGCTATGGATCCATTAGAAAATCCTTCATCAATTAATCAATGTAGCTAGCTATAGTTTTCCCACAACAAGAAACAGGCTACCCCTAGTCTTATCTCACCATACCCCTGCTATGAGATTCTATTGGCCTTCAATTGGTGGCCCAAATTTCATGGCATGCTAGTAAGCAAGCAAGTTTTCCCTAAAGCTATGGATCCATAAGGAAATCCTTCATTAATTAATCAATTTTAAATAATTATTTTCTAACAATTTATTCAACACATTAGCAAACCATGTTTCTCCACATATTATTGTAATAATATTACAAGAACAAAGTCAAAGTGAGAGATTCCATTGCTCTCCAAGAGTGTTGAGGTTTGATATAAATCATTGATCATTTTACAAACCATGGATGTAGTAATATTTCTGGAAGATGAGATATCAGTTATATTTCATTTGATAAAGAAATAATAAGTGACTTACAAACTGCAAATTAATAAGTACTTCCTGCAATTTATGGAAATTTTCAGCGAAACATAAATGGGAATTGTAGTATGCTTGGTTTTCTATCTTTTAGTGCATCATATTTTAGCAGAACAATGGGTTGGCCTTCAAGATGTTTAACAGAAAATTTCCCAATCACCCAGTATTGGACCATGAATATTTGGTGAAAACTACTCAAGACACAGTGGAGAACAGATAAGAAAGCCTGCCTTAGTGAGGTCATGCTCCCCACCGGCTACAGAGGCTCAAGTTCCCCATGCATGTGAATCAGAAATGACTAAATCAGATTGCAACCCATAACACCATTGGTGGGCTATTGACACCCACAACATGTGGAACAAGTTCCTAATAATCCATATTGATGAGACATGCATAACAACTAGCATTGTCTTTGGCATAGATGGATACCAACATCATTGGCAAGGATGGAGAGAGGAAATTTTATAACCCCAGAAGCGATTGTAAAATAACACAATATATATATAGATATATATATATATATATATATATATATATATATATATATATATATATATATATATATATATATATATATATATATAACTATAGGTAAAGACACAGCTGTGTCAAGATCCAAACATTAATTCAAGTGACAATGGGAAGATAATACAACATTAAGTTTTTCACATGGGTAGATTTCCTAGGAATCCTACTGCAGATAATAAACTCAGATAAGTTTCATGTAATTTTAGATACCACCAACAAGCAGACACCACCAACTCCTCTCGAGCATAAACTTCTTCCTTCTAGGAATAACACCATCTGTATTCCCTTAGTAATATTTTATAAATTTTTAGTAGTAGATTTTTCCTAGCAGTTGCTTTTAGGGTCTGCTCCATTTTACCAGGCTTTTTCTTTTAACTAGGATGGGTGATGCTAGGGCGTTATTAGAAATTATATTTTTTTCTAATTGCTAATTATATTTTTATTAAATTAGAAATTATATTTTTATCAGATTATAGATTAAATTTTTATCTAATTTCTAATTGGTAAAAATCTATTGCTTTTCTTTTAACTAGGATGGGTGATGCCAGGACATCATTTTTATCTAATTTCTAATTATATTGTTATCAAATTAGAAATTAGATTTTTATCTAAGTTTTAATTGGTAAAATTTTGTTGTTGTTTGTATTATGTAATTATATGAAAATATGTTGATGTTTACATTTTGTAATTATGTAAAAAGGGAAATGTTTTTTTAGAAAAAAACATGGAGTGGGAAAAGCAATGGCATGAAGTCTTTTATAATTGTTTTTCAATGAACAATGGAATGAAGTCTTTTATAATTGTTTTTCAATGAACAATAGCATGAAGTCTTTTATAACTGTTTTTCAGTGAGGTCCTTTATAAACAACAACATATTTTTACATAATTACATTAAACAAACAACAACATATTTGTACCAATTAGAAATTGGATTTTTACCAAATTTCTAAATGTTCTTTTTATCTAATTACAAAATATAAACAACATCATATTTTTACATAATTACATAATACAAACAAGAATAGATTTTTACCAATTAGAAACTTGATAAAATCAAATTTATAATTGGTAAAAATCTGTTGTTGTTTGTATTATGTAATTATGTAAAAATATGTTGTTGTTTATATTTTGTAATTAGATAAAAAACATTTAGAAATTTGGTAAATCTAATTTCTAATTGGTAAAAATTTGTTGTTGTTTGTATTATGTAATTATGTAAAAATCTTTTGTTGTTTATATTTTGTAATTATGTAAAAAGGGTAATGTTTTTTTAGGAAAAAACATGAAAGGGGGAAACAATGGCATGAGGTCCTCTATAAACATGATATCATAAGAGTTGAACCATTCTGTCACCTAGGACTGGAGAATCTGATTCCAAGAAAGAAAGAAATTGTCAAAACAGAAAATACAATTCAGCGTCAACGTTTAGAGTGTTTTTATTACATAGTTGGATTTTTAGCTAACTTGTCTACAAATTCCACCCTAGAGAGCCCTTCTAGAGAGTCATTCTGAGATTATTCACCTATAATCCTTTATTTTTTTCGAGAGAACATCCCTTCCTATCGATCTCTTCTACTTTGGGAATATGGCTAGTGGAGAAGGAGGTGCAAGTGAATCGAAAAATGTAATCTTTGTTTTTATAGAATAATTACAGGATATAATATGTTTTATTTTTTGTTTTAGGTTTGAAGTTAGAATTATAATTTTATAATTATGGTTTGTGGTAAATCATTGAAACTTGGACAAGGAAAGAATCTGATAACAAAGTCCTCGCTTGAAGATGTTTTTGGGACAGAAGGACTTAGAAAGCTTCATGCTTTGGATGTTGAATCCTTAATCCATTTTCTTAAGAAAAAAATCACCTGAAGCTAATCAACTAGGTCCAGGTAATCAACAAGCTTTACAAGAATAGATAAATTCCCCATCCTCTCTTGGATCAAGAAGAAAATCGAAAAAGTGTCATTAACATCAAACACTAATAATGAAGAACATTGTGTTGAGACATCTTGTGTGATGGAAACTCTAGGCACCACAAATTCTTGTTCATCCTTAGCTTATGCATCATCTATTGGTAGTTTAGGTAACAAGATAGAGTATGACCCTGTTTCAGGGGAGATAAGAAGAACAGATGTAGGAAAATAATTCTTAAATAGGCTAAAGGACTCATGCCTTCAATGATTTAGAGTTCATCTTCATCTCACCTTCTCCAAGATTCCACTTCACCTAAAAAAGATGGTGGTACACGACATGGAGAATGAATTTGTTACTGGTTGGTCGATTAAGAAGATAAAATTGCAAATGTCGCTCAACTGTAAGAGGTTTCGTTGCAACCTTACAAGAAAAATTAAAAAACTGTGTCAAGATCAAAGACTGAAACAAAGACCATTTGACATACCTTTTAAACTATGGAAAGAACTTGTAAAATCATATGAGAAGTTGGATGCACAAAGTAACACTGGCGATGAGAGCATTCAGGCATTGAGTTTTTCATTAAACCTTATTTAGAATGTATTAATACCTATAAGTATCTTAGATGTGTATTTATGTGAAAATAAATTGAATTGGTTTATGTTTAAGGACAAGGCATCCAAGGCGAGGTTAGCAAAGACAAAAGTCACTCATCGTAGTAGTCAAAAAAATTTAAAAGCACTGATAACAACCTTTGTAAGTACACTAAAAATGTGATATTTTTTTAATAAAATTTGTACTAGAAGAAAATCATTGTTATCTAATTTCTCCCTATTTATTGATTTTGACAGGAACTAAAATATGGAAGACCTCCAAATCATTTGGAAAAGGAGGTGCTGCAGCAAAAGAGATGGTTTGAATTTGTTGTTTGGATGGGATCTATGGTATGTAATCTTAGTTGTATTTCCAATATACTTTTGAATTGTATTTTCATTTTATTTTTTAGTACTATTAGATATTATATCTTACCTCATTTTATGGTTAGCATTATATAACAAAAACATGCGTTGTGTTATGGAATTAATACTAACATGTGATATTGAATTTTTTTCCCAAAATGATATAGGTAATGATTTCCAAGACGATGATCACGATCATGATCTAGACTATGCTCAACATATATTTGGAGATGATGAGGATGAGGATGATGGTGGTGAAGGAGGAGATGATAATGATGGCTGTGTTCTTGGTGATGATGATGTGGATGGGATTAATGAGGATGGTCAAGATGATGATCATGAGGATGATCTTGGTGGTGGTAGCTAGGCATGTACATGCATTGTTTTTTATGAAGAAATTATTGTGTAGAATGAGATTGTTATGTTTAGATGGATGTTGTGAATTTACCCTATATCAATGAAACATTTTGTTTTGATAATCATACGATGAGTTTGAATTGATTAAAGATGATGATGATATTATCATTATTATATTTTTATTTGTTTTATATATTGGAAAGTATCATCATTAGTTTGATAGAGAATTATAATGTATGAAGTTATTACCATCTTTGGATGTATGTTATTAATTTATAGTAGAATAATGATATTCATGAAATATTTTGATTTGTTAATCACATTTGAATTTTAGTTGTTTTGATTAAAAATAATACTGATCTTATCAGTATTATGTTGCTATTTTATATACATCTATTGGAAATTGTCAATGAATCATTATATATGATGACATTGTTAATTTTCTGGATGGATGTTGTCAATTTCCCTTAAATTTCTTTACAAATGATTTTGAATTGTGATATCTTCTTTAATGATATTTAGAAACTATGATATATTCCACTATGCAATTGAAATTGGTAAAATGAATCTATAAAGGAGGTCATATATGTAAAGAAAAATATACTCTACATAAGAAGTCAAATGCGGATGTAACCATGGATGAAAAATTGAAAGTAAAATTGGATGTTAAACTAAGAATTAATACAAAATGAAAATAATGACGTACAAAGTGTTTTAAACTAGAAGTGAAAAATTATGCAATAGTTGACACAAAGAAGAGAACAAAACATGGCATACAAAAGGATATCAAATTGGGCAAAAACAAGGACACTTAAATGGACACCAAACCAGATGCAGAAAAAGATAGACAACTAGATGTAAAATAAGATGCAAAGTTGAGTGCTAAAAAGAAGCAAAAAATGATACAAATTAAGATGCCAAATGATGATGCAAATAATTGTGTAAATTTGGGATGCAAACTTGGGTGCAAAAAAGGAAGAAAAAAAGATGTAAGAAAAGACATAAAACAAGATGAAAAATGGGGCTAAAAAAAGGAGAAACCAAGGATGCCATATTGGATGTAAAAAATGATGCATAATCAGATGCAAATTTAGGCTCAAACTTAGACACAAAATTATATGCAATTGCAAACACAAAGTGAGGCAGAAAAAGATGCAAATTTGGATGACGAAAATGATGTAAAACTAGAAACCAAAAAAGATGCAAAATTGGATGAAAAAGTCGGCGTAAATAATGATGCAACATTGGACACAACTAGACAAAAAAATGGTGCAAAAATGGGCATAAAAATAGCTCAAAATTGGATACAAAAAGTGATGCAAAAGTTGGCACAAAAAGAAACGCAAAAGTGGACGTAAAAAATGGCTCTAAATTGAATGTACCATTAGACAAAAAATAAGATGCAAAGGTGGACACAACACATGACTCAACATAAGATGCAAATTTGGATGCTCAAAATGATGTAACATTAGATGCAAGAAATGGAGTTAAAAACGATGCAAAATTTGATGCAACAAATGCTGCAAAATATGATGCAAAATGGGATGGGAAAAATGGAGACAAATCAAACGTAAAAGTGGATGTAAAAAATGGTCCAAAAAAAGATGCAAAAATGGATGCAAAATTTGGTGCTAAATCAAATTCAACACATGGCGCAAAGATAGGCACCAACGCTGGTGCAAAAATAGGTACAAAATGAGAAGCAAAATCTTGCGTAAGACTAGATGCAAAAATTGACACAAAATGGATGTAGAAAAAGGTGTTAAATTGGATGCAAAATACGGTGTAAACTTGATGCAAATGTTGGCGCAAAAATGGAAGCAAAGAATGAAACAAAATAGGAAGCAAAAGATGATGAAAAATAGACGCAAAAAATGACACAAAACTAGAAGCAAAACCTATCATAAAATAAGATGCAAATCTTGGTTCAAAATTTGACACAAAAAATGATGCATAGTTTGGTGTAAAAAATGATGCAAAATCTAGCGTGAAAAGTGATGCAAAATTAGGCACAAAAAAGGACACTTTAAAAATTGTACAATAGAGCCAGATTTAGTGCCAGGTTGCTTAGCACAATTATAAAAGAATGCACTAAAATATGGCGTTAAATCTGGCGCAAATCGTTGGTTTTGTTGTAGTGTTTGGAGGCCTACCAGGACCTAATATTGGTCTTAGATCATACCTCTTATTCAATTATGCAATCAAAAATTCAAAGAATAGTAAATATTTTGAAAGCTGAGCATCTCCTACTTCTTGTTCAAGAGACTAAGGTGAGGATGAAGGAACTATGGCCATTTGTACTGCTGAAGAATCAATATTATTGATATCTTCAATGATTAAAGGGCCTGTATCATGTGACTATTGATAATCAACCATCAAAGGTGGTTGAATGTTTTGGTCAAAACCTGGTCTCTCAACAATTTGCATTTGAGGAGTTCTTTTGAATTGAGTGTGAGCGTGAGGTCTGATAGTAGTTTTTTGAATAGTTCTAGGTTGTGTTTCAATTTTAGAAATCCTATTAGAAAGGTTTCTAAGTAAAGATGTAATTTCATCAAATTTTTGATCTTAAATTTTAGATTTAGAAGAAGATGAATCATCAATTTTAGCTTTAAGTTTCCTTTCTTGTTTCTCTACTTTAGCTTTAAGCTTGGCAAAAGCTGACCTGTTGGCTTCTACCTCTATATAATTTGTTTGCATGTCTTCTAATGTGTTAGAAATCCTTTCCCTTAGCATGACTGCAAATTCATCATCAAATTCTTTGGAAAATCTGACCTTTGTAGTTGCTACTGGTGGTTTACAATCAACAAGCATTTTTTGATAGAGTTTGTTAAATATTTTGATGAATTCAACAACTGGTTCACCAGAGTTTCTCTTTAATTCTTCAAATTTAGTAAGGAAGTAAATGGGGTTTTTCTTTACCCCCCATTGGTTTTTGAAGATAGTTATAATCTCATTCCAACTTCTGATAGAGTCAAATTTGAGCTGCCTAAACGAGATCATAACATTTCCTTCTAAATATTGTACAAATAATATCATATAAACATTTTCCTCTTCTATGTTCATATTGTCAGCAAAATCAAGGAAGTTCGATACATGATCCTCCACTGAGGGACCTGTTTCTCCATTAAATCTTGACAAATGTTTTAGGTATCCATCAAGAAAATTCCCCAGCTTTGCAGGGAGAACTAGAGCATCATACCTTTCTTACATAATGGGTTGAAAATCCATTACAACTGGAGGAGTATGGGGTGACTGAGTGGGTGATGATGAGGAAGAAGAGGATGATGAGGATAAAGGAGATGAAGATGAATTCGTAGGGGTATTAGTATGGGGAGGAGTGAAATATGGAGGAGACCTCTTTAAGGATTTGAAAGGGGTTTTGATAACCAACTTTTGAACTCTCGGTGGAAAGTCTTCCTTATTATCAAACAAAGGATTTGAATAGACATAAAATTTCTCTTCAATATTAGTAGAGGATGATGGAATAGAATAAGAAGTTGGAGTAATGAGATCTTGAGGCTTGAATTCAGGTAAATGTAAACCTAATTCTTCCTCAGATGAAGGTGATTTCATAGGAATGGATGGGACTTGATATGACTCAAGTGACTGAATTAAAAAGGTTGATTGAAGGTCTACTCCTCTAGAATGAAGTTCAGAAACCCTAGGAGGTAGTTTAATCCAATGAGGATGGGATGGTATAGATGAAAATGGATCTACAGATGAGATTTCTTCAAGGTGTAAAGCTGAAGATGAAGAAGGTGTTATATGTTTTCTCCTTAAAGAGGCTCCCTAGATAAGTCTTTCTGGCTCTGCTAGAGGGTTAACAATCTCATAATCAGAAAGTGATCTAATGTGCTTAAAAGGAGCCATCTTGGACTAGTGGAATCACTAGGTGAAAGGTTTTGACCTATAACCTTATCCTTTATTCACCTTAAGGGAAAGGGAAAATTGTTGTCCAAGGGAAAATTTAACTTTCAATTCTTCGCTCCTCGGAAACGGCACCAATCTGATGTTGTCCTTTGAGATAACCTAAGTTCAATTGGTTATGCCAAAGCATCTATAATGTTTTGTTGATTTTAAGGATTTGGATGACTAGTGAACTATTTACAAATAGGTGCTTTAAAATTAGAAAGATTCTTAATAAAACAAAAGGTTGTTCTTTACATACACATGGTTAGTTTGATTTTAGTGGGATGGATGAGAAGAAAATGTAGAAGTATAAGTGATTTAATATTCAAACTAAGTATTTAATTATTTATAAGAAGAAATCAAGAAAACAATGTTTCCTAAATCAACAGAATATAATTAAACTATTACAGAAATCTAGTACAATTTAAGTTCAAAGAGGAATTTACAATAACAAATAATTCCACAAATTAATTTCTTATTTAAATGAAACTTCACATCGGATTCAAAATGAAACTAAGATTCAATTAAATTTTCAATCAGATGACTGTAAAAGGATTAATTAAAATGAAGAATACATAATGAATAATATGATGAAAACGACTCACTGCGAGACAAGCCATATGAAGTAAATCCAGAATCTTTTATTATACCAAAAATGCTCTAGCTTAGTACAAATCTGTGTGATAACTGGCTCAAGGGTTCAACCCTGAATACTTTGATAGAATGAAGTATTTAAAAAACAATTACAAAAATATTATAATAAATGCCTAAGTGACATGACATTCTATTATTACTAAGAACTAATAGAAACAGAAGTAATTCAATCAAAAGGAATGAATGTAAACATCTAGCCCTATTACGAAGGAAAGTAGTTGTTAAGTGGCCACTATTGGGGTGTTGCATCGGTGAAGCTGACGTGTCCTTTAATCCTAAAATTCACACAACTTTTCCCACTTTTTTTTGTCTGGAACAACTACCTTGGTTACCTTGTGGTAGATTTCATCTACCTCAGTATACTGAGAAAAAGTGGTTTTAACTGTGAAAATATGTTTTATCTCATGTTGAATAAAATTTATGTCATTTATGGCTTCGTAAAATGCTCTTCCTGTCATAGAACCTTTAATATTGGAGGACTTAGCAATATCCCTAGCAAAGTCCTGAAGCTTCTTCATGTAGTCTTCCCTGGTCATTAATTTATTATTGATTACAAACAGTGAAGGAAAACCCTTCTGGTTTAATGCGTCAATCCTTGTGAAAAACCTATTGACTGCTACCTCTAGAGTGTGACACTTCTCTAACAACTGTAGAACTAAGTTCTTCTTTGTTAGAACTTTCTTCACCTCTAGGATGGTTTCTGTTTTTTCATCCACTCCTAGATCATCCAGCTCATATATATTTATAGAATTGAGGAACTTTATGATGCGGTTAGTTGTAGCAAGCATTTCTTCCAGTTGAGCATTGATAATGGCAATGGTCTGCTTTGCCTTCTCCATGAGTTCCTTCTGCTAAAAAATAATCTGGATACAGGGTCAAATTTCATCTACTTCTTCAATAATATTATTCTAGATGACCTCTTTAACCTGACCCAGTGTAAAGCCAATATAAGATTTAGTTGCTGACTTCTTCCATGCCTCTATATGATTTTGAGCTCTCCAAAGCTCTGCTACATGAAAAATCTCATATTTCTGGTGATGATCCTCTTGAAGTTTCACTTGGTCCTGTAGCTTTTTGATCTCTTCAGTCTGGAGAGACATGTTTTGTACTACATTGGCCAACTGATCTGCAACATCTCCTGTACTTGTTTTTGCGGATATGGCTATAGGAATGGCTGTGATGGGAAGTTCTTCTAAATGGACAACAATATTTCTAGAAGCTTTCTCCTTTTCTTTAATCAATTTCTCCATCTTTTCTCCATTTTCCTCAGTTGTGTAGCCTGCTCCATGATGAGCTTCATCATATCCTCCTTTTGTGTCCATATCTCTTCAATATCCTTGGCTAGAGGATCTTTTGTAGCTGGAAGTTTTAACTGCTTCCTTAATGCTACTATGTCCAAATTCTTTTTCTTCACTAGTTCCTCTGCAGGATTGATGTTTCAAGGGTCATAACACAGTTTGATTACCATGTGCTCCAGGGTTTTAATCTTGGTGTCTTTGGTAAGCGCAGAGACCTTCTCCATCTTTATCTATGATTGGACAACTGCTAAGGTAACCTGTAGTTTTGATAAAGTCACAGTAGTGTTAGTAACAGTTGAAAATATCATTTCCCCAGTCTCCTTATGCATCTCCATTTGGTCAATGGGATGTATATCCTTTACATCAAACTCAAAGGTTGTCGTCTTGTAGTCTGATTCTCCCTTGCGCTGGGGAACTTATGCTTGTAGGAATTCCATTTTTATCTTTCCTACATTGAGCACCAGAAGTCTTCTTCCAGAATTGGTTGTAAGTGTTAATATTCAAGACTTCATTCCTAACTTTTATCTCCTTGAAGATTTCCATTATACCCTTCTCTATATCCCATGAAGTAGATGTGCCTGTCTGCATAATCTGTTGCTACTCTTGTTAAGTTGTGGAGGTGGTGGGAGACTATGTTGTCTAATCACCCACTAATGAGGAAACAAGTGGCTTGTTAGTGGTGATAATGGTCTATTTCTCTGAATCTTTGTTGAGGCTTAGTCTGGAACTAAGCTTGACCTTCTTTCTATACGTTACCTTAAATCCTTCACTAAAAATGTCAGTCTCTAAAGGAGCCTCTTCCTCTCTACTTCTCTTGGCTGTTTTCTCCTGCATGGTAGGAGTCTTCACTGTAGATGATGATACATGTTGTTCTTATGCCTCTTGTAGGGTATTCTCAACCCACTCTAACTCATTCTTGTACTTCTTTATATCTGGCCTGGATGTGTGAAAGTAAGGAGTAGACTTCGTTTCTACTCTTAATTTAGGAATGATCTCTAATGGATCATAAGACCAGGTAAAGCTAAGGCTGAACTGCATTTCTTTCAAGAGCTTATCTGCTTCTTCCCCTGCTGCCCTGCTGTTGCAAATGAAAGGGCCAACCTATTTAAACTGGGACTTTTTCTTGGCAACAACAAATTGGACTTCACCCATGTTGATCATCTACATTATGTATTCCAAAGTCAAATTCCTCATTAGGATGAATTTTGGTAGCTTGTAAGGTGGGAGTTCACATCCAAAAATTATTATTTTTGTATAGTTCTCATAAACATACCAGTCTCATGTCTGAACTTGATCTAATAGCTACAACACCCTTCTGATTTCCTCACTGATCCTCGGTTCGATTCTACTACTTAGGAGACCTATTGCTGGGTGAACAAACATCTCTGTAAACTATTTATAAGTGTACTCTTTCTGCTCCATCATGACCAGATTAGTCCAAAAGATGACTGACTGTTGGTTTCCTTTCTCATCTAGATTTTGTAAATATAGATTGATGTTGTCCCCTTGAAAGTATAGGAACATGTAGACTAATATAGAGGCATACTTGAATACCTCTTCAGTTGGAAATTTGATAAGTTGTTGATGAATGGATTCTACAAGAAATTCGCTGACATTAAATACAATGGAGGGCTTAGAATCAATAGAGAAGATGGAAAAAAATCCTATAATGGCCATTGATTAGAGTAGTAGCCAAGGAGGTAGGAAATAACTGTAATAATCTGCTTGGCTCTATCAGGGAAAATGGAGGAGGGATAAGGAGGATGTTTCTTTGGTAGTGAAGCATCTTATGTCAAAAACAACTCAAGAGTTTGGGATCTCTTGGAAAAGTCCAGTTTCTAGTATAGTTCAACTAGTGCTTCATAGGAAAATGGGGTAGCATTCTCTATTGTGGGGGCTTGCATCATCTGATCAATGGCTTGAGGGGTTATGGTAAACAAAATTTCTCCAGTGGGGTGACAATGGCCCTTTGGCTTGGAAAATAGGATGCATGACCTTTTCTAATAAAATATGGGGTGTTCTGGGTACGAGGAAAGATGTAGTGAGGCAAATTGACTCCCACAGTTGGATGTCATTAGACTTGTCAATGTATTTGTCCTCGAGCCAACAATACATCTCGAAGAGGTCAAATTCATAGAGTGTCTCATGGATTTTATAGTCTCTGTCAATAAAAGGAATATGATGCAAGTCTACTGGAGGACAGATCAGAGGATTAATATGTTCCCTTGGTCCTTTGTCCTTTGGAGGCATATTAGCTATGGCTAAGAACATGAGTGAAAATTGATTGGAGGTTTGAATGTATAGAGAGGGATCAAGTTTGGAGGCAAAAGCAGAGGTAACATGTTGAAAATGATCGAGAAGAGAGTGTCGATGGCAATTGAAAATGTTAGAATGAGTCGAGCATCCTGTAACAAATAAATATTAGTGACAGTATGAATTGAGTAACCTGTTCACAAGTGGAAAGGAGGTTTATATAAAAATTTGGTTTTTCCGTTGAAAGAGCATGGGTCCATTGAATTAACAACTAAGAAAATTGAATGCTTAACTGGTTAATTTATAGAGGGAATGAATGTGATTTAATGGATTTAATGGATAGATGAGGTGGCAAAAGGTGAATGGTGAGAGTGCAACTGATAGGAAAATGGTATCGGGGGTAAGGGAAATAAGTTTTTGGAGGGGGGGAGTGGTTAGTAGTTTCACTCGAGGGGGGTCCAAAGTTGTCTGGCACTGACACGTAAGGGAGTACACGGTTTTGTATATTTCCCATTTCAGAGCCACCCCCCCCGGATGGTAAAGTTCAGATGGTGAGGGGGGCCCGAAATCTTATGCAGGTCGTCGAATGTGGGAATATGGGTGGAGATGGAGTGTGATATGGTGGGGAGTTAAATCATGACATGACAAGATTGTTTGGTGGGGTCGGGAGTTGATTTAATACAATGTTGGGGAATGTGCGATGTAAGAGGGGTGTTAACACTTAGGGATATGAAGGTTGAGGGTAATGTGAGAGGAGGGGGAATGATTTGGTATTTTAAACTTAGGGATAGGATTAATACCAAAATTGCTTGATATATAAAACCTTAGAATAAACCTTTACTCCTCTATCTTTTCTTCTACACCTGAGAACAATATTTGATAATTGACTTGTGGTGCATTTAGACTAGCAGCCTATGCATTTATAAAAACATAAAATGAAGCCTTTCTTTTATTTGTGCTTCTCTAAAATTTTGTTTTCCTTTTTCCTTCTTTATTTAGGGCATCTACACCTAACATTTTAGTAATATGGATGCGTATAAAAAATCAAATTTGCCTAACATTTTAACTTTTCTTTCTTTTGCATCCATATCCTAACTTAACATTTTAAAATTATTTTGACTAATATACTAACTTATCAAAACCAAATAATGGTACAACACCTACATGGCCCATGTGGCACTACCATGACAACATAGGTGCGGGTCCCACCAAATATTTACCCATGGTGTTATCTGACCCTTCATCATTATATCTAACCCATGGCTCATCCATCCCTTCAACCTTATGCTACTACTCTACACCCATGGATGGATGGATCTCTTGATCCATATTGACTTGAGGGAAATCTAGTGTAGGGCCCGTCATATACCATGTAGCATCCATGTGGTGGCCCTTGGCACTACCACATAGACTTATTGTGGGGTCCACAGATTCTTCGTGCCTTGGATTTTTTTATTTTATTTCTTTCTCATTATATCCATCCCATGAGGATTTGACCATCTCAAGGATGAAAAATTCCTTACCACCCTAGACCCCTCGATTTATAGATCCAAAACTTTGTGCAAAGGTAATCTAGCCTCCAAGCTTATGTGTTCTTGTGTATGTTGTTGTCATTTCGGACCTCTAGATCCCCAATGTAGAAGGTGATTTAAAGGAGATATATGGATCGAATGAGGTTTGGCTCGCTCATGAGGTAACTACTCCTTTCTAGCTATAAACCACAGATCACCAAATATGGGTGACATTTGATAGCAAGATATGACCTAGATGAGGTCCAACTTGCAAACGAAGGAACCATTCCTTTCCAAATCCGGACCACCAAATTCCTAAGAAGTGATGAATAAGATTAATCATTGACCTCTAGTAGATAACATCAATCTACAACCCACTCATACATGTTTGCAACTCACTCTTAAGAAGTTTAGCATGCATTCATTAATATAGTGAATTCTAATTAAATAAATAGAGTCATGATCCAAACTATACTGACAAGGAAACTTGTAGAGATTTAAAGTTTGCAATAACTTTCACAAGCTAAGGATTTGCCAACACAATCACAAGTAAGGCAGTAATTTTTCCAATTCAACAATTAATGTAATTGAGAACTTATAACATTGTTAGCTAGTCATGGATAATCTTCAAAGAATGAGTCTTAAACATATAAGGTATCTTGAAATTTAGGAAGATGGAAGTAACCAAATAGTTCAAGCATTCATTATCACCAAAAGTACATAAAATAGCTTGTCAACCATGAATATGATAGTGATTTTATGCATTCTATCATGAGTAATACAAAACTACACATATGTCATTCACATAGCAAAAAATTCCATAATCCATAATCCAAATATGCATAATCGATTATGCATACAGTTGTCCATCCCTAACCCGTATCCAAGGTCTGATGGGATTCTTTCATATGGGAATTTCACTCCAAGGCTTGATCAAACACTCATTAGATGCATTTCACTGTCCAAGTGGTTTGACAATTTTCTTTTCATAGCAAGAACTACATGGGTCTATAATCCATTGTCCAGGTGGTTTAACATCTCTTCATCAAGCACCACAGTGGTTCAAATTTCCTTGTCCAAGTGGTTTATTAGCTATACAACAAGCACCATAGTGACACACTTACTCTCTCAGTTTAATCATAGCGCTTCACATAAGGCCCAGAAGTGAATAGTGCTCAGTTCTATGAGATTGGATCTGCTATTCTAGTGGTTTAGCAGTTTCCTTTTCATAGCAAGCACTATGAGGGTTTGTAATCCACTCTCCAAGTGATTTAAAAACTCTTTAGCAAGCACCACAGTGGCTCAGATTTCCCTTCCCAAGTGATTTATCATCTATACGGCAAGCACCACTGTGATTTGCAATCCATTGAGCCTCCCACTAACCATTTGGTTTAGACTCTATCAGAGCCTAGATTTGCCTCAGGCTGAAAAGGAAAGCTTCTAGGTTCAACATCAAATCATGCTCAACCTCATAGCTAGCCCTACGAGGACAGAAGAGGGATCTCTCTAGGTCAATCTCAGTGAAAAGTATTTCAATGAGGCTTGAGATGACTTGAAATGCGAAACTGATTTTAGGCTAGTAAATAGATATGAAAGAGGTAGTTTAATAAATGACTGAGTTTTCAGGGCTGTATGGGACAAAGAACAGCATGAGCTTGAGAAATTAAATCAAAGACACAGATTGTTTCATGACGCAAGATAGGCAAGAAGTTTAGCAATCAAATTTGAATAATATGGAGTGGAAAGACAGTTGAGAGGCTAAAAGGGGCATATGTGATGAATCCTTTTTAGATAGAAGAAACCACACAGAACATGAACGCTTTCCCAATGTAGAGTAGTAAACTAAATTCTACCTTTCTTACTTAAAAGCATTCAACTAGAAATGATTATGAATGAAATGTAAAACATCACAAGACACATATGAAACAGTAAGAAAACACTTATGCCAAACTCACACCACATGAATCTCATAAATCAGAGCTGCATCTTTTCATTAATCCTCTGCCAAAACTATACAATGAAAGCACTGGATTTTTCCTCCACACTTCTCCCAGAACTCAAAACCCTTTACAAACGATCTACAATACAATAAACAGACTCAAATGTGGGAAAACAGATCAACCAGAATAGGGAGCTCTTTAACATCAAGAAGCAACCATCTGTTCTGAAGAAAAGTAGCATTACATGTTGTTTGTTGGTAACCAATAAGAATGCGGAACCTGTGGCGTAGACCCTTTGAATTGCAAATGAAGACAAAAAATAGACCATCTAATCCGATTGCTCTACTGTGATATACATCTTCGCTCTATTTTAAGTTTTGGTTTTTGGCTTTCACTTTACATTTGTCATTTGAAAAAAAAACCATTTTCTTAATAAAAATAGCTTTTTAAACTAAAATTTCACCTTTAATAAAGGGAAAAATGAATGATCTCAGCTGTAAATTTGCTAAGCTCGACAATACCTCCTTCACTACCAGTGAACACATATCTATTTGTTGAAAATACCTGCCTTTTCGTAATAATGATAAGCTCCACGTGCTTTCAATTGAAGAAACGGTTTTACCTTTATAACAAAGATGCTATTTCCCACACCACGTTTTTGCAGACTGGCAAACTCCTTTCTTGTTTAATGATTTATAGATTTCACTGACTGTATCGACTATCTTTACCAGTGCATTTATCATCTGAAGTAATTAGTCACTGATACGATAAATTCAATGTCTCTTCTTCAAATCAGAACACGAGCTAACATCATTGGCAAGGACGCATAAACTTTTACTCGAAGCAAAAGAGTGAATCGACTTAGAAATTCGATGAAAAATTGATGAAATTTGGTCTTTTAGTTCTGTGTGTCGCGCTCCAGCCCAACGTGCCACGCAGGCTGGATGTGCCGCGCCAGTGCAATTTTGCACTGTGCATTTTCGCTCTACGCGCCACGCCTTCTCCCAGTGCACCGCGCAGGTGGCCTTCAGCACAATTCGACCCTTCAAACAATGTTTTCACCCTTTGACAATATAACTCGGTTTTCTTTGATGCCTTTGATGCAAATGGATTGTCAAAGACAGCAACAGAATTCATTAGTCACGTTTCAAGAATTTCACCTTCCACCTACAACGCCTTTGCAAATACAAGCCTAATTAGACACGTGAATGTCGATAGAAATACACGTTCACAGCTTTTAAATTTTACAATTTCTAAGGTACTTTTAAAAACATTCTTGATCAAAGTAGTATTGAGAAAAAACTTTGTATACTTCTTGGAAATCTGCTCCTAAAAAGTTTTCGAACCCCTCAGGAATTGTACCAAGCAGTTTCCTGTACAAAGTTTAGGAGCGGTTTCTTTGGATGCAAAGGAAAAACATCAAAATGTCTTATATGATCAAGACCTCGAATTTTGTGTCTAAAAACCCATTAACTAATTGGCACCTTTTACTTTTAATGCAAGCTCTGTTCCTTTTATTTCCTCCTTGATTTTCTGACTTAAATGACAGTTCTTTTTGGCTATTTTTGCAGAGATGACTGATGTTGAATTCAACAAAGGATCATGGCGAGGCTGCATGTGAACATCTTCAATTGAAAAACTTTGAATAATTTCATATTTGAAAGCAAATTTAATGATTTCTTCTTAAAAAAGAGTTTTGAAGAAGAATCTCTCTTGATGAAATTTTGTAATGGAAACTGATCTAGAACCTCTCATGTGGGTGCTGGTATTATTTGGAAATTTGAAAACTAAATCGACAAAACCCAAAAACTCTAAAAGACTCTTTGCTGACCAAAAAACCATCCATGACTATGAATGACTGAAACATTGAATCCAATGAGTTTTGATGAACTTTAATGGTCAGACACAAGCCAGCATATACATGACATGAGAGAAAAGAAAGACAAGACCATTCCAACAGATAATCTATGCTTCCTAATGGAATGCAACCGGACTGGATGAATGAGACCCCTAAAAATGAAATACAAAAGAGGGATTTTGATCGTTGACAGAGGGCGGACGAGACCGACTCTAACATTGGCTCCAATGGGGATGGTAGCTCCTTGGAGCTGCCAAGAACATCAGATCTTTGGGAGAGAAGACAGTGCCTTCATCCATTGGGCAGTGGAGTCCATTATTTTGACAAATCGACAAAATACTGTTAACTGATTTACTGACGGAAAATCTGACTCAAAATAACTCAACTTTAAAACTGAAATGACTGAAAACCTGACTTTAACAAACTAACTCAAAATGACTAAGACCTGAACTTTAAACTTAAAGCTTGGTGGTAGTACATGACCACCTGTGTTTCTTACAAGACAATATATGATCAAACTATATCAAAATGCCAATGTAACCAATCAAGCAGATGCCTTCTTGACTGATTCTCCTGACCAGAACTTCTGGTCAACAGTAGATACTTGTAACTGGGCATCCAAAAATATAGTGGACCATGATCTTCTTCATCACTGAATACTGCAATAATGACCTTCACTGCTGACTACAAAAAATTTGCCATTGGATCATGAAAAACATAAGGTCTTTCCTCCCGCTGAAAGAGCAAGGTATCTTTCTCCTTTGATTTTGATCTTTCTTCACACTGTACTTCAATAAGAGTATGTTCTTGGTCCTCAAAAAAATCTGAACAAATAGATGAACATATCTCCTCTTGGAAAAACATTTCAAAACATGAGGCATATGAAGAAGAATCTGAAAGGCAGTGCTGAATGTTCTGCTCTTCTGTAGTTTGAATATATTGTAGGTCATATTCATATGATATGACAACCAGATTCTCATTACATTCATAAATCATGAGAAAAGAAACTTCAAATGATTCTTGAAACCCAACACTGTCATTTATATCATCTACCATAAATTCATCCAGAGAAACTTTTTCACTTACTTGAACGAAATTCTCATCTTGTTGTTCATGAACTGATTGGATTATTTCTTTATGAAGGCTTTGTTCTGATGACATGAGAACATTTGGATCCATAACTCTGTTTTCTTCCTTCCAGATGATTTTAGTAGCAGGGTTCTCCTTTATGGGATTTAGTATAAGGTATTCTTCGTCATCACAATCTAAATCTAGATCTGAAATGGCTGAGTTAACGTTATCACACTATGAAATTGAAACTTGAATTCCCTACATGTTGTCTTCTTTTATGAATAGATCTAAAACGACACTTTTTCTTTCATCACTTTCAGCCATATGGACATCTTCAACCTGTTGATCTATAAAGTTGCTTACAGGGCTATCATCCTTTTCAGAAGAGGAAGAAGTTTCACCAACACTTTCTTGACCATGTGCACACTGTAGACCTGCATTAGCTTTAGCTGGAACATGACCGTTCAAGAGTTTATCTATCTCGTCTTCGGACAGAGGAGATAATACCTTTTGTTTTCTCTTGCTCAAATAGTGATTGTCTTCATTAATTTCAAGTGAAGGAGTCTACAAATTTTCCGCATACTGCTGATCCATTTCATGTAATTCATGTTGACTGTCAAGATGTACAATTCCTTCATCTTCCACTGTACTAAAATATTGAGCCTGCTGCAAATTTTCTTGATCATCTTGATAAATATCACTCTCTTTATACTGCTGAAATGGATTTTCATACAATGCTTCCATGATTTCTCCATCTATCAAGTCATCATGTCCATAAAAATTCTCAAGATCTTCAATAAAACTATGAACATGGCTACAACAATCCTAAACTAAAGCCAAGGATGGGTATAATTCTTTATACCTTTCAAAGAATATTGCATGAAAATCTTTTAAACAATAAATAGAAGCAGGTGGCAAACTTTCATACCAAGATCAGGCTTCATCATCCAGAGTAGCCATAAGCATTTTCATCAAACAGTCTTCAGGTAAACTGATCTTTAATTTATGCACATGAATGTGAAATTTCACCAGATGAAGAGCATCGTCATTACCAGGCAAATTCTGAAGCCAATCCACCTTGGGCATTTTATTTGGGAAACCTGCGATGTGATCTCGGCTCATGGGAGCATATCTTCTTGCAACCTGATCCATATTGAAAACCTTAAAGCCACTGATCTTCCTACAGCGGAATCACCATGAAGCATTGATTTCTATATTTTCCAGTGAATCAAGTCACCAGGTGAATGATTTCAGCCTTTTGATGTCCGATCATTGTTCACCATCAACAATCAGATCTGAACTTGATAGATGTAGTGGGAAAGACAATGTACAAGTAAACCATTTTCGTCCCCAGTATGGTCGCCACTATGTTAGAGCCTAGATTTGCCTCAGGCTGAAAAGGCAAGCTTCTAGGTTCAACATCAAACCATGCTCAGCCTCGTAGCTAGCCCTACGAGGACAGGAGAGGGCTCTCTCCGGGTCAATCTCAGCGAAAAGTATTTCAATGAGGCTTGAGATGACTTGAAATGGGAAACTAATTTTAGGCTAGTAAATAGATATGAAAGAGGTAGTTTAATAAATGACTGAGTTTTCAGGGTTGTATGGGACAAAGAACAACATGAGCTTGAGAAATTAAATCAAAGACATAGATTGTTTCATGAGGCAAGATAGGCAGGAAGTTTAGCAATCAAATTTGAATAATATGGAGTGGAAAAATAGTTGAGAGGCTGAAAAGGGCATATGTGATGAATCCTTTTCAAAAAGAAGAAACCGCACAGAACATGAACACTTTCCCAAGGCAGAACAGTAAACTGAATTCTACCTTTCTTAATTAAAAGAATTCAGCTGGAAATGATTATGAATGAAATGTAAAACATCACAAGACACATATGAAATAGTAAGAAAACACTTATGCCAAACTCACACCATATGGATCTCATAAATCAGTGCTGCATCTTTTCATTAATCCTTTGCCAAAACTGTACAATGAAAGCGCTGGATTTTTCCTCCACACTTCTCCCAGAACTCAGAACCCTTTACAAACAATTTACAATACAATAAATAGACTCAAATGTGGGAAAATAGATCGACCAGAATATGGAGCTCTATAACATCAAGAAGTAACCATCTGTTCTGAAGAAAAGCAACGTTACATGTTGTTTGTTGATAGCCAATAAGAATGTGGAACCTATGGCGTAGACCCTTTGAATTGCAATTGAAGACAAAAAATAGACCATCCAATCCGATTGCTCTGCTGTGATAGACATCTTCGCTCTATTTTAAGTTTCGGTTTTTGACTTTCACTTTACATTTGTCGTTTGAAAAAAAACCATTTTCTTAATAAAAATATCTTTTTAAACTAAAATTTTTCCTTTAATAAAGGGAAAAATGAATGATCTCAGCTGTAAATTTGATAAGCTCGACAATACCTCCTTCACTACCAGCGAACACATATCTATTTGCCGAAAATACCTGTCTTTTTGTAATAATGACAAGCTCCACGTGCTTTCAATTGAAGAAATGGTTTTAACTTTATAACAAAGACGCTATTTCCCACACCATGTTTTTGCACCGTAGAAAACTCCTTTCTTGCTTAATGATTTATAGATTTCACTGACTGTATCGACTATCTTTACCACCGCATTTATCATCTAAAGTAATTAGTCACTGATACAAGAAATTCAATGCCTCTTCTTCAAATCAGAACACGAGCTGACATCATTGGCAAGGATGCATAAACTTTTACTCGGAGCAAAAGAGTGAATCGACTTAGAAATTTGATGAAAAATTGATGAAATTTGGTCTTTTGGTTCTGTGCGCCGTGCTCCAGCCCAATGCGCCGCACAGGCTGGATGTGCCACGCCAGTGCAATTTTGGACTGTGCATTTTGGCTTTACGTGCCACGCTCAGTGGGTGCACCGTGCCTTCTCCCAGTGCGCCGCGCAGGTGGCCTTCAGCACAATTCGACCTTTCAAACATTGTTTTCACTCTTTGACAATTTAACTCGGTTTTCTTTGATGCCTTTTGATGCAAATGGATTGTCAAAGACAACAACAGAATTCATTAGTCACATTTCAAGAATTTCACCTCCCACCTACAGTGCCTTTGCAAATACAAGCCTAATTAGACACGTGAATTTTGATAGAAATACACCTTCACAACGTTTAAATTTTGCAATTTCTGAGGTACTTTTTAAAACATTCTTGATCGAAGCAGTGTTGAGAAGAAAACTTTGTATACCTCTTGGAAATCTGCTCCTAAAGGGTTTTCGAACCCCTCAGGAATGGTACCAAACCGTTTCCTGTATAGAGTTTAGGAGCGGTTTCTTTGGATGCAAAGGAAAAACATCAAAATGTCTTATATCATCAAGACCTCAAATTTTGTGTCTAGAAACCCATTAACTAATTGGCACCTTTTACTTTTAATGCAAGCTCTGTTCCTTTTATTTCCTCCTTGATTTTCTGACTTAAATGACGGTTCTTTTTGGCTATTTTTGCAGAGATGAATGATGTTGAATTCAGCAAAGGATCATGGCGAGGCTGCATGTGAACATCTTCAACTGAAAAACTTTGAATAATTTCATATTTGAAAGCAAATTTAATGATTTCTTCTTCAAAATAGAGTTTTGAAGAAGAATCTCTCTTCATGAAATTTTGTAATGAAAACTGATTTGGAACCTCTCATGCAGGTGTTGGTATTATTTGGAAATTTGAAAACTAAATCGACAAAACCCAAGAACTCTCAAATACTCTTTGCTGACCAAAAAACCATCCATGACTATGAATGACTGAAACATTAACTCCGATGAGTTTTGATGAACTTTAACGGTCAGACACAAGCCAGTAGATATATGACATGAGAGAAAAGAAAGACAAGACCCTTCCGATAGATAATCTATGCTTCCTAACGGAATGCAACCAGACTGGACGAATGAGACCCCTAAAAATGAAATGCAAAAGAAGGATTTTGATCACTAATAGAGCGTGGACGAGACCGACTCTAACATTGGCTCCAATGGGGATGGTAGGTCCTTGGAGGTGCCAAGAACATTAGATCTTTTGGAGAGCAGACAGTGCCTTCATCCATTGGGTAGTGGAGTCCATTATTTTGACAAATCGACACAAAACTGGACGGAAAATTTGACTCAAACTAACTCAACTTTAAAACTGAAATGACTGAAAAACTAACTTCAACAAACTAACTCAAAATGACTAAGTCCTGAACTTAAAACTTAAATCTTGGTGGTAGTACATGACCACTTGTGCTTCTTACAAGACAATATACAATCAAACTATATCAAAATGCCAATGTAACCAATCAAGTAGATGCCTTCTTGACTGATTCTCTTGATCAGATCTTCTGGTCAACAGTAGATACTTGTAACTGGGCATCCAAAATATAGTCGACCATGATCTTCTTCATCACTGAATACTGCAATAATGACCTTCACTGCTGACTGCAACAAATCTGCCATTGGATCATGCAAAACATAAGGTCTTTCCTCCTGCTGAAAGAGCAAGGTGTCTTTCTCCTTTGATTTTGATCTTTCTTCACACTGTACTTCAATAAGAGTATGTTCCTGGTCCTCAAAAAATTCTGAACAAATAGATGAACAAATCTCCTCTTGGAAAAACATTTCAAAACATGAGGCATATGAAGAAGAATCTGAAAGGCAATGCTAAATGTTCTTCTCTTCTGTAGTTTGAATATATTGTAGGTCATCTTCATATGATATGACAACCAGATTCTCATTACATTCATCAATCATGAGAAAGAAACTTCAAATGATTCTTGAAACGCAACACTGTCATTTATATCATCTACCATAAATTCATCCAGAGAAACTTTTTCACTTACTTGAATGAAATTCTCATCTTGTTGTTCATGAACTGACTAGATTATTTCTTTATGAAGGCTTTGTTCTGATGACATGAGAACATTTGGATCCATAACTCTGTTTTCTTCCTTCCAGATGATTTTAGCAGTGGGGTTCTCCTTTATGGGATTCAGTACAAGGTATTCTTGGTCATCACAATCTAAATCTTGATTTGAAATGGCTGAGTTAACATTATCACACTCTGAAATTGAAACTTGACTTCCCTGCATGTTGTCTTCTTTTATGGAAGATCTGAAACGACACTTTTTCTTTCATCACTTTCAGCCATATGGACATCTTCAACCTGCTGATCTATAAAGCTGCTTATAGGACTGTCATCCTTTTCAGAAGAGGAAGAAGTTTCACCAAAACTTTCTTGACCATGTGCACACTGCAGATCTGCATTAGCTTTAACTGGAACATCACCGTTCAAGAGTTGATCTATCTCGTCTTCAGACAGAGGAGATAATACTTTTTGTCTTCTCTTGCTCAAACAGTGATTGTCTTCATTAATTTCAAGTGAACGAGTGTAAAATTTTTCCGTATACTGCTGATCCATTTCATGTAATTCCTGTTGACTATCAAGATGCAAAATTCCTTCATCTTCCAACGTACTAAAATCTTGAGCCTGCTGCAAATTTTCCTGATCATCTACATAAATATCGCTCTCTTTATGCTGCTGAAATGGATTTTCATACAATGCTTCCATGATTTCTCCGTCTATCAAGTCATCATGTCCATAAAAATTCTCAAGATCTTCAATAAAACTATGAACATGGCTACAATATTCCTGAAATAAAGCCAAGGATGGGTATAATTCTTTATACCTTTCAAAGAATATTGCATGAAAATCTTTTAAACAATAAATAGAAGTAGGTGGCAAACTTTCATACCAAGATCGAGCTTCGTCGTCCAGAGTAGCCATAAACATTTTCATCAAACAGTCTTCAGGAAAATTGATCTTTAATTTATGCACATGAATGTGAAATTTCACCAGATGAAGAGCAACGTCATTACCTTCCACATTTCTGAACATAGGCAAATTCTGAAGCCAATCCACCTTGGGCATTTTATTTGGGAAACCTGGGATGTGATCTTGGCTCATGGGAGCGTATCTTCTTGCAACCTGATCCATCTTGAAAACCTTAAAGCTACTGATCTTCCTGCAATGGAATCACCATGAAGCATTGATTTCTGGATTTTTCAGTGAATGAAGTCACCAGGCGAACGATTTCAGCCTTCTGATGTCTGATCATTGTTCACCATCAACAATTAGATCTGAACTTGATAGATGTACTAGGGCAAGACAATCTACAAGTAAACCATTTTCGTCCCCAGTATGGTCACCACTATGTTGGAGCCTAGATTTGCCTTAGGCTGAAAAGGCAAGCTTCTAGGTTCAACATCAAACCACGCTCAGCCTCGTAGCTAGCCCTATGAGGACAGGAGAGGGCTCTCTCTGGGTCAATCTCAGTGAAAAGTATTTCAGTGAGGCTTGAGATGATTTGAAATGGGAAACTGATTTTACGCTAGTAAATAGATATGAAAGAGGTAGTTTAGTAAATGACTGAGTTTTTAGGGTTGTATGGGACAAATAATAGCATGAGCTTGAGAAATTAAATCAAAGACATAGATTGTTTCATGAGGCAAGATAGGCAGGAAGTTTAGCAATCAAATTTGAATAATATGGAGTGGAAAAACAGTTGAGAGGCTGAAAAGGGCATATGTGATGAATCCTTTTCAGAGAGAAGAAACCACAGAGAACATGAACGCTTTCCCAAGGCAGAGCAGTAAACTGAAGTCTACCTTTCTTAAAAGCATTCAGCTGGAAATGATTATGAATGAAATGTAAAACATCACAAGACACATATGAAACAGTAAGAAAACACTTATGCCAAACTCACACCACATGAATCTCATAAATCAGAGTTGCGTCCTTTCATTAATCCTCTGCCAAAACTGTACAATGAAAGCGCCAGATTTTTCCTCCACACTTCTCCCAGAACTCAGAACCCTTTACAAACGATTTACAATACAATAAATAGACTCAAATGTGGGAAAACAGATCGACCAGAATAGGGAGCTCTTTAACATCAAGAAGCAACCATCTGTTCTGAAGAAAAGCAGCATTACATGTTGTTTGTTGATAACCAATAAGAATGTGGAACCTGTGGTGTAGACCCTTTGAATTGCAACTGAAGACAAAAAATAGACCATCTAATCCGATTGCTCTACTGTGATAGACATCTTCGCTCTATTTTAAGTTTCTGTTTTTGACTTTCACTTTACATTTGATGTTTGAAAAAAAACCATTTTCTTAATAAAAATATCTTTTTAAACTAAAATTTCACCTTTAATAAAGGGAAAAATGAATGATCTCAGCTGTAAATTTTCTAAGCTCGATAATACCTCCTTCACTACCAGCGAACACATATCTATTTGCTGAAAATACCTGTCTTTTTGTAATAATGACAAGCTCCACGTGCTTTCAATTGAAGAAACGGTTTTACCTTTATAACAAAGACGCTATTTCCCACACCATGTTTTTGCACCCTGGCAAACTCCTTTCTTGTTTAATGATTTATAGATTTCACTGACTGTATCGACTATCTTTACCAGCGCATTTATCATCTGAAGTAATTAGTCACTGATACGAGAAATTCAATGCCTCTTCTTCAAATCAAAACACGAGCTAACATCATTGGCAAGGACGCATAAACTTTTACTCGGAGCAAAAGAGTGAATCGACTTAGAAATTTGATGAAAAATTGATGAAATTTGGTTTTTTGGTTCTGTGCGCCACGCTCCAGCCCAACACGCCGCGCAGGCTGGATGTGCCACGCCAGTGCAATTTTACACTGTGCATTTTGGCTCTACACGCCGTGCTCAGTGGGTGCCCCGCGCCTTCTCCCAGTGCATTGCGCAGGTGGCCTTCAGCACAATTCGACCTTTCAAATGTTGTTTTCACTCTTTGACAATTTAACTCAGTTTTCTTTGATGCCTTTTGATGAAAATGGATTGTCAAAGACAACAACAGAATCCATTAGTCACGTTTCAAGAATTTCACCGTCCACCTGCAGTGCCTTTGCAAACACAAGCTTAATTAGACACATGAATGTCAATAGAAATACACCTTCACAGCTTTTAAATTTTACAATTTCTGAGGTACTTTTTAAAACATTCTTGATCGAAGCAGTGTTGAGAAAAAACTTTCTATACTTCTTGGAAATCTGCTCCTAAAATTTTTTCGAACCCCTCAGGAATGGTACCAAGTAGTTTCCTATACAGAGTTTAGGAGCGGTTTCTTCGGATGCAAAGGAAAAACATCAAAATATCTTATATGATCAAGACCTCGAATTTTGTGTCTAGAAACCCATTAACTAATTGGCACCTTTTACTTTTAATGCAAGCTATGTTCCTTTTATTTCCTCGATTTTCTGACTTAAATGACGGTTCTGTTTGGCTATTTTTTGTATAGATGACTGATGTTGAATTTGGAAAAGGATCATGGCGAGGCTGCATGTGAACATCTTCAACTGAAAAACTTTGAATAATTTCATATTTGAAAGCAAATTTAATGATTTCTTCTTCAAAACAGATTTTTGAAGAAGATTCTCTCTTGATGAAATTTTGTAATGGAAACTGATTTGCAACCTCTCATGCAGGTGCTAGTATTATTTGGAAATTTGAAAACTAAATTGACAAAGCCCAAAAACTCTAAAAGACTCTTTGCTGACAAAAGAACCATCCATGACTATGAATGACTGAAACATTGACTCCGATGAGTTTTGATGAACTTTAATGGTCAGACAGAAGCGAGCAGATACATGACATGAGAGAGAGGAAAGACAATACCCTTCCGACAGATAATCTATGCTTCCTAACGGAATGCAACCAGACTGGACAAATGAGACCCCTAAAAATGAAATGCAAAAGAGGGATTTTGATCGCTGACAGAGGGCGGACGAGATCGACTCTATCAGACTCATAGTCCAATGGCCTCCACACAAAAATATAGGGGTTGACACCCAAAAACTTAGAGCACAAGTAAAGGTACATTCTAGTCCAGTTCAATCTTTGCAACAACTCCTAGCTCCTTTCATCTCTACAAGGCCTTTTTCTCTATCTATTGTCTACTGTGTGTGATATTATCTACATCTTTTGTCTATGTCTCTTGTCTTATATTCTCTCTTTCCTCTCCCATGTATCCCTCTCCTTTTTCCTCCCAATATAGTCACTCCCTATCTCAATTCGTGATGAGAGGACAAGGATGGGTTTTGTCCTCCACCCTTGTTGCGCACTCCAAGACTTCATAGTATGTCAGCTCAAGCAGCCCATGGTCATGGTGATAGTTAATGGGAATAAATAAGGTAGGTATGGCATACTCACAACACACCACAAGGAACCCAAACAACCCATGCAAACTCCCTCACCAAAAATAAAATAAAATTATTGGACCTGTGTCCCTCCCATTAGCCAACCATCAATTCTTTTTCACCTAAAGTTATGAGTTTCCAAAAAATTCACACAACTATATTTACATGTACAAGATGTATCGAAAAGGGTTATTTCAAGAGAAATATGTCCACAATCAAATTGCATTCACTCTACAACATACATATTTTTTTGGTAACTTGTCTTTGAATGCTTTAATCAATGATATATACCTTTAGTTTTTTCCATGAAAAATAATATTGTGGGCTCTTATGTGACCTCTCTTCACACTTGGAATAACATGGATTATGTTGCCTCGTTGCTTTATGCTAGTTGCGGTCTAAATGCTTGGCTTGATTCTAGAAGTAACCATGTATCTATATACTCATCACACTGGTTGTTTTTGGGGTGGTCCCTGAGTAGTTTTAAAATCATCGAGGAGGGTTCCCATATCGAATATTTGGCTACCATGTAAATTTCATAAAAACTTGTGGTTTTGTATTTTGGTTCCCCCCACTATTAATTGTTGATCAGGTTTCTGGGGGATGGACGAGAGGAAAAATGAATTATAGTGGTTGATCTGGAAGTTGTGTGAACTGGATTTGTTGATATCATTTTACATTGGCTTGGTGGAACTTATTTTGGACATTTGAATTTATGTTTGAGCCTAATATGATAAGGGATTTCCCTGAAAAATCCATCGAAAATAATGAAAATTCCCACTGATCCATCTATATCGCAATATTTGAGAAGATGGGCTTGCATGTTCTACAAAACTCTGCGTTGAACTCAATTTGGGAACACCACCAAAGAATTTTGACTCGGAATGATGAATATTGTTATTATACCATCTAGTTGAAGTCCTTCCCTCTATTGATATTATCTTACAACTTCTACACTTCACCTTTATATGGACTTCACCATCTAAGGCTTATTCTCCAAATATTATTAGATAAATAGGATTTGACATGAAGGAGTAGAAATAAGAAAACTTGAAATGTGAAGGTCTATGTATTATGCAACATTTTTCAGAATCTATAACATCTAAATGAGAAAAACTAGACACTAATTGTGGAGTTCTAGAGGATCCTCCCAAGCCCCCTTTGGATAAAGGAAGTGGTTGACATCTCAATATTGTTCTAATATAGCAACAACAAGAACAATATCACCATTGTTCATTTCCTATGCCAATGTATTTTTAGTGCTATCCATGGAAACTGCCTAATGGACTACTAAAATAATAAATGATTGAGAATTTGAAAAATGCTCAATGCTTATCCTACTTCTGTTTCCTTTATTATAATTTGAACTAAAATGATTAAATGTCATGCAATTCCTACTTTTTTTCCATGGCATCTGATTAGGAATCATATGAATTTTATTCATTAATTATGGACATAGTGGCATTGCCTCTTTATAATGAGTTTTTTTTTTGTCTAATTGTCTGAGTTCTCCAGAGATTACATTAGGCTTGACCAGTGGCTTGAGAAACCACAACATATGGGCATCTAAGCCATCAAAATCAACCATGATCGCACTCGGCTTGGGCAACACTATCCCTTACCATGGGTAGATTTTTGCCTACGAAGTTTCAAACCAGTGACCTTAACATCACGATGCTTGACTTAACAATACATCCCATCATCGTCTATTCTATACCCCATGGGAATAATAAATAGTATTATTAGGTTTTATTGTTGTAGAAATTATATTTCAAATAAATTGAAATGGATATATTAGATTACATAAATCCCTTAGCTATAGATAATCAAATTAGTTTGTACATTATGTCAATGCTTGTATTAGTAGTTCCTTCAACATAAATTTATTTGTAGACTAATAATAATTCACAAACAAAGGTAGGAATTCATTACACAGCTATTGTTAGCCCCTAACATAGAGAGAGATTACTATTTTTTGTTATATATAATTAGTTGTAGATTGATGTAAAGAAAACGTAAGATTTCTTAAAATTTGAAAGGAAAAATATTATACTTCTGAATATTATATATCAAAATTCTATTTTTCAAAGAGAGATTAGATTAACCTTTAGAAATATAGATTTCAAAAAGAGAAACGAGTGTGACTATAATATTGGCCTAAATATGATAAGAAAACAAGGGAAAGTTGCATGGTAGCTAGTCTCTACCAAGGATAAAAAAATTACGCTATAAATTTAATAAGTGAAAAACAAATAAATGAAAGATTGATTTGTCAACAATAGAGTGTGACCAATATTCTGTAAAATTTTACTTAGAAATTGTAAACCTTTAACGATGCCTTTAAGCCTAGATTTTCAATAGAGAAACAACTACTTTCATTCCTTTCAAATACTATTATTGGATGCATAAAGTGCTAGACTTGACTATTTTCACCCATGGCTAAGCTAGGGTAGAATCGGGGAAACAAGGCACAATAGTAACCCAAACACAAGGTGAGATGAACCATCTCACCACCACCATGATTGAGCATGAGATGTGGCTACCAACTTTCCAAGGTGTAATAATTCATTTATACAATTATTTATGTCATCCCCTTAATGGATAAAAAAATTCTCTATAATTCCTAGCTTGTCTCTACATATTATGAATTTGTACCTTTCCATAGACTTAATGAATATATTTTCCACATTATGATTTGTATTATAGTATATCAAATCAAATTTTATATGAGTGAATCATTCCTCTTACATAATGATCCTAAGTTTCAATGTTCTTTGATCCTACATGATAAATTGGATTCATTGCCATTTTTGTTGAGTGTTGATTATCAAATTTGATAAATATAGGCACTCTTTTCCTTTTCACATATCTTAAAGAATATAACTTAGCCAAAGTTCTTCACAGTAGCATTTCACAATGATCTATACTCAAATTTACTTTAGGAAAAGGAAACAATTAGTTACTTATTGCTACTATAAAACACAAACAATTAGTTACTTATTTCTACTAAAAAACACAATTGTAGATTCAATAATAAATATATATCTAATGGTGGATTTTAGCATTGCACAATGATCTATACTGAAATTTACTTTAGGAAAAGGAAATAATTAATTACTTCTTGCTACTACAAAACACAATTGTAGATTCAATACTACATATATATCTAATGGTGGATTTTCTATCATCCAGATCTCCTAACCAATCAGGTTTTGAATAACCTATCAACTCAACATTCAAATGATTAGTATATTTGATATTAAAATCTAAAATCCTTTTCAAATATTGAATAAATCATGTAGTTTATTTCTAGTAGTTATCATGTGATTTAGCCATTAATTAACTAAGCATGCTAACTAAATTGCAGTATCAGATCTTGTTGTGACTAAATTATTTATACTTCCCAACAACCATACAAAATGTCATTTACTTTTTTTATACCATATTTAATGAAAAAATTAACTTTACATTCTAATGAAGTAGATATTTGTTGATCTCAGCTCCTCCATTCCTGTTCATGTTGATGCCAATTTTCCTTTTGGCCATTTTATTTTGCATTGCTGGCTTTAAGTTTTAGAATTTCCGTTTCCAGTGATTATAATGCATTTCCAAATTAGGGTTTGGATGATCCACCATTTGGCCTTTTTACCTTCTTATAGAAAGGTGATCTTAGTAATGTATTGTTTGTAAAAGTTCTCCGAAACCAAATAACACATTCATATGTTACCTAGAAAAGCCCTTCACAAGTTGTACAATCAATTGAACAATATAATAGCAAACTAGTTTTTGGAATTTCCACCATACGATCGTTTAAACTCCTTTTATTAAGGTGATCTCAGTAATGTGCTAGCCAATTTTACCAGGTAGATGTTGTGTTTTTTAAAGGTGTTCTAATTTTTTTTTCAAGGGTGTTGTTTATTTTTTTTATATTTTGAAGTTTTTTTGGTTAGAATCTAGTGAAACAATATTTGTTAGATTTTATTGTTTAAAATTTGTTTTTGAATTTATAAATAGATTCAGTATCAATAGTATACACAACTTGTGTAGATTTACAAATCAAATTTATAATTCCAACAATTTTTTACGACAAATTAACTAGAAAATATACCAAAAATATTCAAAAACATAAAATATTTAAACTAAAACGTTTTTAGAAAGCTTTCATTGCACCTCCTAATTCGTCTTATTTATATGAAAGGCAAATAGCTGATTCCTTTGAGCTTATTTATATTTTGAACAATCACTTAAATCTATTGAAAGTAGAATAGGAATTTCCACCATATCAACCTTCAGGCCCCCAATATTAAGGCGATCACAATACTATGTCGTGAATTTCACGAAGGTAATGTGCTAGCCACTTTCCCCCTGCAGTAATTTATTAGATGCCTTCGTTGAGATTTATTTTTTTATTTTTTTAATGCTCTTGCTATATATCACTCTTTTCATTTGAAACACTTCCATTACGCTCAACCTATTTACATGAAAAATTTGGTTCTTAGTAACATATCATTTGTGAAAATCAAAGTTCTACCTTAACCTCCAAAACCATTTTGTTTGTCAAAGTGCTCCAAATTCAAATAAAAAAACACTTCACCCCCTCTATACATAATATTCCACCAGAATCAATTGAATATACTCCCAAATTAGCTTGTGGAAACTCATATGATCGTTTTTCCCTTTATATTAAGATGATCATAGTAATGTGATCACTAATTTCACCCCGCAACACTTTTGATTTGAATTGCTATCATCCCATTCGCTCATGTATGAAACTGGTGGGACTTGTTAGCTTAATAACAATTTTATAATGTAGAATAAACACTTAAAAAAGAATCGAAAAGTTTAATGCCCAATAAATCATATGTCCGGCCGTTGATGCTACTCACACAATCATGTCTGCAAGGATCCCAGCAAAGGAATAAAGCTCTCTCCTAGCTTCTGAGATGTAATTTGTAATCAGTCCCTTCTGCTTTTGGCACTGTAATTTTCTTCTTGTCACTATAGCTAATGATCTTTGCTATGCTTGGACCTACTACAACTGTGATGCCCAATTAACCCCTTGTCACGATATGGCAGTAGAACAATGTTAACCCATGCCACGATATGGTAGCAGAGTAGAGAAATGACTAGCCACCAGCCGACCTTTCCACGTTCGGCATATAACAGAAAGAAAATTCCTTTAACTTCAGAAAAATAAAAATTCAGCCAAAATTTCTTATCTATTTGGCACTTGCAAGCTCTGCTCACTCTAACTTTATGGTGTAAGACTGAAGGGGATTGAGTTAGTGAGCTTGGGGACCAAACAAAATTATTTATAGCCAATCTTCCATCAAGATTTTGTTGGCTATGTGTCAAGTGTTCCACAGATCATGGTAGAGAACTGTAGAGGGAGTAATGGACCACTCCAGAAGCTCCCAACAAGAAATTAATTTAACTATAGTTGATTTTCGTAATTTAAGGAAATAACTGTGGTTGGTTTCCAGAAATTACTGTAGTTGGTTTCCAGAAATCGGCGGCCGTTGGGAGAGGGAGCTTAACATTCTCCCACTTGGTCCATATTTATAATCTTAATGTCTCTTCTTACAACCCATTGATAATCTGTATTAAGTAATAGATACATGAATCATGGCAATAAGTCCTCTAATGATGAGTATTATCTTCCATGTATTACTATGTATTTATTTCTATTATAATTTAAGTGGCAACCATTTCTTAATGAATAAACCCTATGTTTATTCTTGGTCTTACTAGATGAATTCTCTGAAATCAAATTAAGGTGCACATAAATATGAGAAAAACATCACAGTAATTAAGAATTTCATTAAAATAACATTGTCCATACAATGAGAAACTACAAAATGGAACCAAGTCCCATATTCATTACATGATCCTTGAATTTAAATGGTGGCATGCCCTTAGTCAAAGGATCAGCGATCATCAACTCAGTGCTGACGTTCTCAATGACCACTTTCTTTTCTTTAACACGTTCCCTTATATCTAAATACTTAATGTCGATGTGTTTATTTCGACTACCACTTTTGTTGTTTTTAGCCATAAAAATAGCAGTTGAATTGTCACAATACATTCTCAATGGCTTAGAAATAGAATCCATAATTCTAAGCCCATAAATGAAACTCTTAAGCCATACACCATGTAAAGTAGCCTCAAAACAGGAGAAGAACTCGGCTTCCATAGTGGAAGTGGTAATCAAGGTCTGCTTGGCACTCCTCCATGATACAACTTCACTGGCCACCATAAAAATGTATCCTGATGTTGATTTGTGTGAATCAACACATCCAACAAAGACAAAATCTGAGTAGCCAATTACTTCCAAATTGTCCGTCTGTCTATACATAAGCATCTAGTTTTTGGTTCCTTGAAGGTACCTCATTAATTTCTTTGTAGCTCTCCAGTGGTCTAAACTTTGATCACTCTGATATCGTCCCAACATTCCCACAACAAATGCAATGTCAATTCCTGTGCAGACCTGAGCATACATTAGGCATCTAACAACAGAAGCATATGGAATGTTCTTCATTTGTTCCCTTTCAAAGTCCTTCTTCAGGCATTGGTTCAAATTGAACCTATCACCCTTCACAATGGGAGCTACACTTGGTGAACAATCCTTCATCCGAAATCTCTCTAGAATTTTATTAATATAGGTTTTCTGTGACAAACCCAAGATGCCTCAAAACTTGTCTCTATGGATCTTAATGCTAAAGACATAAGATTCCTCACCCATATCCTTCATATTGAAATTTTTAGAGAGGAATTGTTTCACCTCATGCAACAAACCCTTATCATTGGTTGCTAGCAAAATGTCATCCACATATAAAACAAGAGAACATATTTTACTCCCACTGACTTTCAGGTATATACATTGATCCATAATGTTTTCTACAAAACCGAAAGAAGAAATTACATTATGGAATTTCAAATACCATAGGCAGGATGCTTGTTTTAAACCGTATAATGATTTATTGATCTTGCAAACCAATTGCTCACCATCACTAGAGGGGAATCCTTCAGGTTGTTTCATGTAAACCTCCTCCTCTAGATCTCCATTGAGAAATGTTGTTTTCACATCCATTTGTTGCAACTCCAAGTCAAAATGGGCTACTAATGCCATAATAACGCACAAGGAATCTTTCTTAGATACAAGAGAGAAAGTCTTTGTGTAGTCGATTCCTTCTTTCTGAGTGAATCCCTTAGCAATGAGTCTTGCCTTGTATCTCTCAATGTTGCCCAATGAGTCTTTCTTTGTCTTAAAGACCCATTTACATCCAATGGATTTTGCACCATTAGGCAACTCAACAAGATCTCGGACATTGTTACTCTTTATAGAATTCATCTCTTCCTTCATGGCATCGTACCATAATTCTGATTCTTTGTAACTCATGGCTTGTGAAAAAGACTCGGGATCATTTTTGGCTCTAATGTTGTAGTCAGATTCTTGCAGATACACAACATAATCATCTGGAATTGTTGATCTCTTTGGTCTAGTAGGTCTTCTTAATGTTGTACCATCATCTTCTTGAGAAGTATGTGGTTCAACTCGTTGTTCAAAAGTTCTTGGAAACTCTTGAACTACCTGATCTACTGGAATGTCGTCAGTAGCTTGTGGAACTTCAACAATTGGTTGTTCAACACCAGTTTATACTTGAGGGGTGTTGTGAACAATAACCAATCTATCACTTGAGGTGGAAGGTTGAAATTATGAATGATCCTTCTTAGAAACTATGTTCCTAGTTTGATCACTCCCATTGATCAAGTCATTTTCAAGAAACTCTGCATTTCTTGATTCCACAATCCTAGTACTATGAGATGGACAATAAAATTTGTAACCTTTAGACCTTTCAGTATATCCAATGAAATACCCACTAATGGTCCTTGGGTCTAGCTTCTTCCCTTGTGGTTTATATATTCTCACTTCAGACGAGCATCCCCAAACGCACATATGTCAAAAACTCGGTTTCCAACCTTTCCATAATTCAAATGGCATTTTAGGAGCATCCTTGGTTGGAACTCAGTTTAATATATACACTGCCGTCTTAGGTGCTCCAGTCCACAAGGATTTAGGAAGATTGGAGTTGCTAAGCATACTCCGCACCATGTCCAATAATGTTCGTTTTCTTCTTTCTGATACACCATTCTGGTCAGGTGAACCAGGCATGGTGTATTGGGCAAAAATCCCATGCTCTTGAAGAAATTTTGTGAATGGCCTAGGTGCTTGTCCATCTTTTGTATATCTACCATAAAATTCTCCGCCTCTATCTGATCTCATGATCTTAATTTGCTTGCTGCATTGTTTCTCTATTTCAGCCTTAGAGATCTTAAAGGCATCTAATGCTTCGCTCTTTTTATGAAGCATGTAGAGATACATATATCATGAGTAATCATCTATAAAAGAGATGAAGTATCTCTAACCATGTGAGTCCGTGTCTGGACTACATATATCAGTATGTATGATCTCTAATATGTCTGAACTCCTATTGGCACCTTTTCTTTGACTTGTTGGTCTGCTTTCCCTTTATGCAATCCACACAAGTCTCAAAATCAGTAAAATCTAGAGTATTAAGTACCCCTTCATTTACTAATATTTTAATTCTTTCTATGGAGATATCACCTAATTTCCGGTGCCATAATTTAGAGGAATTTTTATTAATAACACATCTTTTAGTGTCAGTGTGAACATGCATTGAATCATAAGTGACCTTGTTTTGTAAATTAATGCAGTAAAGACCATTAGACAAAATACCATTCCCAACATAATCATATTTATAAAATAAACTGAAGGATGTTTATGAAAAGTTAAAGGAATATCTAAAAGGTACAAGCCTTGAAACTGAAATCAAGTTTCAAGAAAAACTTGGAACATAAAAGGTCTTTTCTAATTCTAAAACAAAGCCACTACTTAAAGTTAAATAGCATGTTCCTATAGCTTCCACATGCGAGCCCATCTTGTTTCCTGATCAGATGCTTTGCTCACTTTCCACTGGCTTCCTTAGGTTTTTCAAACCCTACAAGGAATTCAAATGTGAATTGTTGATCCAGAATCAATACACCAGGTGTTAGAATTGATGTTAACCATATTAGATTCATAACAAACAAACAAGATTGGATTACCTTTTTCCGCAAGCCATTTTTGAAAATTGGCGCATTCCTTCTTCATGTGTCCCTTCTTTTTATAGAAGAAACACTTCGAATCCTTCTTGATATTGGCTTGGGGAGGTACTTTACCTTTCCCTTTCCCTTTACATTGCCAGCATTTCACTTTCTCCTAGTTCCATCACCAATCTCTCTTCCTCTTGAACACACATGGTCATGAGTTCATTAATTGAACATTTATCCTTATGTGTGTTGTATGAGATTTTGAAGGCTTCGTATTGGTGCAGAAGGGTGTTCGGAATGTAGTGCACCAGGAAAGACTCTAATATGTCAACCTCGAGTTTCTTCAATTGAGCCACAGTGTCCCTCATTTGCATGATATGCTCACGCACACCTTTCACACTAGTGAGCCTTAGGGATGAGAACTTCATGATTAGGGTGCTTGCTAGTGCCTTGTCTGAAGTGACAAATTGATCACCAATGGCTTTTAGCAAGTCTCAAACCTTTTCATGTTGATCAATGGAACCACGAATATTGGGTGATTGGATCGCTCCCATCGTTCATAAAATGTGATGTTCATTGCAGCGCTGGTATTAGTGAGTGCTGGTGGTTCATCTTTCTTAATAGCATAGTCTATGTCCATCCACCCCAAATGAAGGAGAAATCTCTCCTTCCAGACCTTATAGTTATCTCCCTTAAGTTCAGGGATATCACAACAAATTTTAGAGAAATTTACAGGGTGTACAACTGCATAAAATTAAAGATCACATGCTTACGTTAAATTAGAGGCCTTAATAAAATTTCATGCTTTACCAATGTAAATCATGCTTAGAAATTGAATCTAATGACATAAAAATTGTCTATGGACTAAATTTTCAATTCAAGCAGATTCAATTATTCTTTTTTTTGTTAAGACAAGAGCAGATTCTTCTTATTCAATTAAAAAAGATAAGTAGTGTACAATCAGCCACCTCAGCAGTGGGGCTCACCAAAAGGATAGGCCCACCCCAAACCACTGTCACATGACGACAAAAAGAACCCAGGGATGCGGCCCACCAAAACAAACCAGCCATCCAAAACAGACCATCGGATCCTAAGCTAAAGATCTAGCGGATGAAAAACTTATCGGGAGGCCAACATGCTCACCTTTTAACCAACACGTCGGACCCGATACACCCTGTAAACCATAATTTATAGTCATATCTGGTCCAATTTTGGCTTAACCAGTGATCAGTTTTACTGCCCGAAATCCACCATTTGCATGTGATCCCCATGGGGTCATGCAAATAGCTCGAAACCTAACCATTCTATCGGTCCCACCAACATGCACATTCAATCCTAGCCATTGAATTCCCTCACTTGATCCAACGGTTCAGGATCATATCATGTAGACTAAAGGCACCTGTAGTTAGCACGCGATGAGGGTGGTATTTCCTCCCCACCCAAAGCCATGTCTCGTGTGGTGAGTGGAATCACTCCCGATTGTGAAAAACCGCTTCCAGCCTTAAGAGCTTGCGATAAACCATAAATCACCCTGAGGGTAGTAAAGTGATCACCAGAAAAAAACAGGGGTTTTGCACCTACTGAGAAAGTCTGGATTCCGGCGCAAGGGCCAAAGGAAGATGAAGATCCCTCCTTCCATCCATCCAGCCGAGACTGCTAGTTTGCTGTGACCTGGGTTAAGGAGATCGACAGGGACCTGCATTCTAAGAAGGACCTCACATAAGTCATGACATTTCATAATGAATCCAGATCGACAAGACCCCTTCTGTGTGGCTCTGCTTCAGAAATTCAGTCTCTTGATCTTTCCTGATGTTGCTGTCAGTCGTTGATCCTTGGATGAGCATCCCTCCTTCAACCTGTCATCCATAATCTCCTCCCACCAACAGCACAAGTCAGTGTGCTTGTTTTGTACACCCTCATTTGCAAGCCAGTCCGCAACTTTGTTGGCTTCCCTATGCACATGAATCAAATTAAGAGTTCTCAGCCTACATAGGTGCACTTCGATTCTTTAGTAGACTTGTAGAAGCCACTAGTATTCTGAGGTTTTCTCTGGAGTAGAGCCTGCATTTGTCCTCTTCACTGAGTTGATGACTAATTCTCAGTCAACTTCAATGATGACATTGTGAATGTTGTGCTTGAACAGTATTTCCAGGCATGATTCCATCGCCATGAGCTCAGCGATATTGTTGGTTGCTACTGCTAGATAACTATGGAAGATGATTTGTATGTTTCCTTCTTCATCTCTCAAGACCCCTCCATAACTAGCTTCTCCCAGATTCCCTTTTGAAGCCCTGTCTATGTTGAATTTTAAAAAGCCATGTGAAGGGGGTTGCCATGAAGACTTGTCTGTTAGGGTCTTCTTATTAATCTACATAGAACCCTGAGGGGGATGAACCTTGAGCTCTAACTTCTCCAAAATTCTGGCCTCTCTCTGATCGATGGGTTTTCCAGTAGCTGCACCTCCCAGGATATGAACAGTCTCTTTAAGTTGTTTAAGGGTTAGCTTAAGGATACTGCTCACCGGACTTGTTTTCTCCTTGACAATCCTGTTGTTACGCTCCTTCTAGACATTTCAGATTATGAATCTTGGGATCAACATCGAGGCGAAGTTAACCATCTCATTGTCCGAAAAGTTTTTCCTCCAATTCTTCAACATAGTAGTGATATCATTAACATTTGTATCTGTCTGCACAAAGACTTCTCCAACCCAATTCCACAGTATTGTGGTGAAAGTGCATCTATTCAGTAGATGATTTGTAGTTTCTTCTTGTTGATTGCATAAATGACATCTTGAGGGGCCAACAAAGACTCTTTTTCTTAGGTTATCCCATGTCAGAATCTTGCCCTGTTGAACCAGCCACTTGAACTGTTTTACATTCATCCAATGAGGATTTTCCCAGATTTCTTTCCACATCTTATCAATGTTTGGAAGGTTTAGCCCTGCATCTATTCTTTTGGCTTCCTTAAGGTTGAAGAGACCTGTCTTGTTCTTTCCCCATCTTAGTTGATCATTAAAGTTTGAGTTCAAGATTTGTCTCTTGTGTAAAAGACCGTGAAGTTCTGTAGCTTGAGTATGCAACATGCCCATTCCATTGTAATTTGGAAGTTTCCAAGTTCTCCATTTCTCATCATTCCTTGCTTGCTCCCAATAGTCACTTACCCACCTTAGTCCTTTGTTGATGGTATCAATGTGAATGTCTGCTAATTCTTCTCTCCGGAGATTGTCCTCCTGCTGCCAATTGTCCTCCTAGAACCAAGCCAAGTTCCCATTTCTGATCTCCCAGAAACTATGGTTTTGGACTAAGGCCCTGTTCTCCCATACCCTATTCCAAATAGCAGAACCTTTTACTTGTCCTGTCATTCTAAATTGAATTTTCCTCCTGCCATTCGCTAGCATATTTGTGCTTCTAGAGTTTTTCCCAAGGGGCTTGTATTTCTTTCAACCATCTCCACCAGATTTTGGTGCCAAGAACTCTGTTTAGAATTCCTGGGTCATGAAGACCCAAGCCATCATGGGACTTAGGTTTGCAAACTCTGTCCCATGCCACAAGGGCCCATTTCTTCTTTTCTTCACCTTTCCCCCAGAGAAAGTCTCTCTGAATATTTCTTATATTGGTCATTACATTGGTTGGTGCTGGAATGGCAGATAGCATATAGATAGGGATACTTTCAAGGACAGCCTTAGTGAGAACTAGTATCCTTGCTAGATTTAGTGCTCTATTTGTCCATTTGGTAATCTTATCTCTTAGCTTATTAAGAACAGGCTCCTAGATATCCTTGTGAAGTGGCTTGCCAGTGAGAGGAACTCCCAGGTACTTCACAAGTAGTGACTCTCTTTGAAAGCCCAAAATTTTGGAAAGATTTCTTTGAATTGAAATATCTGTATTGAAAAAGAAGATCTTTGATTTAGTGAGACTTACCTCAGTGCCTGCTACCCTAGCAAACTCACTCAAAATCTGTTTGAATGCTTTGTCTTCCTTAACAGTGGGAGTGCCTTGAAGCATAGTGTCATCCACAAATTGCTGATGTGTCACCGTTTCCCCACCATGAGTGAGTCTCAGACCCAGAATTCTCCCTTCCTCCTTAGCATCTCTGATAGCTCTTCCTAACCCTTCCATCACTAGAATGAAGAGGAAAGGAGAAATAGGATCTCCTTGCTTGAGACCTCTAGAAGGCTTGAAGGTTTTGGAAGGAGCGCCATTGAGAAGAATTGAACAGTTGGCTGTGGTAACTAGCGCCATAACCCATTTAATCTAATTGTGATCAAAGCCATAGGCTTTTAAAATTTCTCTTATGTATGACCAGCTAAGTTTGTCATAGGCCTTTGTTACGTCCAACTGCATTATCATTCCTGCTTTTTTGTTGGTAATGAGTGAATGAACCGTTTCATGTGCTTGAATGATATTATCTAGAATTTTTCTTCCTTCCACATAGCCCATTTGTTCCTCTGACACTAGGGTTGGGAGGAGAGGTTTGAGATGGTTGGAAATGACTTTGGATATAATTTTGTATATCACATTGCATAATGCTATAGGTCGAAATCTGTCTGGAGAGGTGGCCTTCTCCTGTTTGGGGATTAAGGCTATGAAAGTTTCATTGAGTGCCTTTAAGACTTTTTTAAATCTTCGAGAGTCTTCCACTACCTCCAGGATGTATTGTTTCACTATCGTCCAACAAGCTATGAAAAAGTCCACATTAAAGCCATCCGGGCCTAGTGCTTTCCCATTTTGCATCTCTTTCACGGCTTCCTCAATTTATTCCTCTGTTACTGGTCTATTGAGATTGAAATTATCTTCTTTGGTAACCAATTTAGGGATATACTGAGTGAATTTTTCCGTAAACTGGTATCTATCTTCCAAGATTTCCTCAACAATTTTCTGAAAATGCTGGAGTAGAACCTACTCCATCTCTTCATTAGTGTTTCTCTCTATACCATGCTGATATGTAAGTTTCACAATTCGATTGTTGTTTCAGTGAGCTATGGTGTATCTATGAAAGAATTTGGTGTTTCTCTCCCCTTCTTTAATCCATTGTACTCTGGATTTCTGTCTCAAGAGTATTTCCTCTTGAAGGCATTTGTTGTCCCACTACTACTGCAGTGACTCTGCCATCTCTTTCCTTTCATCTGTGTAGCCTTCTGTGATAAGAATCTGGTTTATTTCATGTAGTTTCTTTTCCACCTCTCCTTTAGCTTTGAAGATATTACCAAATTCCTTTTTTTTCCACTCTTTGAGTCTACCTTTAATGTGTTTGAGCCTACAGTGAAGCATGAACATCTTTGTACCTTGAAGGTGAAGCTCTTCCTTCCACCATTGTTCAATTTTTGTGAGGAAATCTAAATGTGTGAGCCAAGAATTCTCAAACCTAAATGGGGTGTTCCTTGGTTTGCTAAAAAGGGAAGCTTCCAATTGGATATGTCAATGATCTAAACCTCCAAAAGGTAGTATTAGTGCAGAAATGTTGCTTCCCTTGAGAAGAAGTTCCTCTAAAACCATAAATCTGTCCAATTTTGAGGCCACTTGGGTAGGGCCCCCTCTTCTATTATTCCAAGTGAAGATTCCATTGCTTGTTTCAATATCGACCAATTTCATATTGGTGATGAAGTTCTGGAAGGCAGTTGAGTCTCTTCCAAGTATTCTAGTTCCTCCTTTCTTCTCCATGAGTGATTTTGTTAAGTTAAAATCAGCTCCAAGAATCCATGGTAGAGCTGGGTATCTCTTCTTCATATCTTCCAATGTTGTGAGGAGTTGAAGTTTGTCCTCCATTGGTTTTGGACCATAGACATTTGTGATAATTTAACATTGCCTGTCACCCACTGATTGGAAAATTAGAGAAAGGTGATGTCTGGATGCATACGCATCAATCACACCAAGTTTCTGTGGATCCCAGAGAGTGAGAATACCACCAACACATTTATTTGCCTTAACTTCAAGGTATTCATATCTATTTACCCATTTTCTATGTTTTTCACGGATCCTCTCTACTTAGCCTTTTGTCTCCTAAATGAATACTATGTCAGGTTTTTCTTCTTTAATCCTTTTACCGAGATTCCTCTATTTTCTTGTGCTCCCTAGTCCTCTAATGTTCCAGGTTGTGATTTTCATTGAGGTGGGATTATAAAGGAGTAATTAGAAAGGTATTTCATCCTTCTTGAATCAATAATGAGCTTGCCACACTCCAGTAGTGATTCTTTCTGTCTTTTTCTTCCCCTCCTCTTGCTTAGATTCTTTGTTAGTTTTCCTGTTATTAATCCTATTGAGGAAGTCCCTTTGTTTTCCTGGTTGTCATGTCCTCTTTTGAGTCCTACAGTTGTTGGATGTGCCTTGTTAAGGAATATCTGTTGGACTTTGTCCACGTCCTCCTGAGGGATGGATTTTATTCCCAGGTGCCTCCCTGGTCTAGAAACTTTTCCGACTCTAGGTTCTCCCTTTCCAGGATCTCCTGTAAATCTTGATCCTCTGTACCACTTTCACTTTGAGTCATTCCTTGGTCTTTTCCTACTTCCATGGTACTCAGAGGGTCCGTCATGTGTTCATTCTGTTCCTAACTTTACTCCATGATGTTCTCTTTCTTTCCCCATTGCTGTTTGATTCTCTGTATTCTCTTTTTTTCCACCCTCAGCTTCTTTTGTTCCTAAGATCTCAAAACTCTTGTAACTTTTTGTTTTATCCTTCACACTAGGGTTCTTTTGTGTCTTCCTTCCTCCTCCTTTTCCTTTCACTCCTACTTTGGTGAAACCTAGTCTTCTCCTTTGTTGGTATTTAGGTTTTCCTCCCTTCGATTGAGAGGACAGTCTCTGGATAGATGCCCATGCTCATGACATTTGTGACATCTGAATGGGATGTGTTCATAGTCAACTACTTGAACCCATTCCTCATCATAGAATTCTAGAATGGCCTCATCTGGAAGGGCTCCTGATAGGTCCATCTCCACACAGATACGTGCATAGGATGTATGTTTTCCCCTTAGAGTTGCCTCTGAAACTTTTAAGAAATGACCTAATTTATTGCCTATAGCTTTTAAAGACTTTGACATCCAGTAATATAAAGGTAAGGAGCATATTCAAATCCATATTGGTACCGAAGTGAACGTTTCTCATTCTGGCACAAAGTTCATCATCCATGGCTTCATATAGAGTCCAATAGCTGCAAAGAAGTATGGCCCTCCTTCAAACATTTTGTCCCTGTCTTCCATGTGCGTAAACACCACAGTGAAAAAACCTTTGAATCCAAGGTGAATATTTAACTCCCCCTTTGTTTTTCAGTTGTATTTTATCCAGGTGTACAATGCTTTCTCTGATGGCTAGATTCCCATGAATTTACATATGATGGCATAGTTAGCCATGTGATCCCTATGCACTTGCAGAGATGGATTGTTCAGAATAACCCGAGGTTTAGTTATGGTCTTGGCTTTACAGGGCCCCATCTTAGCTCTGTTCTCTGACCCTTGACCTCTGTCTCCCTCTTTCTCCTCCTAACAATCTTCTTTGTGGGCCCCTTGATCTGCATTGGTTTTGCTACCTTCCACCTTCTGAGCTTCTGTGTCTTTTGTCTTGACCTCCAAGGGCTGTGGAGGTTTGTTCTTTTTTCTCCCTCTTCCTCTGTTTGCTACCATATAACTATAGGAGGGAGTGGAGCTCCCTCCTCCCTGTGTCTCCATGGATTCTTGGTACTCTTTGCTGCATGATTCGTTAAGCCCTAGAACCAGAGTTGCCACCACCCCAAGATCATCATTCCTGTGTCTTGTCCAATCGTTTGCATTACCTCTTCGACAAGGTATGTTCAAGCAGATTCAATTATTATTTATGATAGAATTTATCAAATTATTCACTTAATTCATAATTCTAAAGGGTATACTATGATTATAATTCGATATAAATTCTATCTTAGATTTGAACATTATGATAAAACTATTAATTCATCATTCTTGTGGGTAAGTTATGAATATTTTATTCTAATTAATTATATAAATATAATAAAAATTCTCGTGGGATAAAAAATATTATATTTAGTATAATTAGTTATAATTAATGTCTAAATATTCTTTATGTGATCCTAATCAATCATAATATATAATATTATTTAATTAGAGATGTTGTGGCTATTCTCTAATCAATAAAAAATATATGGATCACTAGACATTATTTCTTTTATGCATAAAAAATTAGCTTGAAATAAACTATAATAATCACCCATAACATTCAACAATGGGTCTCGTATACTCATCCAAAATAGCATGTTTTAATTTAAAACAGAAATAATCAATTCATGCAAGTTAATTACGAGCATAATTAATAATTTTTTCACAATAATTATCCAAAATTCATATAATTAAATAAATATTATAAGCCAAAAAAAAAATGAGCAAAAACTAGACATATTTCCAGAAAACATTATACAAGTTAATGACAAAAACCCAGAAATACGATTATTGGGTTGAATCATCTAAATTCAATCGCAATTTTAACAATTAAATTCTCACTCGTCATAGTCCAGAAACATTATACAAGTTAATGACAAAAAAACCCATAAATACGATTATTGGGTTGAATCATCTAAATTCAATTGCAATTTTAACAATTAAATTCTTGCCGACCATATTTCCACAATTGCGTTTCTTTCTTAGAGTAATAGCATAAATCTATAAATGTTATTTAACTGTTTCACTTACTAGTTTATATTTTTCAAAAAATTATTACTGCAATTAAACTGATCCCTGTTGTAGCTTTGGAGGACCAAAAGATAATGAAAAGCGGCCATGGATAAGGATAGCAGGAAGTGAAATGTAGATAATTCAACTAGGCAATAGGCCAATATGTCTATAAACACCTTCGCAGAGATAAAATAGGCTTCAATACCAAATGTTAGCTTAATAACGATTCTATAATGCAGAATAAACACTTAAAAATGAATCAAAAACTTTAATGCCCAATAAATCATACCTCCGGCGATTGATGCTACTCACACAATGATGTCTGCAAGGATCCCAACACAGGAATAAATCTCTCTCCAAGCTTTTGAGAAATAATTTGTAATCAGTCCCTTCTGCTTTTGGCACTGGAATTTTCTTCTCTTCGTTGTAGCTAATGATCCTCGTTGTGCCTGGACCTACTACGGTTGTGATGCCCAATTAACCCCTCGTCACGATATGGTAGTAGAACAATGTTAACCCACGCCATGATATGGCAGCATAACAAAGAAATGACTCGCCGCCAGTCGACCTTTCCACGTTCGGCATATAACAGAAAGAAAATTCTTTTAACTTTAGAAAAATAAAAATTCAGCCAAAATTTCTTATCCGTGTGGCACTTCCAAGCTCAGCTCACTCTAACTTGATGGTGTAAGACTGAAGGGGATTGAGTTAGTGAGCTTGGGGACCAAACATAAGTATTTATAGCCAGGCTTTCATCAAGCTTTTGTTGGCTATGTGTCAAGTGTTCCATATATCATGGTAGAGAACTGCAGAGTGGGTAATGGACCACTCCAGGAGCTCCCAACAAGAAATTAATTTAACTGTAGTTGATTTCCATAATTTAAGAAAATAATTGTAGTTGGTTTCCAGAAATTACTGCAGTTTGTTTCCAAAAATTGGCGATCGTTGGGAGAGGGAGCTTAACAAGATTAACAACAATTTATCCATTCAAGTGATTATTTGCAAAAATGTTAAAATACTTCAGTCCGTACACATACTACACCTAAATCAATTGAATAAATATAAAAAACAGAGAAGGCTTTTGAAAAAAAGGCTTTTCAAAGTGTAGAGTAAGGAACCATATTATTCATTTCAAGAAAATCAAAGTAGATTTCATTAATTTTCTCCTCAAAATTTCTCAATACGTATCTTCCCTAACCCTTTTACCCTTTTGAATCCACCATTGAATCAAATTGCAGATCCGTTGTTAATAATATGTTTGGTCATGTAACCACAAGTGGATTTTTTCTCTCACTGATTAGTTTCCATGAATCAAAGTGTAGATCCTCTGTTAATAACATCTTTGGTAATATAGTCACAAGTGGATTTTGTCTGATTTTGTCTCTCACTCATCCCTATTTAATTTTTAATAGTTCATTTCTTATTGTGTAGAGAACCTGCATTTAGGATTATGCACTTGGTTCTGATGCATTTCTGATGTCATCGGTTTCATCTTTCAGGGAAGAAAAGATTAAAATCCATTTCCAACCACATGAAGGTCGTGAACAGGTGGCTCATTCCATGTCACCTGAGAAGGTTGAGATCTTTAAATCACTAGAGGAGTGGGTAGAAAAAATTATATTTATTCATTTAAATATACAAGACCTTTTGTCTAATCCTTCTTCTGAGGGCTTCATTAACCAAGTTATATAATTGTGGGAGTTGTCCCATGAATTGTCGGATGACTATTTATTTTGTCTAGTAGGAGACATGATTACAGAAGAGGCATTACCTACTTATCAGATTATGTTGAACACATTTGATGGTGTAAGAGATGAGACTGGTGCCTATCCCAATTCCTGGGCAACATGGACACGTATGTGGAGAATAGACATGGTGATCTTCTTCATAAACAGACAACTGAGGAGAATAGACATGGTGATCTTCTTCATAAATACCTTCACTTGTGTGGCCGAGTGGACATCAGATTGAAAAAACCATACAGTATCTTATTGGATTTGGAATGGTAAGTGATGATACAATGTCTTAACGTTTCAAGGAGTTTGTCAAAGTATTTTATTATGTTTTCTATTGGTAGCAACAAGATGTGGGATTCCACTCTTGATCGCTAGCATTGGAAGTTTTTTGTAGGATATTTTAGTTTTTGAATGAGAATTTTCTGACTTGAGCTTTTTTCTTGTTTAGTATCCAGGCATAGAAAATAGTCCCTAGGTCCTTGTATGATTACTTCCAAGAAAGAGAAACATTCATATCACATTGAAACAAGGCTAGGTTTGCTAAAAGATATGGTGCCCTGAAATTGGCCCAATTATGAGAAAAGCCATGAGACTGCATACACAAATATTATTGAAAAATTGTTTGAGATTGATCCTGACGGCACAATGATAGCTTTTGAACATATCATATGGAAAAATGCTATAATGCCTGCACATTTGATGTATGATGAGCAGGATGGTATTCCGTTTGACCACTTTTCTTCTATTTCTCAGAGATTAGGTGTGTACGCAGTAGGAGACTATGCTGACATCTTGGAATTCTTGGTTAAGAGATGGAATGTGAAGGGAATAGGTGGTCTTTCTAGTAAGGGAAGGCAGTTTCTATACAATTATAATACCTATCCAAGAAGTCAGGGAATGGATTTGCTTGATTACAAAATTCGAACTGCACACTTTAGTGTGGGTAGCTGCAGAGAAAAGACTAGGAAGTTTATGCTTTTCTCCATATATTTCAGTAATTATGCTAGGTGAAAATGTAAAATTCCTTATTTGTAGTTAAACTTAAATGCCAACTTCGTTTTTTTTTTAGGTTGTTTGAATGGTTGTTTTGTTCGGTATGATGGAATATAAGATTCTATTATTTGTGTAATATTTGATGCATGGAGTAGTTGTTAGGGTTGTATAATAATCCTGGTGAAGGTCTATTCAATAAAAATGTATCACATTCTTCTTACTTTTTGGATTTAACGTTGAAATGATTAATAGTATGGTTTTTTTATACCAATAATTTAAACGAGTCAATTGAAGCTTTTGAAATGTTTAATAGTATGATATTTTTATACCAAGAATTTAAACGAGTCATCGTATCAAGTGCACTCATAGGACTTTGATTGAGAATGTGTTATTGCAACTGCATGACCTCCAAAAAAAAATGGCATGATCATTTAGTTTGTAAAATATTCCTTGCCTTGTTACTTCCATCATTGTACAGTTTTTCATATCAGCCACTTTATTAAATGCTAAGTGTACAAATGGTGTTGAGTTTTATTTTGATGTCATTCATATCACAAAATTTTTGAAAAGCTCTTGAAATAAATTCTCCTCCACAATCTCTCCTTAAGCATTTGATTTTGCAACCTCTTTCATTTTCCACATAGGTTTTAAACCTCTTAAATGTATCAAGGGCCTCATCCTTGGTCTTAAAAAAGCAAACCCAACACTTTCCTTAGTAATCATCAACAAAAGTAATGAAATGTGATAACTTACCCAAACTCTTTGAGTGTATAAGAACACAAATATCTGAGTGAACTAATTGAAGTCGATAACGATCCCTCTATGCATTGCCTTTTGAAAATTTCTCTCACATGTGTTCCTTTAGCACATCCTTGATAAACCTTCTATTGGAATCGCGATTGTCATTACACCAAAACCCATAGGTGTTAGCAACGGACAAATCGTCAAAGTTAATGGATCCTTGGGAGGTTGTTAGGCACATGCTGTGAAACACATAAGGAGCATTGATTTTCATTCTTCTAACAATCTACCCACACCCCCAACGTGACTCAAGTGTGTTTCAAACTTGATACCTTTCGCTTTGATACCACTCGTTGGAATCATGATTGTCATTACACAAAACTTATAGTTTTTAGTAAACAAACACATCACCAAAGTTAAAAAATCCTTGAGAGGTTGTTAGGCATATGTTGTGAAACACATGGGGAATGTTGATTTCATTTACCCAACAACTCCTTGTGTTCTTGAACCTTAGGCAAACCATAAACCACTACTTTTGATGTTGGACATTTCAAACTGTCAAAATTTAAATGTCCATACCTAAGTTGCTACAACCAACTTTTGTCATCATATGCCATGTTGGGAATACTACAATTATGTCCTCCAAACTTGAATGGGGACATTCTATTATTTGACATAGACACAATAGTAACCATCCTATTGCTTTGATTCCTATCACCATCATAGATCCATATTAACCTCGTGTCTATCAAGTGTCAAAAAGGATCAATTATCTTTAGATGCAAACCTACTTTTCGAGTGCAAAACTTGAGGAAAGGTTTGCACCTCAAGAGATTTTATCCTCCCAGTGCTTGATAGATTGAGGGTTACAATGGATCTAGGTTTATTTTAGTCATGCAAAATCACACAAAATTAGTCGAACATCTAATTATTCTAATCATTTTAAATATGATAAATATGTTTAAGATTAATGTGGTCATTTTAATTTTAAATTTACTCAGTTACCTCATATTTTTTAGATGACGAAAAATTATAAAATAAAATAAAATAATGCAAAGTGACAATGTAATGGTGTTGAATGATAGAAAATTTGAATGATAAGAATGTAGTAAATTACAAATAGTCTCCATTGTGATCATTCTCAAAATATTTTCTTCTATTGTTCTCATTGTCACACTTGTTAGTTTTGCCATCTTTTCATATCAATTATATGAAAAGGGAGGTTGAAATCATAGATCATTCAAATCTTTAACTTGAGCTATTGTAGTAAACACCATACCTTGTCTATATTTCTCTCCAATATTAATAGAAGCATCCTCCAATTTCAATCATATTGACCTAAGGAGTGTTAAACCCCAAGTAAGTTTCAATGGTAGTTGCTTTCTTTTATCTCATTTGAATGCAAAGTGACTAACAATGTTGAATGATGGGAAATATGAATAATAAGAATGCAGTCAACAAAAATAGTTTATATTTTCATGAAGCAACTATTTCAGGTAAGTGAATCAAAATTCAAGTATTTTATTTATGGTTGAATTACTATAACACATGCATCAATGTCCATCGTTAATACTTTTTTTTTGCTTACATTGAAACCAATGCATGCTATTAATCTAATTACTCTAAAATTAATGTACAACATACATCTAGTGACATCAAATCATAAATCAACATCTACACTGAAATAAATGCATCTAATTCATGCAATCAAATAGGATTAGAAATCAACATATACATTGAAATCAATACATCTAGTGCAAGCAACCAAATAGCATTAGAAATGAACAACTACATTGAAATCAATGCATCTGGTGCAATTAATCAAATACGATCAGGAATCAACATCTAAATTGAAATCAATGCATCCATTTCAGTGAAAAACCAAATATATATGGCTTTCTAAATCCAATTTATTTTACCTTTTGTAAACACTTTACCTCATCTTCTGTTATGGTTAATAATGTTCAATATTATATAATAATATATAATATATGTATTTGTCTCTCCAGATTTCTTTCTTCTTCCCCCTTTTCATTTTTGTGTCTATCTCCCTCTCTCTCCTCCTCCCCTGACCCCTCTCTCTCTCTATGCCTCTTGTTGATTTTCCAAGTGCAATAGAAACTAGCACAATATTTCTAAAAAACTTATAATTAATTTTGATGTAGATCTTCTTTTACTTTTATTCCAATATATAATTCAGTAATTATACTTCAAAAATTCAACCATAAAGAACAATAGAAAAATAGAGATCACAATGCACAAAGAAGAGACAAGATTTACCCTGGGAAAACCCAACAACCTTTTCAATAGTGAAAATTTTTAGTTCAAAAATAGACACATGGCCCCCCGTCCACTCCAAGCCACCCAATCTGATCTAGAAATTCGCTCTGCCTAATTTTACCTAGAAATGTCAGCCTCCTTACAGCTGCCAATTGCCCCAGAATTTTGGCCCCTGCAATTGCCTAGGATTTTGGCCCCTTGCAACAGAAATCCTAGAAAAACTATGAATCATGAGAGAGATAATATGTCCACACATGTAAGTTGATGAGAGAGAGAAAAAGAACCAATTCATCTTCTTCTTCATCCTATTTATCCTGCATATCCTTCACTTGCTTTCCCATAAATTTTCTTGTGAGATAGATGTGAATTGCCCAATTGGAGGAGGTTGAACTGCCATTACATAGTGATTTGTATTGGCCAAATGGATTTGTCTTCTACCAAGGCCGACTTCACTTGGAGCCAAACTGACTTGAAAACTTTTGGAGCGAAAAATTACAATTCAAAAATTCAATTTTTCTTCTTTTAAAAGTCGCAATGGGACTTTGACTAAAAATAAATTTTTCTCTGACTCTAGCATTTAATATATTCTTTACAATAATAAATACAAGTACATAAAATCACCAAATATACATTATGAAAACTTACCATAGTTATAATTCAGCACTCTCTCTTAAATAGGGAGGTATTCATAATCATTGTCATAAGTGTTCTCATGTTGAAAATTTTCTATAAAAAAAGGGTTATATCAAATCAACATCTTCAGCATCATCATCTACCATCAGCATTTTCTAGTGGCCATATTTTGGGTGGTACCAAAACCCATGGAAATTTCAAAAACATATCAAGAATCACTCCTTCAGAGTGAGTGGTCCCCATGGCCTCTTCCTAGGCCAAAATGTTAGGACCTCAACTAGCTAGTACTCACTCATCCTTCCTGGTGAGCACTCTGGGCCAAGACCTCACTCAATCCCTCCTGGATGGAAACTGGGTCTAGATGCTAAAAGGACCTTACTACACCATTCCAGTGTGTGATCAGGCCTATGACCTCACTCAACCCTTCCCTGTTTAGTGATCGAGTCCAAATGCTGAAAGGACCTCACTACACCCTCCCCAATGTGTGATCGGGTCCACAAACCTCACTACACCCTTTCCTAGTGTGTGATTGGATATCCTTGGAGAGGTACTCACTCAACCCTTCTAGTTGAGCACTTAGGGATTCTCAGACCCATTCTCCCTCTCAGGAGAATGTCCATCCGTGTTACAAATATATCAGCTCTCCCTCTTAACCAGAGGGGTAATCTCCACAAGCCCCCACTTGTCTCTAAGGTAGATGGACATGTCCTTGGGTAACAACTTCGCCAGAAGATTAGTTGTCTGCTCATTGGTCTAGATGTATTCAAGCCTTATCTCTCTCCTCTACAACATGTCATGGATGTAGTGGTACTTGATATCGATATGCTTTGACCTGTCATGGCACAAAGGATTCTCTAAAAGCTTCACACAACTTTTATTATCGCAACGTATCCTCATCAGTTCCAACTCTTGGTCAAATAATCCTCCAAATATCTTCTGGAGCCATATTGCTTCCATACAAGCCTCATTATCTGCGATGTACTCTAATTTTGTAGTGATGAGTGCAACTAGACTCTGCTTCTTACTCATCCCAGATCATAGTGGAGCCTAACCTGAAGCATACTATTGAGGTACTCTTCATATCCTCAACACTTCCATCCCAATATACATTTGTATATCCCAGAAGTTGTACATCCCTATTTGCAACATATCTCAAGCCATAATTCGTAGTATCACAAAGATATCTCGAAATGTGCTTCGCTGTAATCTAATGCTCATGCCTTTTTTCAACCTGATATTATCTCAATGTGTTCATAGCAAATCAAATGGCTAGCCTAGTGTTAACCAAGTACATCAGTGAACCAATCAATTGTTGGTCCATAGATGGATATACAAAAATGGATTCAAAGCCTCTTAACTTCTTCAAGTTTGTCACCATGGGAGTAGTCATGGATAGACAATCCATCATACCAAAATTCGAAAGGATTTCAATTACATACTTTCCTTGACAAAGGAATATTTCACTAGGATACTACCATGCTTCTAGTCCCAAGTAATAATGCATCGATCCAAGATCCTTCATGTCAAATTCAGAAGCCAACTTCTTTTTACATTAAATAATAAGAGGCTTAGCACCATTCAGAAACAAATCATCAATGTATAGCATTAAGATGGTAGGTGCATTCTTCACAACCTTAAAATATTTTTTTGGATTAACTTCCCGTTTGGTAAATCCCAATGTCATTAGGCAGTTGTCGATACATTCATATCGAGCTCTTGGAGCTCACTTGAGTCCATACACGACCTTCTTCAACCTATAAACATGAGAATAGTTTTCATGCACCTTAAAGCCTTGACACCACTCTATGTACACATGTTCCTCAATCACACCATTGAGGAAAGAAGTCATCACGCTGAAAATGCAGCAAGAAAATCTCAATTTCACTTTGCCTTGGTTAAACTAGAGAAAATTTGAATTTCTATTTCAGCAAAAATCTTGGAGGTAGTTAACTGAGGTGACATGGAACTTGTCATTCATTTAACTTAGTTAGTTTGAGTTGGGGAAGCTTTCATTCAGTTTAGTATGTTTGATTGCTAATTTGTAGTAATCTATTTCAGTTAATTTGAGTTATTGTTAGCTTAACTAGTTCTAACTATCAGAAGAATTGGTGGAGGTCAAGTTGTGGAAATGGAACTTCAAGCACACTTAGTGATCATCTAGTTAACTGATCAATCAACCCAAAATAATTGTTGCATCTAGATAATTTGAGTTACCTAGTTGAGATGGAGATTCCAAGGTAGTGTACTATCAGTTGTATCATATTCCAATGTGTACAGGTGGTGTATGCAGTGAAAGGAAGGACCTAAGGCAATTGCAAAATTCAATAGTTGGAAATTCCTAAATTGTAGGGGCTAATTTCTCAAGGGAACAATGAAAGGAAATAGGAGCTTAGAGGGCTTGAAAATTGGCCAAAGTGTTAGGCAGAGTCATTCAGTTAGGCAGAGGGATAGACTATACACTTGTAGGGTGTGCTCAGGCTTGAGAAATCATATGTATTTAATCTCTATTCTATTATTAATGAAATACAAATAGGAGGGGGTTTTGAGTAGTTGTTTTCCCTAGATAAATCATTGTGCATGTGTGATGTTTCCTTTATCATGTCTATGATTTGTGTTCTAGATGGTGAATTAACTTCCACAGATCAGTACAGTAGCTTCAAGTCTTGTGATTTAGTAAATTTCATGAGTAGTTTTCAATCTACACATTAATTTATAGATGGTATTGGAGTTGGAATAATTGCAGAACATATATTTTGTTGTCATTGAAGGAGGCTTGAATTTGAAGATCAATGTTCCGGGTTTTCTTCAGGATTGAGAAGATTGCTTTCAATGGACTTAGGCTTGAGTATGCCTTGGAAGGCAACTCAAACTTTGTTGCATGGAAGGACCACATGGAGTCAGTATTGGATGATAATGGGTTGCTAGAATACATCAAGTCAGATGAAGCAAAACCCTAAGAATCTGATGCCTAGAATCTTGCTCAGTGGAAGAAAGATGTGGACAAGGTGAGGAGAATCATATTGGAGGGAGTACGGGATCATATTTATCAAATATGCATGGAAAACAGACTTCATTCATGATGTGGAAAGAACTGACTGAAGATTTTGAAAATAATAGTGACCACAAGAAGCTGGCACTCAAGGAGAGCCTCGAAGTATAAAGATGCAGAAGAACGACACAATTCTGTAATATCTAAGCAAGTTTACATAGTGTCGTGATGAACTTGGTAGGGTCGTTGTTAATGTCCCTGAAGAATACTTGGTAGCTCTAGTCTTTTTGGGCCTTCCCAAGAGTTGGCATAACTATCACGATTCAGTAAATGGTAGGGATAAACTACCAATCTGGGAGCGCTTATGGTCTGACCTAGTGTAGGAGGAAATAAGGTAAAATACCAAAGACGGGACTTCATCCAAGGGCAAGGATGAGGATAATTGTGCCTTGGATGGGAAGATAAAGAAAGGGAAAGAGAATAAATCCCAATCCAAAGTAGAATCTAGTTAAGGGGGCAAGACGAAAGACTTGTCCAGAATCAATTGTTTTCACTATCATGAATTTGGGAAATATGCCATGAAGTGTGCACATAAGAATGCAAGCAAGAAGACCTCATGAGGAGTAGCAGTTGAAGCTTTCGCTTCATAGTTCGAGCTTGATTTTACTCTCATTGCATACATGACCAACACAGTGATGGGAAGCGTGTGGTACCTAGATAGCAGTGCCCTATTCCATATGACGAGGAATAGAGATTTTTTCTGTGATTTGGAGGAGAAGGATCTCCAGATGCACATCGAGACGGGAAACAATGTAAACTTTGAAACGGGAACTATAAACTCAAAACGGGAACTCTAGCCAAAAAACCTCAAAAAACCATAAAAAAAAACAGCGTTAAAAACGAAAAGTGTTGATGCTAGAATAACACTTTTTTTTCTTGGGTAAATTTTCAACATATTTTAAAAATGGCGGTGAAAATCAAATTTTTGCGCAAAAATTGTCCAAAAAACACCCTCAAAACGAAAAGTGTTAACGTTGGGAAAACACATTTTTTCTTCAAAAGTAAAATTTCAAAATTTCGAAATAATGGCATAAAATATTTTATCATGAACCTGAAAACCATTAAAATTTAAAAGAAATAATGAAAGCATAAAAAAATAAAAAAATTAATTAATTAATTAATTAAAACAATGAAAAAACACAAAACAAAAAAAAATAAAAATAACAAAATAACAAAACATAAATTAAAATATATACTAAAAAAAAAAATTCAATCACAAAAATGTAAAAAAAAAACAAAATTAATGATAAGAATTAAAAAACAAAAAATAAAAATAAAAATAAACATTATAAACAAATAAATAGTAAAAAAATATTTAAAAAGAAAGGGAAAAAAATAAAAATAAAAAAAAATAAAAAATCTTCTAAACCATAAAAAAAAATTGGCAAAATGAAAAAAACAAAAATATGGAAAAGAAAAAATAACATTTAAAATAAACTTAAAATTAAGTAGGTAAAAATAGAAAAATGAAAAAAAAATAAAAATTAAGAAAAAAATTAAAAATTAAAAATAGAAATTAAAAACAAACTAGATTTAAAAAAGTAGAAAATTAACAAAAAAAAAAATAAATAAATAAATAAATTAAAGACTACTAAAATTAAGATTAAAATGTCAATTACTTAAGAAAACAAATATAAAAATATATATAAAAAAGTCAAAAATAAAAAATAAAAAATGTTAAAAAAAAATTATCTCATAAACCATAAAAGAATCTGAAAAAAAAAATATTAAATATGTATATGTATATGTATATGTATATGTATATTTATGTTTTTTTATATAAATATGTATATGTATATATATATATATATACACACACACACACATATATATAATTAAGTAAAAATAGTGAAATTGAAAAAAAAACATTAGCAAAAACTAGGAAAAAAATAAAATTAAATAAAATTAAATTAAAAACAAAAAAGTTAAAATAAATAAATAAATAAATAAAATAAAATAAACTAAAATAAACGAAAAAAATAAAAAAACTAGTAAAATTAATATTAAAAAAACAAAAAAAACTGAAATTAATATATATATATATATATATATATATATATATATATATATATATATATATATATATGAAAATTATTTAAAAAAAACCCAAAAAAATATTAAAATATTAAAAAATTAAAAATAAAATAAAAATAAAATTTGTTTTTAAACAATTTTCTTTTATTAAAAAAAAATATTGTTATTATTAACGTTTTATTTAAAACAATTTTTTTTCTTATTTTAAAAAAAAATGATTAAAAAGTTTTTAATTTTGTTTTAAACGAATTAAATTTTTTAATTTACAATTTAATATTTTTTAAAAATTATTTAAAAAAAAAATTAAAATTAAAAAAAAAAATTATTGATTTTTTTAAAAACAATTCTTTATTTTTTTAATTTAAAAAATAATTATTATATTAATTTTTTTTAAAAACATTTTTTTCCTATTTAAAAATAAAATTCACTAAAAACATTTTAAATAAATAAAAAATTTATTTAGAAAGAAAGAATTTATAAAAATATATATATATATATATATATATATATATATATATATATATATATATATATATATATATATATATATATTATATATATATATATATCCCGCACCCCAACCGCCCGTGTGGCGTGGCCGTGGGCGAAGGGTCCTGCGCGCAGGCCCTCTGCCCACAGTCGCGCCACCACGGGCAGCTAGGGGGTCAGCGTCCTATTCCACGCTCCTCGTCCGCCCATGGTGGCGCGACCGTAGGCGAAGGGTCTTGCGCACTGGCCCTCCACACACAGCCTCACCACCACGAGCGACCGAGGGGTGGGCGTCTGATTCTGTGCCCCCCGGCCGCCCATGTTGGCGTGGAGGGTCCTGCGCACAGGCCCTCCGCCCAAGTCAGATTCTAGAGTTGGACGCCCGCCCCCTCGGCCGCCCATGGTGGCGTGGCCGTGGGTGGAGGGCCTGTGCACAGGACCCTACACCCACGGCCGCACCACCACAGCCGGCCATGGGGTGGGGAAAAGTTAATTTTTTTTTTAAATATATTTTTTAAATTTTTAATTTTTAAATAAAATTTTTATTGATTTAAAATGTTTTTAATGATTTTTATTTAAAAAAAAACTATTATAATAATTATTTTTTAAATAAAAAAATTTGTTTCAAAAAAAGAAGTTAATAATAATATTTTTTTTAAATAAAAAAAATTAATTTTTTTTTTTTTGGTTTTTTAAAAATAATTTTCATATATATATATATATATATATTTTTTTTTTTTCCAAATTCTTTTATGGTTTATGAGATAATTTTTTTTTAACATATATATATATATATATATATATATATATATATATATTTGTCTTTTTTATATATATTTTTATATATGCTTTTTAGAGACAATCATTTCATGTGGATTGAAAATTTAATTAACGATGTATAAATATGTAGAATATCAAAAATGCAAAATATTGACCTTCTTCTTTAAATATGCAAAACAATAAAAACCTCACTACAAAAAAAAATAGAAACAAAAATAATGAAGAAGAAGACTACTTTCAAAGTTATTAAATTTACAAAATAATTATTTACATTTCATACATTATAAAATTAAAAGTAAAAAAAAAAACCTTTTAAAAAAAGGGCATGGTGTAGAATTATCACTTTTTTAGATCAACATCAAAATCACTACCATTCTAAAACGCGATGTACATAAAAAAATTTATAGTGCCAAAAACTATGCTCTAAAAAAAACATGTGTGTTCTGCATCACCCCTTTTCAAAATCGGGTCACCTTTTTGCTATCTCTACAAAATGGGTAAACAGTATCAGTTCCCGTTTCAAAGTTTACATTGTTGGGAGATGACAGAAGGTAAGGGCGATCGAGATTGGTATAGTCACCTTTCAAAGGTAGTCAGTCTCCCCTCTTAGGCACAAGGATGAGATGTTTGCTTTGGGTCTAAAGAAGAATCTTATCTTTGTTGCAGGTTTGGAAGACCATGGTTATGATGTGATCTTCAGCAAAGGAAGGGAATTCCTGATTCACATAGCCATGAGACAGGTTATGAAGATCGAGATTGGTGTGAAGAAACTCTACAAGATAGATGTGGAGGATTGTGCTACATTGAGCACAAAGGCAGAGAAGGTGCAGAGCCTCTATGTCGGTGAACTTTGGCATAGAAGACTTGGCCATTTCCATCATGGTGATTTGAAGATCATGCAACATATTATCAAAGGCCTCCCAAAATGAGCACTAGAGTAGCAAGACACATGCAACAAGTTAAGGGAATTTTAAGGTATAAAATGGGCCTCCTAAGGAAATTATACAATAATAGCGGAAATAATAAAATAAGATTAGATTACATCATCTAATTTTAGAGGTAAAAAACTAAAAAACTATTTTTTCAACTCGTATTGTCAACTTATCTCCTTATGGGTTTACTCAAATTTCAAGTGGCAGCACTCGTTGGATGCAGAATTTGATTCCTCACTAAAGGAGTACCCATGTTGGATAATTTAGATGGACCCTACTACACGAAAAATGAGAAATACATGAAAAGCATGATTGTAATCACGTTTTTTAATGTATTTCTTATTTTTCATTTAGAAGGGTCCATCAAACATATGCAACATGATTACGCCTTGGATGAAGAATTAAAATTTTCATCCAATGAGTACCCTCGCTTGAAATTTGAGTAAGGCCTTAGGGCGATAAGTTGAAAATACGAGTTGAAAAAGTAGTATTATTATTTTATTATTTTTTAATATTTTTACTTTTTCACTCCAAAAATGGTGAATCATCCCCCATCGTTGACATCATCACTTTGAATCCTACTGATCCTTATAAAGTTTATTTTGGTTGTACATTTTTTTTAAGAGGCCCATTTTAGACCACAAAATTCTCCTAATGAGGTGTACATTGGGGAAGCATGCAAAAGCCAATTTCCATGATTGGTATAGCAGAGCACATGCAGTCCTTGAAAGGATCCACTATGATGTTTGTGGAGCTTTCTCGATAGCCTCCACTGTCAGGAACAAGTATTTTGTCATCTTTACTTATGATTTTTGGTGAAATTGTTGGATCTTCTTCATGTGGAAGAAGGATGAGACTTTCTCCAAGTTCTTAGACTTGAATGCATTGATTGAGAAAGAAATGGGTAAGAAGGTGAAGGCTCCCAAGATAAATAATGGAGGTGAGTACATGTTGAATGAGTTTAAAAATTTATGTGCAAAAGAAGGCATTCAACGAGAGTTGACAGCACCCCACAACGCTCAGTAGAATAGGGTGGCTGAGAGGAATAACTAAAGCATTGTGGGAGAAGCACGGGTGATGTTGCATGACCAAAGCCTACCTATGCACTTATGGGTTGAAGCATGCACCACATCGGTCCATTTGCAGAACAAGAGTCCTCATCAGATTCTTGGCATGATCACACAAGAGGAGGCTTTCTCGAGAGGAATCTAGATGTGTCGCACCTCAGGATCTTTGGAGCCTATATCTATTTCCATGTCTCTAACTTTTCATTATTTCATCCCATATTTATTTGCCTCAACTACTCATTTGTCCTTTGTGGGTCTCCAAAATCCTTTTCCATTAAATACTATCACAATCGCCTCATTGCCTCTGACATCCATTGTCCTAACTTCTGAAGTTAGTGTAGTTTCATATCCGAGCCCCATGGCTGCCCGATATGCACCTTTGAATCTTAGAGGTCAGATACATAACCTCCCTTTAAATTATGGACAACCCCTGATTCCATTTAATGGTACTGGGTATTATACAACTCAGCAACATGTAGACAAGCTTAATGACTTTATAGGTCTAGAGGAGGTTGACCATCAAGATGTAAAATTGAGACTTTCTACACAAAGTATATCTAGAGAGGTAAAGAAATGGTTCAGATCTTTACCTACAAGAGGTATCAATATTTTCCATCAGTTTGAAAAATTGCTTCTCACCAGATGGGAGGTGAAGAAAAACCCCTTGCAGATTTTATTCAAATATGCCACTCTTAAAAGGAATCCAGGGGAATCTGTCCAAGAATTCACAACTTGATTTAACAAGATTTACAATTCAATTCTAGCTGAGATAAAACCTCCCTCGGGATTAGTCTTGTTACATTATCATGACAGTTTTTATGCCAAAATGGCCTATCAACTCTGGGAAAGAAATCATGTTACTTTGGAAGTAATGAAAAGTAATGCAATCATAGTAGAAGCCAATTTGTTGGTTAAGAAGGCGAATTTAATGAAAATTGAGAAAAGAGTGGTGTTCAAAGAAGACTCATCTTCTTCACCTGATATCAAATTTTCTGTGATGTTGAAAATGATGGAAAATATGGTTGATAAGCTAACTCCTTCTAGGGCTAAGAATCAACGACAGGTGAGAAATTCAAACTTTAGGAGGCCTCAAGGGGCTCAGAACCATCCAAGAGACCAAAAGGTTGCTAATGATCAACAAGCCGTTGTTTGACCTTCTTTTATGGAGGGGTTTGTTGATGAGGAGGTCACTAAAGAAGAAAAGCATCAAATTGGATGTTTTGATGATAACGATACACAAGTGCTTGCTACCAAGGAGGCGCGTGACCTTTTTGTTGGATGCTCAGGTGAGAAGGACAAAATTAACATTTGTGATTCAATAGTTTATCAATAGAGCTATAATAATGTAGTAGAAGATTTTCAAAAGCAATACAATCTCAAGAGTTGGAATGTTCCCATCAAGATGCTGAGAAATGACAACAAGAAATTTGAGTTTAATTTGTCCTTGAATTAAACTATGAATGAAAATTGAATTCTATTCTCATAGCAACTTGTAAATAGTTGATTAAGTTTAATTAAATTAATTATATTAGGAATTTCGAGTTGGAATTATTTTTGTAGTCATGTATATGTTCTCCCTAAATTTTAGGAGTCCAAGCTGAGTTTATTTGAGTTATAATTAGATAACTCAGTTTGACTGAGTTATAGACATTTAAACTAGTTCTAACTATTTGTGGAACTAGTAAAGGTCTAGTAGTGAGTTGGTGTGTTGGTGCATCCTCAGTGCTACTCTAGCTAACTAAAGATTCCCTCATGAGAAACTCATGCATGTTAGTTCAGAGAAATACCTAGTTGAGACTAAAGTGCAGGGACAATGTACTATCTGTTGTATGATGATCCGAGTTGTACAGGTCATGCATGGAATCAGAGAAGGACCTAGTTTTGGATTGTGCAATTATGGAGGAAGGAATTCCCAATTAAATATGGTTTGATCCTCACAGGAATTTGACAAGGAAATAGGAGCTTTGTAGGTAGAATAATTGGCTAAGTATTGGCTAGAGTGGGCTTGTGAGGTAGAGAGTTGATCATACTTGTGCAGGAATTGTTCTAGTGAGAACAAGCTTTGTATTATCACTCAAATTTCTGATTAATGCAATAGATAGTTCGGGCTTTGAGTAGTGACTTTCCACAGAGAAAAAATGTGTTATGTGTCTTTGATTATTTTCCTCTTGTCCATTATTTCTTTCATTGATCTATTGGTTTCTATTTTCTAAAGAGTAGAGTAGATTCTTGTCTTGTGTTTTAGTACATTACATGAGCTATGAATCTAGAAGAAAATATACATGGTAATGGAGCTGAAGAAAATATACTAGAGGAGATTTCGAAGTTTTGAGTTTGTGGTTACAGGTGATTCTAGAGTGATTCCATTTAGATGTATGTGGACCATTCTTGACAACATCCACGGCCAAACATAGGTACTATGTTATATTTGTCGACAATTTTTCTCGTAAATGTTGGATCTTTTTCATGCAGAAGAATGATCAAAATTTCACAAAGTTTTTTGAATTTAAATCATTGGTCATGAAAGAGTCTGGAAAGAATGTTAAAGCTTTGAGGAGTTATAATAGTGGTGAGTATGTCTCAAATGAGTTTAAGAACTTCTATGCAACAGAAGGGATTAAACGAGAGTTGACGACACCCCATAACCCACAACAGAATGGGGTGGATGAAAGGAAGAACGTAAGCATTGTAGGGGCATCATGAGTGATGTGCATGATCAGGGCCTACCACTACACTTGTGGGTTGAGGCATGTAACACAATTGTTTATTTGCAGAACATAAGCCCGCATTGAATACTTGGGATGAAAACACCATAGGAGGCTTTCTCCAATAAGAGACCAGATGTTGGTCACTTCAGGATTTTTTGGTCATCAGTATATTTCCATGTGACAAAAGATGCATGGAAGAAGATTGATATGAAAATAGAGTTGGGGATATTTGTGGGCTACACGAATACACCTCACAACTATCATGTGTACTTGCTAACTAGCAGGATGACAATGGTTCATAGGGATGTCAGATTCGATGAGGAGAAGGTCATGCTAGTTTCCCTTGAGAGGGAGCTTCAACTACATGTGGTTGAGGAGATTTTAGCTCCTAAGGTTCAGGAGCCTCAGATTGATGTGGATAAGCCACATGCAGAGGATCTAGGAGTGGAGACATCCACTCAGAAAGAGTCTTCTATAGATGGGAGAAAGCACACCAGAGAGGTTGATAAGTTATTGCATGATGCATGGGAGAATGCGGGACCACCCACATCTCAGTGCAGGTAGAGGAGGTCAGTTGAGAGGTACACTAGATACATGGGTCTTATGAGTGGATGTGTTGAAACAAAGTCATCTTCCTTTGAGGAGGCAGTGTAGCAACTAGTTTGGGTTGATGCCATGGTGGAGGAGTATGACTCCATAGTTTGTAATAGTGATTGGGATGTGGTCCCGAGGCCAAAGGACAAGTCAGTGGGGAGCTCCCAATGGCTTTACAAGGTAAATCAAGCTGCAGATGGTAGTGTGGAGAAGCATAAGACTAGGTTTGTGGTATGTGGCTTTTCACTGGTAGAGGGGATTAAATATGATGAGACCTTTGCTATTGTTTCAAGGTACTCATCTATCATATCTATATTGGCACTATCAACATAGATGGGTTGGAAGATACATCAGATGGATGTAAAGACAACCTTCCTTAATCGTATGATTGAGGAAGAGGTGTACATAGATCAACTTGAAGGTTTTGAGACCTTCTACCATGAGTCGCATGTGTGCTGGCTCAAGAGAGCATTATATGGGATGAAGAAAGTACCCAATGCTTAGTACACTAGGATCAATAGCTACTCCATCGAGTTGGGCTTCACCAAGAGTGATGAGGATACAAACTTGTATCGCATAGTAGTGGAAGGTAAATTTTTGATCATTGTGTTATATGTCGACGAGTTGATTTTGACTTGTGATGATCAGCTGATCAAGTCTTGCAAGGAGGATCTTGCAAGAGAGTTTGAGATGAAGGACATGGGGCTCATGCATTAATTTCTAGGCATGGAAGTATGGTAGAGTGATGGGGAACTCTTTATGTCTGAGATTAAGTATGCCAATGAGATACTCAGGAGGTTTTTCATGGGGAGCAACAAAGCCATGGAGACTCCTCTAGCAAGTAACTAGAGGAAGGAGGATGCTACTTCATGGGAAGTAGTGGAATCTATTGTTTACAGGCAACTTGTGGGTTTATTCATGTATTTGGTGAACACACAACCGAATATGTGCTATGCAGTTAACCAACTTAGTCAAGAGATGTTTAGGTCTACAAGGTTGTATTGGAAGGCGATGAAGCTTGTGTTGAGATACCTCAAAGGCACTACTCAGTATGGATTGTGGTACATAAAGATAGAGGGAGTGAAGCTTAAAGGCTTCACCAATGCAGATTAGGTAGGGAGTCCATCTGACAAGAAGAGAAAATCAGGTGGAATATTTAGTATTGGGTCAGTAGTTGTTTCTTGGTAAAATAGGAAATAAATATCGCTTGCACTAAATTCAACATAGGCAGAGTACATGGCTACAAGTCAAGAAACATGTGAGACCATCTAGATTAGGAAGATTCTGGTTGGTTTGTTTGGTCAGAAGATGGATCCAACTATGATTTACTACAATAATCAAAGTTCCATCAAACTCTCTGAAAATCCAATTTTCATGATCGGTACAAGCATATAGGTATAGGATATCATCATCTTCAAGATTGTGTATTGAGGAAGATTATGTTGTTGGAGTACATTCCCATGGAGGAGCAATATTTTGAAATTTTGACAAAGGCATTGTCAAGATGCAAATTCAAATTCTAGAGAGACAGGATCGGGGTAGATGATAATGCCTTTCTTTCTGAGAGGGAGTGTTAAGAAATGGAAACAAGAAATTCCAGTTTGTTTTGTACTTGAATTAAACTATGAATTAAAATCAAATTCTATTCTCATAGAAACTTGTAAATAGTTAATTAAGTTTAATTAACTTAATTAGCTTAGGAATGTCGAGTTGGAAGTCTTTTTGTAGTCATGTATATGTTATCCCTAAATTTTAGGGGTCTAGGATGTGTTTATTTGATTTTTAATTAAATAACTTAGTTTGATTGAGTTATAGACTGTTAAACTAGTTCTAAATGTTTGTGGAACTAGTAGAGGTCTAGTAGTGAGTTGGTGCACTGGTGCATCGTCAGTGCTACTCCAACTAATTGAATATTCCGTCATAAGAAACTCATGCATGTCAGTTCAGAGAAAGACCCAGTTGAGACTAGAGTGCAAGGACAATGTACTATCAATTGTATGATGATCCGAGTTGTACAGGTCATTCATAAAATCAGAGAAGGACCTAGTTTTGGATTGTGTAGTTATGGAAGAAGCCTTTCCCAATTAAATATATGATGATCCTCACAGGAATTACGCAAGGAAATAGGGGCTTGCTGGGCAACATAATTGGTTAAGTGTTGGCTAGAGCAGGTCTGTGAGGCAAAAAGTTGATCATACTTGTATAGGAATTGCTCTAGTGAGAACAAGATTTGTATTATCACTCAAATTTATGATTAATGCAATAGATAGTTGGGTTTTGAGAAGTGTCTTTCCCCAGATAAAATGGTGTTATGTGTCTTTGATTATCTCCCTCTTGTAGATTATTGTTTTCATCGATCTATTGGTTTCCAATGTTTAAAGAGTAGAGTATATTATTGTCTTGTGTTTTAGTACATTACATGAGCTGTGAATCTACAGGAAAATCTACACAAGACTCTGCCATAAAAGACAATAGCTAAGAAGCAACTTGTTTCAAGGAAGGAAATACTAAAAAAACTAGAGGAGCCTAATAGGGACGGCTTGAAAAAGGCGAAAGAAGCCAAAAAGGAGATTAAAGAATTGGAAAAAACACAGTGAATTTTCAATCTGGAAAATGAAATTAGTAAGTTAAAAGTTTTCATTCCTATTGTTGAACTTTTAAGAAATGAAAAGTACGAAAAAGTAATCTTCACAATGGTTAAGGGTTTGGAGAGTGATCATATCAATATAAATTCACAAGATTCCCTAAATCTAGATGATGATGCTCCAAAATTTTTTTTTTGCTCCACATGTCACTAGCATAAACGATGATGTTCCCACTTTTTATGTAAGTCTGAACATACATGATATGATTCTTCATAACGCTATGTTAGACTCTAGAGCTTCCCACAACTTGATGCCAAAATCAGTGATGGACCATTTGGGACTCTAGATGACCAAACCTTACAAAGACATGTTCTCATTTGATTCCATAAAAGTAAAATGTTTAGGCCTCATAAAGGACCTAGAGTGTAATGATGGAAATAGTGGTAGGAGACATTCCAACTAAGTTTGACATGCTATTGTTTCGGTCATGGGCAAAAGATTAGGAGGAACACTGTAGATGGACATGACTTATGCATCGATCCCCTTGTTTGGTGAGTTGAAAATATTGCATCGGGAAGTCAAAATGGCCTACATGGTAAGCAGTAAAATTCAACCAAATAATCATCCCATTTATGCAGTAGACATAGATGTAGTATCACAAATTTCTTTAATAATGTCTCTATTAATGGAGAATTGTTAGAATAGGTTGAGGTTGGTGTTAAGCAAAAATAGGATAAAGAATTGTCACATGGAGTTTGGAATTTATATTTTGATGGCTCCACTTCTAAGAAGGGATTTGGGGCAAGAATTTGGATTTTTCTGCCAAACTGTACTAGTTAGTTGCATTCATACAATCTATATTTCGATTGTACAAACAACGTGGTAGAGTATGAAGATCTGATTATCAGGTTAAACATGTTGAGAGATCTGAAAGTGAAGATAATTTGTACCTTTAGAGATTCAGAGCTAATTGTGAGCCAAGTCGAAGGTACTTATCAAACCAAACATCTAAGGGTAAGGGCCTACTAGAATGAGGTATGGGATTTATTTTTAATTTTTTTCTCTAAGCATGAAATTTCTCTCGTTCCTAGATAAGACAATGGAATTGCAAACTCTCTAGCAATAACAACCAGTGCATTCAAAATTCCTATTTATCCTAATGAAAAATATGAAATCAATGTTAAACATAAGCCATTTATTCTGAATAACACTAGGCACTATTAGATGTTTGAAGACGAACAAAAAATTGAAAGGTTTCTTGAAAGAACAAATGAATTTCTCAACACTCCAATTGAAAAATATGAAGGTGAGAACATAGAAAAAGATGTTGAAACATTAGAATTTTTGAACAAGTGTTGTTGGGCAAGATATAATTCAGTTAAGTAATAACATAATCCCTAGAGGCTCAGTTCCTTTAGAGAGTTGTTTGATTCAAATGATGTGGAAATAAAACTCATAATCCTGCTAGATGATGGGGAGATGGAAGATTATTATTTGGGAACTAAAGATAATCCAAAAATGTTCCAAGTTTATAACACTTTGAAAATAGAGAAAAATCTGAAGTATGCATAATTCTTAAAGGAATTTGGAGATGTATTTACCTAGAGATATGAATACTTGAAGGTCTATGATAAAACTGTCATCCAAAATATTATACCACTAAAAGAGAATGAGAAGCCTTTTAGACATAATTTGAGGAGAATTAACCCAAATCTACTTCTGCTGATTGAAAAAGAGGTGAAGAGATTGTTGGATGCAAAAATAATCATCCCACTCAGACTTTCAAATTGGGTAGCAAACTTGGTATCAATAAAAAAAAAGAGCGGGGAAATTCACCTGTGCTTGGATTTTAGAAATTTAAATTAATCATCATTGAAGGATAAGTATCCTTTATCGAAAATGGATCACAATTTCAAAACGGTGGTTGGCTCAGAAGGGATTTCCATGCTGCATGTTTTTTTTGGGTATAATCAGATCCTAGTTAATCCAAAAGATCACAAGACTACTTTCACCACACCCTGGGGCACATTTATGTATTAAAAAATGCCTTTTGGACTCATGAATGTCAATGCAACCTTCCAAAGAGAGATGGATATCACTTTCGCTAATGAAAGAGATAAGTTTGTTGTAATTTATCTAGATGATATAACTATCTTTTCAAAAACTTAATCTAATGACTTAAAGCATTTGAGGAGAGTCTTCACTAAGTGCAAGAAATTCAAAGTATCTTTGAATACGAAAAAATCCCATTTTTATATAAAAGAAGGGAAGTTGTTGGGACACGTAGTATCAAAGGAGGGCATTCAAATATATCCCAACATAGTGATGGTAATACAAAATATTTAGCAACCAAGAAACAAGAAAGAAGTGCAGTCATTTCTAGGTAAAGTAATTTTTATTGCGACGTTTTATCCCAAATTTTGCAGAAATTTTGGAAGTAATGTTAAAAATACTTAAGAAAGGAAGTGAGATTAATTGGACTAAATAGGTAATGAGTTCTTTTAATGATATAAAAAAAGATTTAGGTCAAGCACCTTTACTTGGAAATCAAGCCTACCAAGTTAATTAAAGGAAAAGTTTTGGCTATACTAATGACTGAAACAAATCTTGATACTTTTGGTATAAATTCAATTCTTTAATTATCAAATCTTCCAAATGAAGAATAAGTGGTTAGAGCATAAGATTGTTTCAAAGATTGTTCATGGTATGTTGATGGTGTTTATATTCTACAGAATATACAAGTTCCACCAGGAATAGATAAGACTCGGGCTAGATTTTTGAGACTGAAATCTATTAACTATTGTCTTTTAAATGGTTATTTATATTGGAGAGGCCATCAAAGTATCTTATAGAACTTCCTATTAGAAGATGAAGCCAAGAAAAGGAGTAAAGACTTTCATGAAGGAGCTTGTGGGTTACGTCATTACTGAAAGGACACAACAGATAAAATCTTGAGAGATGGATTTTACTGGCCTACTTTATTTTATGATGTTAGAAAATAAGTAGTAGCCTATGATAAATTTCATTTTTTTGAGGGTAAGTCAAAATTAATGTCTCTACCTTTGAAACCTATCTTTGTGGAGGCACCTTTTCAATAATGTGGCATTGACTTCATAGGTAAAATTCATCTGACATCATTAGCACAACACATATGGATCTTAATAGGGACAAATTACTTCACAAAATGGATTGAAGCACTCCCAAGCAGGCAAGCTATTGATCTCATGGTTATTAATTTCTTAGAAAAAATTATTTCTAGGTTTGGTTGTCCAAAGAGTTATTACTATCAAGCTTAGCCATTCCACAAATTCAACACTACTCCTTTCCAGTTAGTATATGGTGTCGACACAACATTTCTTGTTTCAATTGGAATTCTTGTTATGAAATATTTACAAGAATTAGGAGAAGAACCAAATCATATGCAGAGGAGGATAAAACAGTTAATAGAGGTATAAGAAAATAGAGAGAATGTTTATGGAAAATCTCAAGAAGTTAAATATTAGATCAAGAAATCTTTTGACAAAAAGACAAAAGAAGATGACTTTAAATGGCAAGATTTAGTTTTGAAATGGGATGCTTGAATTGAGGACAAGGGTAAGCATGGGAAGTTTGACAACATTTCGAAAGGAAAATACAAAATTGCATCTTTTCATGGTAACAACAGTTTCATCCTAGAATATATGTAAGGAGTATTACTACCTGGAGGTCCAATTAATGGACGTTTCCTGAAACATTACATCTCCTGAACAAAGAATGATTTTCAAATTTCATTGTACATATCCATATATTTTTGAAAAAACTTGCAAGTGTGGATGAGAATTTTGAGGAACTTGAATCCTGAAGAGAAGGCCCTAAGGTTCTGATAATGTTTATCAAAGAATAAATTTGTTTTATAAGAAATTATGTTTTTAAAGTTCAAAGTCTATAAAAAGAGCATATTTTGAAAGATGAGTTCTTTATTTTTGAGTCAGTAAAGTTTTGTTTTGAACCAACCTTTTTGTAATAAGTAGGCTACTTGTGTATGGGGTTCTTGCTTCCATCATTGATTGAAAGCATCACCATGTAGCCAACTGTTATCACATTATGATTTATGAAATGTTCTTAAGAAATTGTTGATAGCTTTTGTGTAAACATTTTTCGTTTGTAATAAACAGGGAAATCGTCGTCAGTGATATTATCAGCCTATTGATGGTTTCACAGTTTTTCTTCAGAACAATGCACTGATAACAGGGTTATCAACATTTCGGGTTTGGTTGATAGGCTAATTATCAACGTCAAAATAAATTTCAAATTTTGATTTTTCAAATTGTGTTGACCATGCCAGCAATGAAAATGATGGCTTTTGGAAACGTGTCATGTCCATATCAAAGGGGTAATTAGTACTTGTTAAATCAATGTTTTCAGAGACCATAGTATATGGTTAATTCAATAATCATCCCAAGTTTAAATAAAGGTTCCCGACTACAATTATTAACCCAAACTTGTAATGATTTACCTCACATTGTAATTATTTCACCCCATTTTCAAGTCATTTCACCGTTACTAATTTTTATTATTAGCTTTGAATTTGGTTATGCCTAGCAATATTTGCATCCGAGATTTCCACAAAAATCTAAGATCAAATCCCGATAAGTTTTCTCCATTTAAGAACATAACAAAGTGGGAAAAAGCAGTAAGACTAACTGAACTGAGCCTAACATGTCTGGCCTTTTGATGATCTAACCCAACATCTAGTAGCAATTTTAGTAGGAAGGGTGGGAAGAATTCTTCCACCAATACACAGATTATCATGATGTCGTAGCTCGTGTGTTTTCTTAGAGCTTCGATGGTAACCTGGTGGAAATTGGCATACACTTTTTTCGAGTTATGGAGGAGCTAATTGCAGAGGCTATGAACCTACCTACAGATGGAGAGCAGGTTTTTAGAAGCCATGTATTAGCTAGGATCGATGTCCCATTTTTCTTGAAGACACAGTTCAAAGACAAAAATTGGAAGACAGGCATGGAAAAAAAATGGATGGAGGATAAATGGCATGACCTGCTTCACATTAGTCAGTAGTAATTCACATGTGAGAGGCGTTTCAATTGGGTAAATCTTTACCACTTTCATTTCCTAGCACATTTAGCTGGTCAGGTTAGGATGAACACTTTTTTCTATTTACTCGAGAGTTCAAAACACATGGCCGCTCATTTTAGAGCTAGAACCAACCCTTCTCCTCATTTTCTCTACAATAAAGCTTTGATAAAAATTTTTATTGAAAACAAACTGGCCAAAGCAAGGAGAACTTGAAATCATTTCTTGTTTTGGGGAGGTTTCCAACATCAACCCCCTAAATATCTAAGAGGAAGGAAGAAAGGTACTAAATAGGGGAGGAAAATTCATGTAGGAGCTCCCACTAAGTCAACCCCTAGCAAAAAAGTAACATATAACCCTTCATCATCCTCTAGTCCTAAAATCCCTAAATTTTATCAGAGGAAAAGAGTCAGGCTCAAGAAACTAGACCTTGCATCCCCGGAAAATTTAACCTCTACTATCATTTCTCCTTAGGTAGTAAGTTTTCCCCTTGAAGCATCCCATACAGAAAAGAATGTATGAGAAAATATTAAAGGCAAAGAATTGAAGTTGAGATTCAAAATGAAGAAACTCCATTGTTTGAAACTTTTGAAAGACCCAAAATACCACATACAAGGCCAACAAACAAATTAAAGTTTATAATAAAGCTGAGAAGCAATCCATAATTGGTCAAGGAGGTAATTGACGTAGACAATATGCCATTAAAGGACCTTATAATCAACAATAAAAATACTCTAGTTTCTAAAAATAACAAAGATAAAGCAACGAAGGGGAAAGTTCCTATGGAAACCAAGAAAAGAAAAAGAAAGAGAATGGAGAAAGTAAATGTGCTTTTGAAGGCAACCAACACCCTCATCTAAGAGGCTAGGGGTCATTTTGAAATTTTGATAATGCATTGAGAAACAACAAATTTTGGCTTATCGTTGATCATGTGCCTGACAACATTATACAATGAGAAATGTAGGGGGGAACTGCCACCTCTTTTGTCAGTGAATTTTGAAGGGTTGTGCTGACATCTATGTTGTCAAAAATTTTTGAAGGGTTGTGCTGACATCTATGTTGTCAACGAATTTTGAAGGGTTGTGCTATTATCTCCATTGCTAGCAAAATTTTGCAGAAAAGAGCGTTGACGTTCTTATTATCAGTGCATTCTAAAAAAAGACAAAGAAGAAAACATTAATAGTCAGTCTCTTAGTGAAATTATTAACTCAGGCAACTAAAAAATTTGGTAGTGGTAGTATCATCGATTGCACTAGGAAACCAGAGGAAGAAGGAGCTCTAACAAAAGAGTGTTTTTTCAAGAGTGTCTCGACCTATTTTGCAGCAAGGGACCTGTTTATAAGAGAAAGAGTTGTTTTATCAATAAGGGACCTATTTCTATCATCAAGGGAGATATTATGAAGTTACTTTTTCTCAGCCTAGATATTAGCATATTTTCCACAAAATAGTTTTATTTTAGAAAAACTTTATGAATTTCAATATATATTTTAAATACATAAACTTAGTAGTCTTTACTAATTTTTTATTATTGTAATTAAGTCAGAAGGTATAATCTTGTGAATAGTTATTGTAAAGTCTATAAAGACAATTTCTAAAGAATGAAGCGAAGTTGGATTTTTACTTGAAAATATAGCATTTTGTTGTATTATTTGAGCAGATCTTAAATATATACAGTGTTTGATGAGAATTTGCAGAAAATTCTTGTGTTGTAGTTTGATGTCTGTTTTTTCTCTGTTTTAAAAACCTTCTTCATGTCTGGAAAATTTAGTATCTGAATTTGGGATTCTTTATGCTCTCGTTTCATTATTTATTAGGCATTAGTACTTGTTCAATTAGATAAAATATTGTTTTCTTCAATTCTCTTCTTCCAAATTTCTCAAACTGTCAAAGGAATTATTGCTATCCTGCTTTCTTCATCTTGCTCATTAAATCTGTAGCATCATATGATAAGTCTACACTCCATGCCCAATGATTTATTTTATATACATCCCAACCAAATTTCTTCATTCCATAGACAAATTTGGCCATAGAACTTAAAAAAAAACCTACTACTACAGTGACCTAGAGTGATTGTGTTTTAGGGAGAGATCCCTCTCCAGGTTGAAGGGCCAGCTTTCAACCTCAAAGAGGTTAGAGGTTATCTACAAGGTTTTCCCGTAGCTAGGTTCCCTCAAAGAGATAACACTTTGGCATCATTTCCAGGGAATGAAAGGCATATATTTCCCCAAATGATTTTTGTTAAAGATCAGATCTCTGAGGGAAAGATGAGATTTGTGTATCAGTTTAGCTACAAGATGTTTTCTCCAGAGACTCCACATTACAATATTAAGTGTTCTTATTAATGAAGTTCTGGCTCATATAGGCATTTATACAAAGAGGAACCTTGATCCAAATCCACCCCATATTTTTTCAAGCCCAAAAAAGTTGTTTAGGAAAAACGATCCTAAGGAATAAGGTACAGTCAATTTAGAAAGGTCTTATTCTCTACCTCTAAAGATTGAAGTTTTTGAATATTTAGTGTTAGATATTAAATTTGAAAGTAATTTACTCATATCTAACTCCAAAAGTAGTACATCGGGTATTTTTCTTAATCCAATAGATCTAAAGGCCTTTACCCCTGGGTCCCCCATCCCGAGATTTGAGCTATTGCCATAAGATTTCGAGATTTGGTCTCATTTTCTAAAACTAGAATACAAAGTCCAGGAACTCCAAGAATTTGTAGCTATATCTCTAAATTTTTGTTATTTCATCCCATCTTCATTTGCCTCAACTACTCTTTTTTCCTCTGTGGGTGTCCAAAAGCCTGTTCCATCAACTTCCATCACAACAATCTCAATGCCTCTGACATCTGTTGTCCTAACTCATGTTGTTAGTGTAGTTTCATATACTAACCCCATTGTTTCCTAATATACAACTTTGGATCTTGGAGGTCAGATACATGACCTCTGTTTAAATTATGGACATCATCTGATTTAGTTTGATGGTACTAGGTATTATACATCTTAGCAGCATGTGGACAATATTAATGACTTTATATATCTAGAGGAGGTTGACCATGAGGACATCAAATTGATACTTTTTACACAAATTCTATCAGGATAGGTAAAGAAATGGTTCAGATATTTACCTGCAACAAGTATCAATACTTTCCAGTAGTTTTAGCAGTTGTTTCTTGCCATATGGGAGGTGAAGAAAAATCCCCTATAGATTTTAGTTGAATATGACGCTCTTAAAAGGAATCCCGGGTAATCTATCCAAGAATTCACAGCTAGATTTAACAAGATTTACAATTCAATTCCAGCTGAAATAAACCCTCCCTCAAGATTAGCCTTGTTACATTATCCTGACGATTTTGATGCTGAAATAGCCTATCAACTCTAGGAAAGAAATCTTATTACTTTGGAAGCAATGTAGAGTAATGCAATTAGAGTAAAAGCCAATTTGTTGGCTAAGAAGGCAAAAATGAAAACTGAGAAAAGAGTGGTGTTTAAAGAAGCCTCGTATTCTTCACCTAATATCAAACTTATTCTTTACCTAATATCAAATTTGATGTGATGTTTAAAACGATGGAAAACATGCTTGATAAGCTAACTCCTTCCAGGGCCGAGAATCCACCTTAGGTGAAAAATATGAACTTCAGGAGGTGTCAAGGGGCTCAGAACCATCCAAGAGAGAAGAAGGTTTTTGATGATCAACAAGGTGTTGTTCGGCCTCCTTCTCCAGAAGGATTTGTTGAAGAGGAGGTCAGTGAAGAAGAAGAGCATCAAATTGGATGTTATGATGATAAAGATACACAAGTGTTTTCTAGCAAGGAGGAGAATGACCTTTATGCTGGATGCTCAGGAGAAAAGGACAACATTAACATTTGTGATTCAATAGTTTATCAACAAGGCTATAATAATGTAGTAGCAGATTTTCAAAGGTAGTACAATCTCATGAGCCAGAATGTTCCCATCAAGGCTCCACCATAAAAGACAACAGCTGAGCAGCAAGCTGATTCAAGGAAAGAAATATTGAAAAAACCATAGGAGCCTAAGAATGACAACTCAAAAATGACAAAAAAAGCCAAAAAGGAGATTAAAGAATTGGAAAAATCACAGTCAGTTTTCAATATGGAAAATGAAATCAGTAAGTTAAAAGTTTCCATTCCTTTTGCCAAAATTTTAAGAAATGAACACTACAAATAACTATTCTTCACAATTTTTAAGAGTTCGGAGAGTGATCAGATTAATATAAATTCACAGGATTCCCTAAATATAGATGATGATGCCCCTGAATTTGTTTATGACCCACATGTCACTAGCATAAACGATGATGTTCCCACTTTTTATGTAAGTTTGAACATACATGATATGATTCTTCATAATGCTATGGTAGACTCTGGAGCTTCCCACAACCTGATGCTAAAATCGATCATGGACCATTTAGGACTCCAGATTACTAGATCTTACAAAGACTTATTCTCATTTGTTTCCAGAAAAGTAAAATGTTTAGGCCTCATAAGGACCTAGTTGTAACCTTGGAAAATATGCTTGCTAAGAGTGTAATGATGGAGATAGTGGTAGAAGACATTTCAACTAGGTTTGACATGTTATTGTCTCGGTCTTAGGAAACAATATTAGGAGGAGCATTGTAGATGGAAATGACTTATGCATGTTATAGACATTTTTGTGCCCTACAACTCCAAGCATGAAATGTCCATAAACCAAGGGCTCCTAAGTCCCTAAAAGTGTTGTTCTAACCCCTAAAGGAACAAGGTCAACAGATTACAGCTTCTCCCAGAAGTTCTCCACCAGAAACTGCTCAGAATAAGTCAAAACAGGATCATTTCAGCTGCTCCACTGGCTAGGTGCGTTGCATTGCACCTAAATACACTATGAGGGTGTGTTGCATTTCAAAATTCCCTTCTGTGGGGTGCGATGGGCGAGAAATGACAAATGGCAGTGTCATTCCGCGAGGTGGAGAGACAATGGAAGCTTCCAGAATCTTCTCCAGTGACACTTGCCTCACTGAATTCGACCAAGGATGAGTAAGAGGCCTTCAGTCTCCAAGTGGAAGCAAGAACTGACAGAGAGAAGACACTAATCAAATCACAAGCTGACTCATCCTCCTTACAGATATCTATATATGGATCCCTCACTCCAGAGATCCAGAGGCTGGAATTTTGCATATTGTAAGGAATTGTTGTTGGTTTTTGAGACAAACATCAGAGTATTGGGTGATCTATGCTTTGTTTGAGGTGAAGAGGGGCTTCTTTGCTGGGAGGTTGATGCTGGGTCAGGAACCACCGGTTGTAACTCCTCCTGGATCTTTTCTTGTTTATCAATAAAAACTATTTGAGTTTTTCATCCATGCTTTTGTATCATTGATGCTTGTTACATTGGTATGGTTAACTTAAATCTGATTCTAAGTTGTTTATGAATATAGATCCATGTCTTTGTATAGTGTTCTTCTTCTATGATCTTACAGGTACTTTGTGAAGCTGGCAAGTAAGGGAGCAGGTAGCTGGAGACTATCAAAGAAGAGAGGGATTGGATCAAAGGATTAGTGCAAGACATAGGTTGGTTCTTTCTATTCCTCTCTATCTATAGTTCATAAAGGAAATACAAAAGTAGTTTTTCTCTGTTTGTTTCTAAGGCAGCTGTCACACCTTAGTGGGATAGAGCAATTCTAAATAGACACTTTTCCCTGTAACAAAATGGCGACTCCGCTGGGGAACTAATTAGTTTGTTTGTTTATCATTCTTTGTTTGTTTGTTTCATAAACTTATAAGTGGCATTCGAACTGCATTTGCCATAACAAATGCAAAGTAGACATCTACTGCTTCAATCCATTCACTGGATCTATTTATGATTTGAACAACTGATTCACAAACGATCTGATTGCCCTTGTGATAGCTCTTAGATCCTCCTTAGATCTACCCCTGATTGTTGAATTACTCATTGCTTTTACTCGGCCAAAAACCAAAGACTGAACTGCAAACTGTGACCCAGAACCCAGACAGTGTCTCGTTTCTGGCCCAGTGCAGGTACTGTTAAGAGATCCTGAATTTCAGCGCACTTCCCGAAAGGCAAACCTGCGCTGCATTTCAGATTCTTTGTGTTACAGGTGCGCTGATCAGACTAGCCCTGTGCAGTTGTGGTTCTTGTGCTTCATTCTTTCCAGTTCTATCTCTGAATTTTGCTGCCTGTGATCAGTATATGTCTGTTTGAAACCCTTCTTCCTTGCTGTTATTCCGCCTCCTTTGTACAAAAGAACTGTAGATGTTTTTGTGTGTTTGTTGAGTCATTTACAGTTCTCCTTAACAGAAGTAGCGTAATCGTACTGTCGTCCTTTGATTTGAATCTATCGTAAGTGTCAATTTCAATCGTTGGAAAGAGTTTGATTGTTGTTGATGGTTGATTATCCTGTTACTATTGCTTTTGGTCTGGATTTGTGATTTTCTAGTGTCAAAAACGAGTATTCATTTCAAAATCGTAAGGTGTCGTAATCGTCTCTATCTTTTGATTTCGAAAAGAAGCTTGTTTGTGTTTGTCGCTTGAAAACAAATTTGGATTTGTGCATCAACTTTCTTTTTAGCATCCATATACTAAGAAAGTCGAAAACAAATACATGCATGTGCATTTGCATATAAATAGTCTGTTTGGCTTGATTTAGGAAAGTGCATTTACAGTGTGCTCTTTGCTCTTTGTGAAAATATTGTGTCTTTCTTTTCCCCTAGTAGCTAGGATTTTCATTGCACAGAAGAGATAAAAGTTTGTTTATCATCTTTAGATTGCATTTTAGGAATTACATCTACATCTCGTGGTGAACCCAAAAGGAAAACTTCATAAGCAATATCAACTTAAAATAAATTCAATGAATCTAACAACGCTTTGGAACTTAACGCACAACATTTAGAGGTCTAGGCTAGAGACGTATTCCGGCGTCATAAAGCCTGGTAACTGTTGTCCTCACCGATGGTTGGGTGATTCCTCCACTTTGAGACAATAAGTGCCAGTACGGACTTGTGCTCCCACGTACCGTCGAGTATATTTTGGGAGACCCCTATAGGCTTAAATCCTTTATCCTTAGGAAGCTGTGTCTGCCGCCCTATCGATCGCAATGCACTGAACACAACATTCGGGAAGATTGACTGCCGTACCGTAAAAAGTATTCTACAGTTTTGGGATTGGTTTGGTACTCCCTCTACCTAGATCTCCAGAGCAGTCCCTTTCATTCCTTTTCAGACTCCTTAATGGAAAAGGTCCATCTGAGCACTTGTCACTTCAGGCTCATTAAAAATTGAAGGAGACTAGAGTCATCTTTTATTTTTTCTCGACTCTGAAAAACTGAAAAAACAAGTTGTGTCAAAGCGTCTAAAATTCATTTAATTCGGAAACATACTTCCCCTTTATTTTAGTTGATCGAGTAATCCGCAATTGTGGAAGAAAGTCAATTGAAACCCCGTCGTTCGCGGAGGCTTACGACTCAACCGTCTTTGTCTCCGGAATCGAAACCAGTACGGACAAAGCGAACTCGTTTAACCGGTTCCAAATCTCCTATCAAAGTTAGAACAAGTGTTCCAACGACATCAGAGACTCTGGTTACTCCAAACATTTTTGGAATCCCTGCCTCTACAGAAGAAGTTCAACAGCAACAGAAGGATAGTGATACTAATCCTAGTATGAGGATAAACACTTGTGTTGCCGAACCAGTTCCATCTACAACTGGTTCGGAGAGTCTTACTCTTCAAACATCTATCGCTGCCGATTTCACACCTTCTTCGGCACCAGAAATATTTTACGGACCTGACGGTCTTCCCCTTCCACCTGGTCTGATTGCAATAGAAGAAATTATAGAAGATCCTCAAACAGGTACTCCAACGCACTTTGGAGTACGGATCACTCTATATCCTTCTTCGTTAGAAGTTAGTCTACCACCAGTGGAAGCTCCTGTAGAATCACTAGGTAATCTTTTGGATAGACTACAAATCTCTGAACAACCGTCAACATCTAGGACTGTATCGTCTGACACAGCGACGGCAGAACTCCCTGCTATCACTTCGATAATGTTCACTGGTATACCATCTGTCCTTACTAGCTCTCAGCCGCTAGAAGGAGCCCACTCAGGGGCTATTTCGACAGTATGGTCCATTCCTGTTTGTTCATCCGGAATAATATCCGGAAACTCTTATGTTGAGTCTCAACAAATTGATCCATTTGGAGGTCAATTTGGGCAGTCCGGCCCCCAAGGGCAAACAATTCCCTTGAGTTCTGGATTACCACCGTATGGGGGGCAGTATACCCTTTCATTATCCCCTCCGGGGGGATATCCATACGGGAGTTCACAACAACATTCAGGTTATACTGGAATTACCTCAAGTGGTTGGGTACCTATACTACCTCAACAACCAAGAGTTGTGTACTCAATGCAACAATGCGTACCTATGTCGAATATCCCGACTACGCCAGCTATTATTACAGTGTCGCAAGTTCAAACGCTGCCTGTTGTATGCCAACCTCAGGTTTCTCAGGTTGTAATGCAACAGCCCCTTGACCATGCGACTCAACCACAATCGCCGACTAGTGGAGCGACACAGGTCCAGACGGGTACAATTACCCCTCACCTTGGTCAAACGGTTAGTATAGGGCAACAGCACATGGCTTCACAACCATGGCTGGTGCAATACCAACAACCGCAATTCCAACAAGTATACCAAGGTTCTGAGCAACAAATCTTTGCTAATAGTGGGCAGCCGTACATTCAAAACGATCAAAATCAACCATTTTACAATGGTCATGTCCACCAACCTTACCAAACATACCAGCATCAAATGCATTATGCCGGTATGCAAAGACCAACTGCTCAGGCAATCCCATCTTATGCTGGGTATGCTTCACCTAACTTGAATCAATAGTTACCCTTTGTGGCAACTTTAGAGTTACCTGATTTAAATTGGTTAACAAACGATCCAATTGCTTACGCCCCTTGGTGGCCAGCAATTCCGCATAAACTTCCATCAAATATTCCTAAATTTAATGGAAATCCGGGTGAATATCCATCGAATCACCTGATGACCTTTCATCTATGGTGTTCATCAAACACCTTAAATGATGATTCGATAAGACTTCGCCTCTTTCAGAGGACGTTAACGGGTTCGGCGGCAAAATGGTACATTGAATTGCCTAGAGCTTCGTTCGACAACTTCAGTACCTTAGCCACAACCTTTTTAACCCATTTTCAGTTACCAATAAGGTACGAAACGGGAACAAAACTTCTTACCAACTTCAAACAGACAACAACCACTCACATATCTGATCATATACATGAGTGACGACGTCGTCGTAGGATGGTAAAAACGTACGTCCCCGATCAGCTCTTAGCTGAATGGTTTATCAAGTCATTACTGCCTTCCATCACGGAAGATGTGGCAAAGGGGGGAGTCATAACAGAAGAGCAAGTTATCGCTCGTGCGCAATATCTGGAATTGATTTACACTCAGTCCGGCACGCTCTACGATAAAATACCTAACGCCCCTAGACCGGAATTCTCAATTCCTCCTCCTCCTAAATCAAACAACGACTCTCATGCCGGTGATGGCGTGATTGGCACGACAGACACGAAATCAACAAAGGCTACATCCAAAAAGGCCCGTAAGATTTCAAGTCAAAATGCAAAAGACGAACTTCTTCCTTCGGAAGTAAATGCCGTATCGACAGATAAAGGCAAAGAAACCAAGCAAACAGGGAGCAAGAAAAAAGGCAAAGGGAAGAAGAAGAAACAGGAAGAATCATCACCTGAAAAATCTTCTTCAAACCCTCCTGGAGATAGGAAACCAAAAAATCCATGCTTTATATGCGATGAGGATCATTGGACTGCGAATTGTCCACACAGAGCTGAGCTTAAGAAATTCTTTAAGAATTCGAAAACCTCAGCAGTGTTAACTGATCCGTTTCCAAATCCAGGGACAAATCTGGTTGAAAGTGGAAATGCTTCCCCGTCTCAAGTGCTAATGTTGTCGGTCTCAAAACAGAAAAATGATGCTTTGATATCGACAAGGAACAAAGATTATGGGAATCCACAGCTGTCGAACAACAAGGATAAAGATCAACCAAGTAGTTCGACAACAACTTCAACAGAAGTTGTGCCACCCACCATTCCTGAATTAACGAGAAAACCGCCAAAAGGAGTAGTACACAAGTCGACATTTAATCCCCGCGCTAGAGCAGCACAGCATTATAACATAGTGGAAGATTTGGTCCAATCGCCATCCGCTATGTCGACTCTTGAAGTACTACAAAATTGCCCATCCCAAAGGCAGGCTTTATTATCGACCATTTGTGGGATTGACCCAAAGGATTCCAATCTTGTATCCTTCGATCATAAAGGATACGATCCTCAATTACCAGCTCAACTAGCTTTCCTTGTTCAAGTGAAAGCCCTCAACAAAATTGTTCATCGAACGATTATTGATGAGGGAGCATCTACATGTATTATGTCGATGAGTTGCTGGAAAAATTTAGGATCTCCAACCTTGTCGCGATCTTCGACGACATTAAAAGCATTCAACGGAAGGACATATACCCCATATGGTATCCTAAGTAACTTGAAAGTTGAACTAGGAGGAAAAACGGTAGAAATAGATGTTGAAGTCATTGATGGGAATCTTGATTACAACATCCTACTAGGAAGACCATGGATATATGCCATGGCAGCTGTTGTGTCGACCTATTTTAGAAAGATTGCATTTCCCTTTCAAGGAGGGATTACAATCGTCGATCAACAAAACTTCCTCCCCAATGGTTCTCAAGTTACTAGAAGCATTCCCATGATCCATGGAAGCCCCCATTCGCTTCAAAATATCGGAGTAGGCCTACTAAAAGATCCTATACTAATGGGAACTTTCGCTTTTCCACCTCCAATCAATCTGGCGGAAGTAGCGTCGATAGGAACCTACAACATGATATCTTCTACAAAGATCTCAGAAAACGATATCGACATGGATCATGCAATGGTTTTGCCCCCAAGCCCAACGGAAATATTGTAGCAATCAATGTTCCTAGCATGGGAGGCAAACCCAAATCAACGCTCATCGAGCGTTTGGATAGATAGGTCTAGAGAATATGGTACCCCTTCAGATCCTTGGTCGCAAGTGCATGTCACCGACGAAGGAATTCTCCAATCAATGGTAATTGAAGGAGCACCATGGAATGATTCCCACCATCGTTCTCTTCTTCCGGATTGTGGAGAAGATACTCAAAATGACCTTTATCATCCTTCAGTCTTTGATTTCCTATCAAATACTGTAAATACGGTGGATTTCGAGCGAAACTTGTCCAACATTGAAGAGACTATAGCCATAAATATCTCGACCAAAACAGATGTTGTAGAGAATATTTATGTTGGCAAATGTTGTTCCCCTTCAGAACTGGAAATATATAACGCTCTTTTTCGCGAATTCAGAGATGTCTTTGCTTGGTCATACAGTGAAATGCCAGGCATTGACTCGAGTATCATTGAACACGAAATTAAGATGTATCCAGATGTCAAACCAGTACGACAACGGCTAAGACAAGTGCACCCCAAGAAAGCCGCTGCCATTAAGGCAGAAGTTGAAAAACTTCTCCATGCTAGTTTCATCTACCTGGTTCCTCTAACCGATTGGGTATCGAATATTGTCCCTGTTATGAAAAAACAGGGGACAATTAGAGTGTGTGTCGATTATAGGGATGTAAATCAAGCTTGTCCAAAAGACAACTACCCTACACCCTTCATTGACCAGATAATTGATGAATGCGCCGGGTGCGAAATATTTTCATTCATGGATGGATTGTCTGGGTGTAATCAAATAAATATCCGCCCACAGGACCAGTCAAAGACTGTATTTATTTGTCTGTGGGGCACATTCGCATATCGAAAATTACCCTTTGGTTTAAAGAACGCAGGGGCGACGTTTCAAAGGGAAATGAATTATGCCTTCCATGACATCAAAAATATCGTTCAACCATACCTCGACGATCTTCCGGCTCATTCGCGAAAGTGGACTGATCATCCGCAGCATTTAAGAGCGATATTTCTACGTTGCCGACACTACAAGATACGACTCAATCCGCACAAATGTGTATTTTGCGTCAGTTCTGGTCGTTTACTTGGCTTTGTAGTCTCCAAGGACGGGATTCGTCTCGACCCATGTAAGGTCCAGGCAATCATAAATTTGCCTCCACCTTCGAATTTGCTTCAGATTCAGAAACTCCAAGGGAAAGCAAACTTTCTGAGGAGGTTCATTCCAAATTACGCCGAACTTGCTAAAGGTTATACACGTCTTTTGAAAAAGGAAGTACCCTTTGTCTGGGATCAAGTTGCGCAAACTTCCTTTGATGATTTAAAAGAATCCCTAATGAAAGCATCATTAATGTACGCTCCTGATTATCAAAAAGACTTTAACCTGTATCTGGCTGCAGCAGATACAACCATCGCAATGGTTTTAGTTCAAGAAGTCGATGGAATTGAGCATCCTATATATTATTTAAGTAAAAACTTAAATGATACAGAAAGAAAATATTCTTACGTTGAAAAGCTAGCGCTTGCAGCTGTTCAAGCGATACAGAGATTTCGACACTATGTCCTCTTTCGGAAAACTACCATTCTGTCAGATTGCAACCCCATGACTTATATATTGTCACGACAGTTGCTGGGGGGAAAATACTGAAAATGGATAGCAATCCTACAAGAGTTTGATCTGGAATTTGTAAAATCCAAATCAAAGAAAGCTCTAGTTTTCGCAGAATTATTGTGCGATCTCCCATCGTCATCCAACGATGACACATCCGAAGAAACAATCGTGGACAAAAATTTGTTTCTGATATCTACAAGCAATGAGTGGTATGGGGATATAATCATTTATCTCCAAACCCAAAAATATAGGCCAAACACCTCCCACTCTGAACAAAAACGTATTCGATACCAAGCAAAAGACTACATGATCGTCGGTGATACACTTTACCGTCGCGGTATCGATAAAGTTCTGAGGAGGTGCCTCACCCATGAAGAGGCCGAAAAAGTCCTGAATGACTGTCATTCAGGCGCGTGTGGGGGGCATCAATCCGGATATGCTACAACGCAAAAAATCTTATGAGCAGGATACTTCTGGCCAACAATGTTCAAAGATTGCATAACTGCAGTCAGAAGTTGCCATGCTTGTCAAATTTTCGATAACAAAACCAGAAGACCACCCGCACCTTTACAGCCAATAGTTGCTATTGGGCCATTCGCCAAATGGGGCATCGATTTCATGACATGTAACCCCACCTCGACCGGGGGGCATGGGTATATCATAGTCGCAGTTGACTATTTTACCAAATGGGCCGAGGCGATGCCTACATTAGATAATACTAGTGAAACAGCTGCCCTCTTCTTTTTCAATCATGTAGTCACCAGATTCGGCGTACCACAAGCTATAGTCACAGATCATGGATCGCATTTTCGCAATCACATGATGGTCGAATTAGCTGCCAAACTAGGGTTATCTCACGACAGCTCTACTCCATATTATCCACAAGCCAACGGACAAGTTGAAGCAATCAACAAGGTCCTGAAACGCATGTTGCAAAGGATGATCGGAGTTCACAAAAGAAGATGGCACCTAATCCTGTACTCAGCTTTGTGGGCTTAACGAACATCGGTAAGGAATGCAAGCGGGTTCACACCCTTCCAATTGGTATATGGCCTGGAAGCAGTCTTACCAATCCAGTGTGAAATCTCGTCTCTCAAACTCGCAATTGATCTCCTCCCCAGAACTTCAGAAGAAGAGGCTCATTTCTTGGAATTAATCCAATTGGATGAAACCCGTTGTGACACCGCTTTGGCTAACGAAGCCCATAAGAAATGAATCAAGGCGCAGTTCGACAAAAATGTCAAACCCCGTGTCTTCTCAAAAGGTGACTTGGTCTTGCTTTACGACCAAGAATCCGATAAATTGGGAGCAGGTAAATTTAAGTCTTTATGGATGGGCCCCTATATTGTTAAACAAGTGTTAGCAAAAGGAGCCTACGAGTTAATGGATTATGACGGAATTCCACTGGCGCAACCTCGTAATGGGTTGTACCTCAAGCGTTACTATGCATAATGGTAACCTGTGTGCTTTTGTTATATTTTTGTTTTCGCTAAAATGTTTATTTTGGTCAAGTAATCCACTTTTTACATTTGTTGCAGATGTCAAACCTATTGGAGTCATGTGTTGGATATGCCGATGGAGCGATTCGTAGTTCGCGGAACCTATCCTCCGCAGCCTGGGCCATTTTTGATCCATGCGGCGAGTTAGTAAGTTTCAGAGGTGTATGTATTGGTCGATCAACGAATAACATCGCTAAATATAGCACGTTGATAGAAATTCTCTCTGATGCCATCACACATGGTATACGCCGACTAATTGTCAGGCTAGACTCACAACTCGTAATACTACAACTCAATGGTATATATTATGTTCGAAATCCAGCTATTTATCGCATGTTTTAAGAGTTAAGATTTTGGAAAGACAATTTGATTCTATTCAATATCAACATATTTCCATAAACTTAAACGCATTAACTGACTCATTAGCAAATTATGTGTTAGATAGACATTTGCAACATTTATAAAAAGAAACATTCCATCAATGCTTGTATTTGGATCATGTAACTTAACCAAAATAAAACTCCGAAAATAAAAAATATATATAACTGTTTATGGTTTACACATAATGTTCTGTAACCAAGACAAAATCGGTCAAATGACCAAAAAACTCAAAATGCTAGGGGGCACCCTAGTCTAATGATGCTCGTGATAGCAAGTCACAGCCTGTGTGATCATGCACAAGAGACGAGTCCATCGTCTTGGCACACCAGTAGTATGCCGTTGTAGCCTCAAGGGTAGCTCATCAGTCCTCACATCTGGAATACCAAGAGTGAGGCCCTCAATCTGCTCCTGTAATGCTACGAGACTCTCGGCCACGTCGAGGTCACGAAGGATAGCCCTTCCGACGGCCTCTCCTGCTGGGGCAGCAGCTGGTACTCTCAAGCGAACTGCTGGACAAACAGGACCAACATCTGCATGAACACATGAGTTTGATTAAATTCTTGATAGAGTAAAGCACAAGGACGTTATAAGCAAAAACGATAAACAACAATATGGTCAGAGATTTTACCAATGGCGCCCCACTGTTCACCATCCGGCAGTACCAAATCTGGATCACCCCAGAAATCCATACCAGAGTATGGATACTCAAAATAGACCATCTCCTGAGGGTTGAACCACCCGAAGAAGGTATCAGAAAATGAAATCTGAGACTGGCCAGCATGCCTAGACATGTGGTCAACCCATCTCTGCATACGTGGTTCAGTAGGAGAAGGTAAATCGAGTGCAATGTACTGTGGCTGCATCAGTGGTATCTTCTCCGAGTCAAAGGCGGTCAAAATAGAACCATACCCAAAGTTCTTCAACCTCCCGCTCTTTACCTTGGTCAACTGTTCTTTCATCACAAGAAGTACTGCATCACACCAGTTGAATACCTTCGGTTCGAGGCATTCCAAGGCATACTGCATATAAGATCGGTTGGCGACATGAAGAGCCGCACCACCGGCCATCCTACCAAAAGTAAACAGAATAGTCCTGAGGGACCTGTCAGTAACATCACGGATGATGATCTTGCCGTCTTTACTCGGCTGAGATCCTTCTCTGCAGTACCGGCGAACATAATCTCTCACCGAGTCACCTCCTCGGGCCGAACCTGATAAAGAGATGGGGGCACCCCACCTCGACAAACCGGTCAAGAAATAGATGTCTACCACAGTCAAGGGGATAGATTTTCCCCTGATCTGGAAAACCTGGTTGGTAGGATCCCAAGCATCGAGCAAATACTGCAGTAAGTTGATCTGTTGTCTCATGCTAGAAATGCGGAAAAACTTCAGCAAGCCACAGTTCTGCAGTGCGTTTACTGTAACTGGATCATGTAGGGCAAGCATGTCCTCTTCTTCATGCTCATGTTCTCGCCATGTAATGGTCATCTTGCTCCAAAGACCTCTGAGAAACAAACAAGAGAAGAGTTAGATCCTAATTTTGGCAAGAAACAGACAAAATTTCCATCAAAAATTGTGCACATAATTCCTTCTCTGCACCCATCGCACCTACAGCAGTACTCTGGGTGCGTTGCATGTCAGATGGCCTTCACAATGGCCAACATTCAACGCACCTTTCGATACACAGAAGGTGCGCTGAAGGCAGAACGAGTTTTTCAAACCCCAGGGGCTCAGAAAAACTAGGAATCAAGCTAAGAATGAAAAAATGGAAACCATGAAATGAAAGAGCTCAGGTTTAGCTCCTACCTGGTCTAGACAGCGTCGAGAATCGTCCACAGAATCTCCCGAAATCAGCTGATGAAATCAAGGGGGAAAAGCACCTGCAAAGCTCCAACAAACCAAAGTTCAAATGAAATGGTAAAATGAGAGGTAAAAACACTTTTTCATTACTTCTTACGTAGTTCAAAGTAAAATATTAGTGTTCTAACTCGTTTTCAAGCATATATTGTTCATTTCTGACTAGTTTGATGAAGCAGTTGAAAATACAGTACGATCTTTGAAAGAACTAAGCTATTTATGGTAAAATAAAAAAGGGACCATTTAATCGAGCAGTTTTAGCACATAGTTCAAGCTCGTTAAAAAATAAACATAAGACATGAGCAAATGTTTCCACCCGCATTTAAGCTCGTTAAAAAATGAACTATTCCCCGGTAAATAACCACCGTGAATGTAGTACTTCAGCCATTAAAGCCTTGGTCGTGTTTGCACCGTCACCTCCACTTTTTCATTGGCCGATCATTCACCTCCATTTGATTGTTTACCCATTTTTGAGGAACAGCTGCAAAGAGTGATTTCACTTGCCATCCTTGTGACACTGCCATGATTGGAAAATTCCAAACCTTACCTGGAATTAGCTGCTACCCGCTTTATCACTCGTTCCTCAAAAGACGAGTCTCCTTTAAGCTCTTTTCAACTGACTCGTAAAATATGAAAAGATTGCCGAGTCCTTGGCCTTCCAGCTCGTTAAAGGGATAGGAAGTGCTATCCCTCATCTAGATTTTAATCTTTTTTGGACCTGAGGGATTATTACACAAAAAGATCGAGCGCTTGTTTTGTTCGGCTCGTTAAAACTATCGAAAATTCATCCCTTTTGTATTGTTTTATACTTTTTCGGACTTAAGGGATTAGATGACAAAAAAGGAATTTTGGAGTTACCTTTACGTTCCTTTTCAGACTCTCTAAAATTGAAAAGGACCGAGTTATCTTTGTCGTTAAACTCGTTAAAAAGATTAATAGCGACAAACTTGTCTTTAGACGAGAACGAGTTTCACTATCTCTAGGCTCGTTAAAACATAGCGATGGGTTTGCCCAAAGGGAAAATTATAGAAAAATCATATGTTATCCTCCTCAAGCTTGAAAAAAATAAAGAGGTATTGGTCAGCAATGACTGGGGAAAATTGGGAAGAAAACTCAAAGAATCTTTATTGGTAGCAAGTCGCTCTTGAACATGACACTTCCACTCCGTGTCCGAGTCGGGTTGGGTTGTTTCATTCACCGGTCACATCGCCATGGTCACGCCATACCATCCATATTTGTGGTTAATGCTACCAAACCATCACATCAGTGTCGCCGATATGTTCAAGAGAAGTCATCCAGAGACATCACCTGTGTCTCACCCACTACCATACATTATACTCCATTCTTTCATGACCGCCACCCTGAACATTATATCATCAGATCGTTTTCACCTCCATCAAAATCATTTGCTCCGTTTTGTGTCATTGATGTGGGATTCATTAAGGCCCTCCTGTGATGGATCACTTCTTGTCGACATCAGCTCATTATCCAAGAAGTTGATCTAGGAACACCCCATTCAGTACTTTGAAGCTTGCATGCCTCAATGGCAAGTTTCTCACTTCCGGCGACAGGTTTACATCAATGACCTTCGACCGAAAGATTTTGCGTGGTGTTCGACACCAAGTCCTTTATTCACACCACATGAATTGTACTGCAGTACCTTGAGGATCATTGTCATTATCGGTGATTCCTCTCGCGCTTGTTAACAGTTTACATCATTGACTGGTAATCAAGCGATGTCTTTCCATGTTCGACTTCAAAACATTTCTCACATGGATCGACTTGTACTTCGAGTAAAGATTGGACGAGATTGAAGACCCCAGATCTAGTTTCATCCATCCGGGCTGCGATATATATTCAGGGAAATAAAGACATCAAATGTACAGCATTGCAACACAGATAATCATCCTACCAAAAGGATGATGGCTCTATCAGAATCATTGGTCTACCCTCAGACGATTGTCTGTCCTATGTACATGAAAATGAATTTATAAAGTTGAGCATGGGAATGCCCGCCTCAGCTAGATCATGAAAATAGTATGAAGATAATGTATTGTATTGTATCTTATTACAGGTCTCCTCCCAGCATTGAAAGAACTTCGGATCCTCATAATAAAGCATTTCACCCGCCACCAAAAGGTTAACGGCCTCATACTTTAGGGGGCAACTGTTATAGACATTTTTGTGCCCTACAACTCCAAGCATGAAATGTCCATAAACCAAGGGATCCTAAGTCCCTAAAAGTTTTGTTCTAACCCCTAAAGGAACAAGGTCAACAGATTACAGCTTCTCCCAGAAGTTCTCCACCAGAAACTGCTCAGAATAAGTCAAAACAGGATCATTTCAGCTGCTCCACTGGCTAGGTGTGTTGCATTGCACCTAAATACACTATGAGGGTGCGTTGCATTTCAAAAGTCCCTTCTGTGGGGTGCGATGGGTGAGAAATGACAAATGGAAGTGTCATTCCGCGAGGTGGAGAGACAATGGAAGCTTCCAGAATCTTCTCCTGTGACACTTGCCTCACTGAATTCGACCAAGGATGAGTAATAGGCCTTCAGTCTCCAAGTGGAAGCAAGAACTGACAGAGAGAAGACACTAATCAAATCACAAGCTGACTCATCCTCCTTACAGATATCTATATATGGATCCCTCATCCCAGAGATCCAGAGGCTGGAATTTTGCATATTGTAAGGAATTGCTGTTGGTTTTTGAGACAAACATCAGAGTATTGGGTGATCTATGCTTTGTTTGAGGTGAAGAGGGGCTTCTTTGCTGGGAGGTTGATGCTGGGTCAGGAACCACCGGTTGTAACTCCTCCTGGATCTTTTCTTGTTTATCAATAAAAACTATTTTAGTTTTTCCTCCATGCTTTTGTATCATTGATGTTTGTTACATTGGTATGGTTAACTTAAATCTGATCCTAAGTTGTTTATGAATATAGATCCATGTCTTTGTATAGTGTTCTTCTTCTGTGATCTTACAGGTACTTTGTGAAGCTGGGCAAGTAAGGGAGCAGGTAGCTGGAGACTATCAAAGAAGAGAGGGATTGGATCAAAGGATTAGCGCAAGTCACAGGTTGGTTCTTTCTATTCCTCTCTATCTATAGTTCATAAAGGAAATACAAAAGTAGTTTTTCTCTGTTTGTTTCTAAGGTAGTTGTCACACCTTAGTGGGATAGAGCAGTTCTAAATAGACACTTTTCCCTGTAACAATGCATCAATCCCCTTGTTTGGTGAGTTGAAAAGATTGCATCGGGAAGTCCAAATGGCCTACATGGTAAGAAGTAAAACACGGCCAGATAATCATCCCATTTATGCAGTAGACATAGAGGTAGGATGACATATTTTATTTAATGATATTTGTATTAATAGAGAATCATCATAACATATTGAGGTTGGTGTTCAACAAAAATAGGATAAATAATTGTCAAATGAAGTTTGGAATTTATATTTTGATGGCTCCACTTGTGAAGGGTTCTGGGCCAGGAATTTAGATTATTCCACTAGACTGTACTAGTCAGTTGCATTCATACAAACTATATTTCGACTGTACAAACAACATCGCAGAGTATGAAGCTTTGATTATTGGGTTGAACCTATTGAGATATTAGAAAGAGAACAAAATTTGTATCTTTGGAGATTCAAAGATAATTGTAAACCAAGTCAAAGGTACTTATCAAACTAGGCATCTAAGAATGAAGTCCAACTAGAGTGAGGTACAGGATTTATTTTCAAATTTTTTCTTTGAGTATGAAATTTCTCTTATTCCAAGAGAAGACAATGGAATTGCAGACTTTGTAACAAGAACAACTAGTGAATTGATAATTCCTACTTAACCTAATGAAAATGATGAAATCAATGTTAAACATAGGCCATCTATTCTAGATAACACTAGGCACTCGCAGGTGTTTGAAGACGACTAGAAAATTAAAAGGTTTTTTGAAAGAACAGATGAATTTCTTAGCACTTCAATTGACAAAGATGAATGTGAGAACACAGAAAAATATGTTGAAACAACAAGCTTATTGAACATTGTTGTTGGGCAGGATATAATTCAGTTAGTAATAACATAATCCCTAGAGGCTTAGTTCCTTTAGAGTGTTTGTTTGATTCAAATGATGTGGCAATGAAACCCATAATCCTTCCAACTGGTAGGGAGATGGAAGATTCTATTTTGGGAACTAAAGATAATCCAAAAATGGTCAAAGTTTCTAACACTTTGAAAACATAACAGAAGTTGAAGTATGCAGAATTGTTAAAGGAATTTGCAGATGTATTGACCTGGAGATATGAAGACTTGAAGATCTATTACAAAACTTTCATCCAACATAATATACCACTCAAAGAGAATGAGAAGCCCTTTAAACAAAATTTGAGGAGAATTAACCCAAAAATATTGCCATTGATTGAAAAAGAGGTGAAAAGACTGTTGGCTACAAAAATCGTCATCCCACTTAGATTTTCAAATTGGGTAGAAAACCTGGTACCAGTCAGAAAAAAGAGTGGGGAAATTCGCTTATGCGTGGATTTCAAAAATTTAAATAAAGCCTCATTGCAGGATAATTATCCTTTACTGAAAATGGATCACATTCTGAAAAAAGGTGGTTGGTTTAGAAAGGATTTCCATGCTTGATGGGTTTTTTAGGTATAATCATATCATGCTTAATCCAAAAGGTAAGGACAAGACTACTTTCATCACACCCTGGGGCACATTTATGTATTCAAAAATGCCTTTCGGAATCATGAATGTCAGTGCCACCTTCTAGAGAGCGATGGATATCAATTTCAATGATGAAAGAGATAAGTTTGTTGTAATTTATCTAGATGATATAACTATATTTTTAAAAACTAAATCTTCTCACTTAAAGCATTTGAGGACAGTCTTTAGTAAGTGTAGGAATTCAGAGTTTCTTTGAATCCAAAAAAATCCCATTTCGCTATGAAAGAAGGCAAGTTGTTGGGACACACAATATCAAGGAAGGGCATTGAAACAGATCCCAACAGAGTGATGGAAATACAAAATATTGAACAACCATGAGAGAAGAAAGAAGTGCAGTCATTTCTAGGTAAGGTAAATTTTTTGCGAGAGTTTATCCCAAATTTTGCAGAAAATTTGAAATTTATGTCAAAATGCTTAAGAAAGGAACTGAGATTAAGTGGACTGAACAAGAAAAGGGTTCTGTTAATGATATCCAAAAACTGTAGGTCAAGCAACTTTACTGATTAGTCTAGATTTGTTAAAAGACTTTACGATTTTTTCTTTTGCCTCCGAGCACACCATCTCTAGTGTTTTACTTTAGAAGAATGAGGCAAGTCAAGAACAACCCATTTCCATTTTTAGCAGGGCATTGAGAGATGTTGAACTAAAATACAACATACTAAACAAACAAGCATATGCATTAATCAAGGCACTTAAATATTTTAGAGTCTTTATACTCCATTTTCACGTAATTGCATGTGTGCTAGATGCTGCAATAAAGAGTATTTTAGTTCAGCTAGATAGTGATGGTGGGAGAGGGACATGGATTCTAAGACGTTAGTGTTTGACTTGGAAATCAAGCCTACCAAGTTAATTAAAGGCGAGGTTTGGCTAGACTAAAGGCTAAAACAAATCTTGAGACATTTGGTATAAATTCAATTTTAGAATTATCAGATCCATGAGGTGAAGAATTAGTGGTTAGATAAGAAGATTGTTTCAAAAAAATGTTCGTGGTATGCTGATTTTGTTTACATTTTGCAGAATCTACAAGTTCCACTAGTAATAGATAAGACTCAGGATAGATTTTTGAGACTGAAATCTATTAAGTATTGTCTTTTAAATGGTTATTTGTATTGGAAATACCCTCAGGGTATCTTATTGAACTGCCTATTAGAAGATGAAGCCAAGAAAATAAGTAAAGACTTTCATGAAGGAGCGTGTGGGGGATATCATTACTATAAGGCCACAACATATAAAATATTAAGAGTTGGATTTTACTGGCCTTTTTATTTTCTGATGTTAGAAAATAAGTAGGAGACTGTCATAAATGTCACTTGTTTGAGGGTAAGTCAAAATTAATGTCTGTGTCTTTGAAACCTATCTCAGTGGAGGCACCTTTTCACTAATGGGGTGTTGACTTCATAGGTGAAATTCTTTCGGCATCATCAAAACAAGACAGATGGATCTTAATAGGGACAGATTACCTCACAAAATGGATTGAAGCACTCCCAAGCAGGCAAGCTATTGATCTCATGGTTATTCAATTCTTAGAAAACATTCTTTCTAGGTTTTATTTTCCAAAGAGAATTATTATTAATAATGCACAATGTTTCAAATCCATATCAAGCTTAGCCATTCCACAGCCTATTACCCTAAAGGTAATGGGCTGCTAGAGTCCTCAAATAAAAGTTTAATCAGAATTATTAAAAAGCTGTTAGAAGACAACAAGAAGGCTTGGCATACAAAACTCAAGTTTTCCTTATTGGAAGATACAGGTAGTACTAAGAGGTCAATCAACACTACTCCTTTCCAATTAGTATATGGTGTCAACGCAAATTTCTTGTTTCAATTGGAATACTTGTTATGAAATATTTACAAGAATTAGAAGAATAACCAAATCATCTGCATAGGAGGATAAATAAATTAATAGAGGTACAAGAAAATAGAGAGAAAGTCTATGAAAAATATTAGGAAGTTCAAGATTAGATCAATTTTGTTTTTGACAAAAAGACAAAAGAAGATGACTTTAAATGACAAGATTTAGTTTTGAAATGGGATGCTCAAATTGAGGACAAGGGTAAGAATGGGAAGTTTGACAACACTTGGAAAGGACCATAAAAAATTGCAGCTTTCTGTGGTAACAACAATTTCATCCTAGAATATTTGCAAGGAGTATTACTGCCTAGAGGTCTAGTCAATCGACATTTCCAGAAACATTACATCTCGTAAACAAAGAATGATTTTCAGATTTCATTATACATATCCATATATTTGGAAAAAACTTGCAGGTGTGGATGAGCCTTTTGAGGAAATTTAAGCCCGAACAAAAGGCCTTGAGGTTCTGATAATGTAGTAATTATGTTTTTAAAATTCAAATTCTATAAAAAGAGCATCTTTTGAAAGATGTGTTCTTTATTTCTGAGTCAGTAAAGTTTTGTTTTGACCCAACCTTTTTGTAATAAGTAGGCTACTGGTGTATGAGATTCTTGCTTCCATCAGTTATCGATAACATCCCTGTGGAGCCAGTTGTTATCACATTTTGATTTATGAAATGTTTTTAAAAAATGCTAACAGTTTTTGTGTCAACATTTCTCATTTGTAATAAATAGGGAAATTGTTGTGAGTGAGATTATCAACTTATTGACGGTTTCACAGTTTTTCTTCAGAATAATGAGTTGACAATGAGATAATTAGCATTCGGGTTTGGTTGAGAAGCTGACTATCAGTGCTAAAATAAGTTTCAAAATTTGATTTTTAAAATTGCACTGGCCACGTCAACAACATAAATGATGGTTCTTGGAAACGTGTTGTGTCCAGCTCAAAGGGGAAAGTACTTGTTAAATCAATGTTTTTGCTACCATAAGATATGGTTAATTAAATAATCATCTCAATTTTAAGGCAAAGGTTCCCGACTGTAATTATTAACCCAACCTTGTAATGATTTACCTTGCATTGTAACTATTTCACCCCATTGTCAAGTCATTTCACCGTTAGTAATTTATATTATTAGCTTTGAAATTGGTTATGCCTCACAAGGTTTGCATCTGAATTTCCCCCAGAAATCTGTTTTCAAATCCAGGTAAGTTTCCTCAGTTTAATCATACAAAAAAATGGGGAAAAGTTGTAAGGCTAAAATAACATAGCCTAAGATGTCTAACCTTTTGATGATCAATCTTGACATCCAACAAAAATTTTAGCAATCAAGGTGAAAAAAATTATTCCACTGATGCACAGATTATCACGATGCCATAGCTTGTGCATTTTCTCAGGGTTTCGATGGCATCCAGGTGGAAATTGGCAGACTCTTATTTCCATTTACGGAGGAGCTAATAGCAAAGGCTACAACCCTACCTGCATATGGACAACTGGCTTTCAAAAGCCATGTATTAGATGGGATTGATGTCCCATTTTTCTTGAATATAGAGTTCAAAGACAAAAATTGGAAGACAGGGGTGGAAGGATCATGGCTAGAGGATAAATAGCACGATCTGCTTCACATTACTCAACAGTACTTCACATCTGAGGGGTGTTTCAACCAAGTAAACCTTTACCACTTTCATTTCCGAGCACATTTAGCTAGTCAGGTTAGGATGAACACTTGTTTCTATGTAATGGAGAGTTTAAAACACATGGATGCTTGTTTTAGAGACAAAACTAAACCTTCTCCTCATTTTGTCTACAATAAAGCTCTAATCAAAATGTTGATTGAAAACCAAGTAGCTAAAGTAGGGATAACTTGGAGTCATTTATTTTATGGGGAGATTTTCAACCTCAACCCCTTAAATTTCGAAGAGGAAGGAAGAAAGCTACTAATAAAGGGAGGAAAACTCATGCAGGAGCTCCCACTAAGTCAACCTCTAGCCACAAAGCCATAGACAACCCTTCATCATCCTAAAATCCATAAATTTTATCAAAGGATAGGTGTCAGACTCAAGAAACTAGACCCTACATCCCTTGAAAATTTACCCTATGCTATCAGTTCTCCTCAGGTTGTCAGTCTGCTCGTTGAAGCATCCGTTGCAAATAAGAATGTACCGTAAAATGTTAATGGAAAATAAATTGAAGTTTGAGTGTCAAATTGAAGAAAATTCATTGTTTGAAACTTTTAAAGGAGGCAAAAGACCCCATACAAGGACAACAAACAAATTAAGGTTTAAAACAAAGTTGAGAAGCAATCTAGAATTGGTCAAGCAGGTAATTAATGTAGACAATATGCCATTAAAGGAAATTATAATCAACAATAAAAATACTATAGTTTCTAAAAAGAACAAAGATAAAGCAACCAATGGGGAAATGTCCTATGGGAACCAGGCAAAGAAAAGGACAGAGAATGGAGAAAGTAGATGCGCTTTTGATCTTAGCTAAGAGGCTAGGGGTCATTTTGAAATTTTGATTATGGATTGAGAAATAATTTTTGTTTTATTATCATTGATTATGTGCCTAACAACACTATACAATGAGAAATGAAAGAAGGAGTTGACATCTTCGTTGTCAGTGAATTTTGAAGGCTTGTGGTGGCATCTATGTTGTCAACAAAATTTTGTAGAAAAGAGCGCTGAAATTGTTATTATTAGCGCATTCTAAAAACATAAAAAGAAGGAAATGTTTAAAATCACTCTGTTAGTGAAATTCTTAACTGAAGAAACTAAAAAAATTGGCAGCGGAAGTATCAACGATTACACTAGGAAACCGGAGGAAGAAGGAGGTCTAATAGAAGAGAGTTTTTTCAAGAGTGACTGGATATATTCTACAGCAAGGAACCTGTTTGCAAGTGAAAGAGTCGTTCTATCAGTAAGGGACATGTTTCTATCATCAAGGGAGATATTATGAAGATACTTTTTCTCAGCCTAGATACTAGCATATTTTCAAAAAAATAGTTTTATTTTAGAAAAAATTTATCTATTTAAATATATATTTCGGATACATGAACTTAGAAGAATTTACTATTTTATGATTATTATTGTAATTAAGTCTGAAGCTATAATCTTGTGAGTAGTTTTTGTAAAGTATATAAAGAAAATTTCTAAAGAATGAAATGAAGTTCGATTTTACTTGAAAAGATAGCATTATGTTGTATTATTTGGGCATATCTTAAATATGTACAGTGTTTGATGAACATTTGCAGAAAATTGTTGGGTTGTAGTTCCTTATCTGTTTTAAAAACCTTTCTCATGTTTGGAAGACTTAGTATCTGAAATTGGGATTCTTTATGCTCTGGCTTCCTTATTTCTCATGCATTAGTACTTGTTGTTCAATTAGATAAAATATTTTTTTCTTAAGTCCTCTTCTTCCAAATTTCTAAAATTGTCAAATGAGTTATTGTTTCCCTTATTTTTGTGTCCTCATCATTGAATCTATATCATCATCTGATAAGCCTATACTCCATACCCAATGGTTTATTTTCTATACAACCCAGCCAAATTTCATCATTAAATAGATAAATTTGGTCTAGAACTTAAATTAAAACCTACTATTACATTAACCTAGAGTAGTTATGTTTTATGGGGAGATCCCTCTCTAGGTTGAAGGGCCAAATTTCAACCTTAAAGAGGTTAGAGGTTATCTTAGATGTTTTCCCACAACCAAGTTTCCTCCAAGAGATAACACTCTCAATGTTTCTTTATGCTTCATATGGATCACACTTACTATGCCTTGTTGTGATCCACATTAGTCTCTTTATGGACCTCGTGTCTCACATCTCTTGATGATATTGTAAGGATTTAATGCTTTGGTAAAGACAATTGTCTATATGACAATAAGCCCGTGAGATAGTAACCCTATTGACAATGAGGCAATAACCCTATTTACAGTGAATTAATGACCTTATTGATAGTAAAGTAGTAACACTTGGTATGGTAGTGGATTTGTATGTAATTGACATTTTATATGACATGATTGTCATAACGATATGAAAATAATGATATAACAATGATCTTCATATAAGTCAATGATACATATGTTTATGCCTTTGATATGTGTTCTTTAGAGATCTATATGTATACGACAAGTGACCTTTGGTATATGGCAGTGACACTCTATGACTTATCTCCATGATGATGAATGTTGCATATCAGTAATATTGATATGACAGAGTCCATGACATGATAGTATGTTTGCAGCAGTGATATTTATGACACATATAACATGATGGATGATAGGTGTGACATTGTCGCTATAGTTTATGTGATATTGTATATGACAATGATATGATAAAAACACTCTTGGGCTTGTTTCGTTCAGTTCAAAAATGAAGTTTTGAACTAACTTGGGTTGGCCCTAGAAGGCTTCATGTGATTTTTGTATCTCATTCTCATTGTACTTTGTATCTCAGCTAAGAAAATCATGAATATCTAATAGAAGAAGATTTTGTTTCGGCTTTCCCACTTGTGGGTTTTCCCCTAGTCTTTGACCTAATTCTCGGTGTCTCTATTGTGTATGCTTTTCTCATGTTGTTATTTATTGTTTTGTTGTATTGTTGATGTCATTGTTCTCTCTACATAGTTTCTAATGATGTTATGATGTTATGGGGTGAATGTTACATGTAAATGATGAAAAAGTTTGAAAATGTAATTATCTTCGATAGAGAACAATCTAGCCCTAAAAATTAACAAGGTATCAGAGATGGGTTGAAGAAAAGTCATTGAGATCACCCGTGTGAAGAAACCTATGATGAAGTTCATGATCAAAGTAGAGTGAAAGGGATGAAGATGGCAGAGACTTAAAAGAATGCTAGGGTTTGAAGGAAACCTTAAGAAACCAATGTTTTTACAATAGAGGTTAGTGTTTGTAAGAAAACCTCGAAGTGGCATTACATATGGTCATGATATGATCGGTGAGAAACCCACGATAGATTCAAAGAAACCCTAGGAGAAGGGTATGTTGAACATTTAATGGTCATCATATATATTGATGCTTGGACTTGATTGACGATGAAAGAGATAAAGGATACAAGTGGTACTTATCAAGATTTATTTTTTCTAAAGACGATATGGACATATAGTTGATGGCCCATGGTACAAGATTAAGATGAGAGTTGATAACTTTCTCCAATCTTCTTTAAAGATACAATATATTAAATAAATACAATACTTTCCTTGATTTAATTTTGATTAATACACTATATTAAATAAATATAGTAACTATTATAAAATTAAAAAGTCTGAATTAAAATTATTTTTAACCAAATAATTTCAAAATTTGGATTAATATTAATATCAATATTATTAATAATTAATATTAATTTTAACATTAATTCTTAATCATTGATTCTAAATAAAATTAAAATCAATTGTGATTATTTATTCTAAAGTTAAATCAATTCTAAATTAAAATTAATTAAAATGATTTTTACTTTAATCTTAATCAAAATTTAAATTAATATTAACCAATATTTTTAATTTTTTTAATAAAATTCGAAATTAAAATTAAATTAAATTAATTATAATTAAAAATAGTAAATAGATAAATTAGTTAAAATTAATTGAAACTATTTTTATTTGGATTAATAGTAATATCCAGATTATTAATGATTAATATGAATATTCCTTGATCATTTATTATAAAGTGGAATTAAAATTAAATGAATTCTAACCATTTATTCTAGAATAAAATTAATTTTAAATTAAAATTAATTTTGTATCAAAATTAATTAAAATGATTACTTGAATCTTAATCAAAGATTTAAATTATATTAATATTAATATTAACATTACTAATAATTTTAATTTTTAAAAATTTAATAACATTCTTAATAAAAATTCTAAAATAAAATTAATTAAAATAAAAAAATAAAAAGAAGAAAAATAAAAATAAAAATTAAGTGTAATTAATCGAAATTATTTTTATTTTTATTCCATCCCTAATCTATAATTCAAATAAAATTCCAATAAAATTAAATGTACTAATTGTAATAATTATCAAGTATTCTTAATAATTATGATCATCAATTATAAATAAAGGCATGGTCAGCTACCAACATTCTCATTGCATCTAGCTCATTCCTCTATTTATTCATTCCCACAAGATCCGTTTTACACAATGATTGATCTATCCTGAGGATGAACCACAGTGGATGGATAGAAACCTCGATTTTAACAATTTTGGATGCAATAATTCCCGAAAAAAGAAAGAACAGTACAAATCGAAGAACCCTCAAAACAATAATACTATAAAATTTATAAAAAATATTTAATTTGTATTTATAAATGTATACGAAAAAATTATGTAATTTATTAAAAATAATTTATAAAATTCATTTAATAAATTATTTTCTTTTAATTTACTCTTCTAAAAATAATTAAAAACTTGTTCTTCCAAAACTACTAACACACTAAGTAACCATTTCTATAACTATGCTAAATCAATTTTATTAATTCAACAATACAATCACCTACCATAAATTCTCTCTGTCCCTTTTCCATATCTACACTAAGTAACCATTTCTATATTTATGCTAAATCGGTTTTATTAATTCAACAATACCATCACCTACCATAAATTCGCCTTGTCCCTCTTCCCTCTCTACATTCACTTATCATTAAGGTTAGTTGGAGGTAGTGGTTGGTTGGATATTAATGTTTTCACTTAAAAGATTTCTTTAAGGGAGGCTCTCAGTTGCAAAGTTAATTTTAGTCATGAGCATATGGATTTGGGAATGAGATTGATTCAAGATCTTGATTGGTTAGTTGAAGGAAAATGACATTCAAAATGGGAAAAATCTTGGCTTTTAATATTTCCAACTTTAAAAAAGTCAAACAAACATATGAAATACAAAAAATTAACATTTATCATGAAATTCTCAGTTGCATCTAGTACCCGATGACCAAATTCCAAATTCACATGTGGGTTGAGGATGACCAAATGAAGTCTATTCAAGATAGTAGTGATTGATTAGTTAAATTTTGATTTTTTCAAAGTTGTTATTGAAAATTGAACGGTCTCAGCTGCAAAGTTAATTTTCCTATCAAATATATGGATTTGGGCATGAGGTTGATCAAGATAGTGATTGGTTAGTTGAAGGAAAATGTCACTGGAAATGGAAAACATGGAAAAAAATCTTGATTTTTAATATTTTGAACTGAAAAAAATATTAGGAAATGCAAAAATTAACATCGCATCATGAAAAGCTCAACTACATCTGGTACCTAGATGACCACATGTACTGATGACCAAATTTACATGTGGGTTGAAGATGACCAAATGAAGTGTATTCAAGATAGTAGTAATTGATTATAGTAGTGATGAACAAATGAAATCTATTCAAAATAATAGTGATTGATTATAATAGTGATTGACTAGTTAAATTTTAATGTATTCAAAGTTGACATTGAAAATTGAAAAAGAAAAAATTAATAAATTTTTAATATTGAAAAATAGAAAAAATAATATAAGAAAAAAATCATAATAATTATGGAAGGTTCAGTTGCATCTGATAGGATGACTTAAATTTACAGTTAGATTGTTTTGTTGATTTCTTATTTCCAATAACTATTATAATTTCCTTATTTTTAACAATTTTCTTTCACCACAGAATTAGATGATAGATGATATTATGTGTATATATACCAAATAGATTTTCTTTTCCATATAAATGAAGTTACTAAATTTCTTTCAGTAATATATATATATATATATATAGCACTGCAAAATAAATGGTTAGATATCAACGTCATTTGTCTGGTGAGATTTGATGGTTGGAGAAATGGGCCAACCGACTTTCCCTTCACGACAACAATACATATTCCTTTCAATGTTACAATACATATTTATACATGCCGAAGCATCCAATACCATGGATCGAAAAACCATCACGTCCAAAACCATGGACCATAAACCTTCACGTCCAAAACCATGTGCAAAGATCATGCACAAAACCATAGATGGGTCCGCCCAACCTAACATAAGGTCCAAAACCAAAATTTTCTAGGGCACTGCCCTGGACCCCATAGAGTGGGGTTACGGGTACCCCTCAAACCCCCTGTGATCTCCCCACCTTTAAACCATGGTTAACTACGTGGCCTAGTCGTGGAAAGAATATAACATAACCCAACATAACTATCTTTACATACTCTGCTCTCATTATAACCATACCTCTTGCCATCCTATCATTGATATGTGTACTCTACTTCATTTACTATCGTACTATTCATTCCCTTGCCTTGCCATCAAAACAACACTTTTCCTATGCTTTATGGTCATGAACGCTCTTTTCCAATTGGAGGGGGGAGGTTATTCAAAAGTTCTTTCTGATTGAAATTTTTGGATGCGGCTTATCTATTTCTATTCAAAACTAAAATTGTGGATTCAAGAAATTTTCATGCAGTGTAGTGATTTTTTTACTGGAGAACAACAAGTATGGGGGGAAACTCTATTCACAGCAAGGCCACACTATTGCAACTAACAGAAGAGGCTCGAGAAACTCGTGAATGCGAACAATTGTTCAGACATGATGTGCTTGCCTGGATTCCACTTTTTGCATCACTTTCAGAATCAACTCAACCTACATCAGCTTCAACAAATGCCAGTCCATACATCTCATTCCACATTTTTTCGGAGGTAAAACTTGAGGTAGAATAGCGTAATTTTTTGCTTTATTACAAATTTAAGAGAATTTCATGAAAATCCATTGAGCATTATTTATCATCATTCATTCCACATCTTTACCACTTCCCATTTTTCAAAGACATAGATTCTTTCAGTTTGGGGGAGTGTTCCTTTCATTTATTTATTTATTATGACCATGCCATTAACATTCTTTATCATCCATTCATCTTCTTATTCATTCTCAACACCTCCCTTATTCCATGTTGTTTTACACCAAGCATAGATTTCCATAGATGGTAGCAACCACCTCAATTTGTTTTCTACCATTGCATGAGGGCATGCTAATTCTCTAGTTTGGGGGAGGAATTGCTACACATGATGGATGTTTTCTACTTTCTTTCTCATTTAAGGTATACAATTTCATTTTTATATAGTGCCGACATTGATTTGCGTATATCTTTAAAACTATGAACTAAATTCTTGTGATTTCTGGAAAACAAAGAGGTATCATTAAAATACACAAACCCAGATAATTTCAAGTTAAATTAGTTCATAAAAATTTGGAAATCATGCACTATCACCTATAGTCATTTTGTTGATATCTCATAAGCAGTGCATCAAAATGATATGATTTTTGGATCATAGAAGGATTAATATAGTAGAAATCTACTTGCAAAATTTCAGCAAAATTTGGTTTGTAGTTTTTGAGGAAATGGTTAATGAATTTTGTTGTTACTTATATCATATTTTGTTGCAACTTCATATACATATAGTTGAACGTCAATGTAAAATTTATTACGCCTTCATTAACATTTCCAAAATTCAATATTCATTATTTGAGGAAGAATTCATTTGTTCCATCCATGTCATGAGTTGGGATGAACAATTTTTGTATTATTGCTTGGTCAATACAAAGTCTTTGGGTTGCATGAGGACATGCAATATATTCAGTTTGGGGGTATGTTGGGCCGCTACTTTGTCATTATTATTATCACTCTTTAACGCCCATTTCATCCATTTCTACCATTCTTTATCACGTCATTTATCATGGTTTATCATATAATTCCATTTTATAATTATTTATGCTCTTATGGATAAATATTATTTCTTCTCCTTTATTTTTAATAAGTTGATGATTATTAGGCATGATTTTACCAATGATGGTTTATTAATAAATTTTTTGTAACATCACTCACCATTTTAGCCTCCAAGATATTTTCCAGATTGTAGATTTGATCTCCAGCTCACCATTAAATATTCCAACTTAGAAATGCGCTGGAATAAGAAGTGACAGTCTTGCATTGGACGTTTCAGGAAAATGGAGAAGAATATGGAAAATCTGAAAGATGGGTTTTGTTCAGAATGGACCAAATTAGTTTTCTATTAAACAATTTTCCCAAATTTGGTTCGTATTAAGTGAGACAGAAGGTTCTTTGAAGACATTTTTCTCAGATTCGTTGTTGTGGCTGGTTTCCAAATTATCTCAGTTGCAATACCAAATTCGACCTATTCCTATTTAATGCTGATGGAAAGATATTTTAGATATGATCTTGCTGATCAATTTGTTGTGAACAATCAAATTTTGTTATGGGAATCATTTTGTAATCATATATGTTGTAACTTCTCCCTACCCTCTGTGTATTTAAATGAAAAAAAAGATCAAAGAAGGGGATTCCTGATGGATCATTAGAGATAGGATAGGATAGGATAAGAGGAGAGGGGATAATGGAGAGATTTTGATATATACATGTAATCAATGTTGAATTACAGGTAAACTATGTTATATTATTTTCATTTAATGAAAGAGTCTGTTGATTTCCCTTGACATGTGCAGATCAAATCGAACGAGACGTGTTGATTAAGCCTGAGTGGTTTTTAATTCTCCGGTTACTGTAAGTTCTTTACTCCCAGAAGTGGCAAGGTCGCGCCATAACTAGGAGATCTAGCTAGATTAGCACCAACACTGTAGATGTCCATTAGTAGTTGCATTTCAATTCTGTAGGTTGTGAGTGTTAATTTCATTGTAGAGCATGTGTTAATTTCATTACAAAGTGTTTAATTTCTAGCATAAGCATGAGTTATTTTTACACAGGAAGGCATGTATGGACTAAAGGATTGATTTCATTTTCTTTCATTTATAGCATTGCAGAATAGGGCATATGTGAGAGTGGTTATTATAGAATCAACTGAAAGAGATTGGTTAATGCTACCTAACTCTCGGTTGACATCATTTCCATTTGAATTGCTTAATTGAGATTGAGTGTGATTTAGATAGAATCAACTAGAAGAGATTGGTTAATGCTACTACGCTCTCAGTTGATGCTATTATCAATTGAATTGTTTGCTTCAGATTTGATTATGATTTCAGTTGAAGATTCAGTCTTGATGCTTGGATGTATTATTTCCTTTAAAAGCTACAATTTGAGATTTATGATTGCATCTAGTTACTCTTGTATCAAGTTTTATAGTTCAACTTGAAAAGAATTACTCCCTGGATTTATATCTTGCACATACTGTGTACACTCTTGAAACAAAAAGAATTACCCAGGTTGATAATTAATGTGAGGCAATTAGGAGTTTTAAAAGACACCTTTTAGCACCCAACACTATGGAAACTAGGAAAAGAAAAAGACAGAGAATGGAGAAAGTAGATATGCTTCTGAAGGAATCCAACCCCCTCAACAAAGAGGCTAGGGGCCATTTTGAAATTTTGATTATACATTGAGAAACATAAAATTTAGGATTATTTTTGATCATGTACTTCACAGTGTTATACAACGAGAAGAATTTGCTATTGTTGATTATGTTTCACATGCATGACCTCAGAAGAATTTGCTATTTTTTTATTATTGTAATTAAGACTGAATCTATAATCTTGTGAATAGTCATTGTAAAGTCTAAAAGACAATTTATAAATAATGAAACAGGGTGGGATTTTAGTTGAAAAGATAGCATTATGGTGTATTTTTTAAGTAAATCTTAAATATATACAATGTTTGATGAGAATTTGCAGAAAAATCTTCTATTGTAGTTCCCTGTCCATCTTTTCTCTACTTTAAAAACCTTTTTCATGTTTGGAAAACTTCGTATCTGAAATCGAGATTCTTTATACTCTGGTTTCATTATTTCTCAGGCATTAGTACTTGTTGTTAAGTCTGCTAATCTGATAATCCTAGAATCCATGCCCAATGCTTTATTTTCTATATAGCCCAACCAAATTTCATCATTCCATAAACAAATCTGGCCATATAACTTAAATTAAAACCTACTACTAGAGTGACCTAGATTATTTATGCTTTAGGGAGAGATCCCTCTCTAGGTTGAAGGGCTAGCTTTCAACCTCAAATAGGTTAGAGGTTACCTTATAGGTTTTCCTGCTGCCGCGTTTCCTCTAAGAGATAATGTTGTCAATGTTTCTTTGTGCACAATATGGATCACACTTACTATGGCTCATTGTGATTCACATTAGTCTCTTTGTGGACTACTGTGTCTCACATCTCTTGACGATATCGTAAGGATTTAATTCTTTGGTAAAGACAATTGTCTATATGTGATTCACATTAGTCTCTTTGTGGACTACCATGTCTCACATCTCTTGAAGATATTGTAAGGATTTAATGCTTTGGTAAAGACAAATGTCTATATGACACTAAGACCATGAGACAGTAACCCTATTGAGAGTGATGCAATAACCCTATTTATAGTGAATCAATGACCTTATTGATAGTAAAGCAGTAACACTTGGTATTGCAGTGGACCTATATGCAATTGACATTTGATATGGCATGATTGTCATAATGATTTGAAAATAATGATATAACAATGATATTCATATAAGTCAATGATTCATATGATTATGCCGTTGATATGTGTTCTTTAGAGATCTATATGTATACGGAAAGTGACCTTTAATATATGGTAGTGCCACTCTATGACTTATCTCCATGATGATGAATGATGCATAACAATAATCTTGATATGACAAAGTCCATGACATGATAGTATGGTTGTGGCAGTGATCTTGATGACAAATATAACACGATGGATGATGGATGTGTCATTGTCACTATAGTTGATGTGATATTATATATGATATTGATATGATAAAAAAATCTCTTGGACTTGTTTCTTTCAGTTCAAAAATGAAGTTGTGAACTAACTTGGGTTGGCGCTAGAAGTCTTGATGTGATTGTTGTATCCCATTCTCATTGTACTATGTATCTCAGCTGAAAAAATCATGAATATCTAATAGAAGAAGAATATGGTTGGGCTTTCCCCTTGTGGGGTTTTGCCTTGGTCCCTAACCTAAATATCGGTGTCTCTATTGTGTATGCTTTTCTTGTGTTGTTATTTATTGCTTTGTTGTATTTTTGATGTTATTGTTCTCTTTACATAATTTCTAATGATGTTATGATGTTATGGGCTGAATGTTACATGTAAATGATGAAAAAGTTTGAAAATGGAATTATCTTTAGTAGAGAACAATCTAGCCCTAAAAATTAACATGGTATCAAATATGGGTTGAAGAAAAGTCATTGATATCACCCCTATGAAGTCACCTATGATGAAGTTCCTAATCAAAGTAGAGTGAAAGGGATGAAGAATGCTAGGGTTTGAAGGAAACCTTAGGAAACCCTTGTTTTTACAGTAGAAGTCAGTGTCTGTGAGAAAGCTTCAAAGTGGCCTTGGATATGGTCATGATATGATTAGTGAGAAGCCCAGGATAGATTCAAGGAAACCATAGGGGAAGGGTATGGTGCAGATTTAATGATCATCGTATACATTCATGGTTGGACTTGATTGATGATGAAGATATATTTTTCTAAAGATGATATGGACATATGGTTGATGTTCCATGGTAAAAGATTAAGATGGTTGATAGCTTCCTCCAATCTTCTTTAAAGATACAATATATGAAATAAATATAATATATTTCTTGATTTAATTTTGATTAATACACTATATTTTTTTCCCTTGGAAAAAAACGTAATTTCCATTAAGTGAGAAAATTACATGTTGTATATGCATGATGCATATGCTGTAAGAGGGGAATTTCATGTCAAATAAAATAAGTTCTCTAGTACAGATCTAAAATTGATGCCTTATGTCCACACAGGGAGGCACCATTCTCAGTTGTATTCAACATAAAATTTTATAAAAAAAACTCTAGTCATGTAGAGTGTCTACATTGTTCTTGATTGAAAAAACACATATGAATATTTACAAATGAAAGCTAATAAGCAAAATAAAACATGTAGACAGGCTCCTTGTGAACCTACTACAAAGATATGTCCATAAATGGCCAATGGTAGTACTGATAATGGGTTCCTTTCCTGTGTTCCTGAATCATCCAAGTGCTGAGAGGCCTGTCCGCAACTTCTTTGTATAATTTATCGAAAGCTGCATTCCATTCCCTGAAAATGTGATGGCATGAAAATGAGTCAAAAGATGTAATAAGTCGGAGAGCCTCATCCAAAATATGTTTCAAAGTATATGTATAACATCTATTTGTTTTGTTTAACTAGTCACAAAAATTTTTTGAGTCCCCAAAGAGTTGTAGATCTCTACATTGATTTTCCAATGCAAATTGAATGAGGAATTTTGTAGTGGATAGTTTGGTAAAGTTATTGGTGTGCCATCCTAATCCCATTTGAATATAGTAATAATGGGAGTCAGTGAGATACAAAATGGTCCCTCCACCACACCCTCCCTCCTGTGCAGAACCATCAAAGAAAGCCCAAGGCCTTGAATGATTAATGGTTTTAGGGACAATGGATCGTGGTCGAGCAGTCTCATCATCATCAGGGATGATAGAGTAATCAGACAGAATATGGGTAGAAATGGAAAGCCAATGCAGAGTGGCGTTATGGAAAATGAGCTTGTTGCGAGCAATCCGAAGGCCCCAGCTGATGAGAAGCAGGAGGTTCCGAAGCTTTGTTGGAACAGAGCTTGACCACCATGTTGACTAGGCCTCCTTGACAATAATACCTTGCCACCTAATCAGAGATGGAACCACTGTTAAGATCGATTGCCAAGTTCTTGTACGGCCTGGCACTCGATAAATATGTGTGTAATAGTTTCGTTGTTGCTTTTAAAAAGATAGCACCAAAATGGGCCATGTTGTGCTCATTTGAGAAGGTTATCACCTATGGGAATTTTTCTTTTAAGTATGGTCCACATGAGAAGTCTTCTCCTGGGGGGTGCATTGAGCATCCACAAGTGCTTCCACTAGGGCTCGATGGCTTATGGTCGACGAGCTTCGGCTAGCACAAGGTAGCCTTCCTTAGGAGTATATTTCCCAGCTTTTGAGGGCACCCATATTACCTCATCTTCACCTTGACCTATCTGAATGTGAACTTCAGTAAGAGCCCGAATATAGGCATTCCATTGTTGTGTCCATTATTGTGGAATGTTCAATCTCTGGGCTGATTTCCATACTTGCTGAAATAATGTGGTGTGCTCGAGGTCCACTATGTGGCTGATATGGGTAATGTTGGCTTCCACGAGAAAGCTTCTGAGATCATCTGGCAGCCTGTGGTTATTCCCACATCCAATCCATGGGTCCTGTCCAATCCTCATAGCCATTCCAGATTGAATTTTTCAAGTAATACCAGCCCTGATGATGTTCAAAGATTTAATTACAGCCTTCCATATGATTGATATCCTTGTGGGGTATCTTTGAGGTTGTCTTAGCCAGTCCATAAAATTAAGAGGGTTGATGTATTTTGAGACAACCACCATTGTCCATAGGCTGTTTGATGTAATGAGCCACCATCCAAGTTTGGATGCTAGAGCTAAGGAGAAATCCTCTAAATCTTTTATGCCTCAGCCATCCCATTTCTTTGGTAGATTGACTGCCTCCCACTTGACCCATGAAAATATTATGCATGTCTGTTTTCCCTTCCAAAGGAATCTATAGCATAAGGCCTGTATCCTGGAGAGTATTCCCTTAGGAATCCATGCCAATGACATCCAATAGACCGGAGTAGCCTCCAACACAGCTTTAATGAGGATCAGTCTGCTTGCCCTGGATAGGTATTTGTAATACCAAATGTTGAGTCTTTTCTCCATCTTGGAAATAAGCCATGTCCAATCTACAATTTTATACCCGAGAGGCTTCAACTTGTAGCCCAAGTATCGAAGGCCATCCTCCAATCTCAGTAGGGTGAACTGGAATCTTTGTAGTGCAAAATATATTTCATGTTGGGAACATCTAGCCGCTGATAAGGTGGACTTGTTACAGTTTACAGTCATGCTGGTGGCCGATTGGAACAAAGATAAATTATTCTTCATATTGGTCAAATCCCCAATACTTCCATTGAGAAATATCAAAACGTCATCCACAAATAACAAATGAGTCAATATGCATCCTTCTGTGATTTTTATACCCTGCATTCTTCCCCTCCTGAACTCTTCTTTAACAAGCCTATTGAGCCCTTCTAAGATTAGGAGAAAAAGTAGTGGAGATAGGGGGTAGGCCCGACGGAGGCCTCTTTCAGAATGAAAAAAGGGTGAAGCCACCCCATTAATGATAACACTAAATTATATGTTAGTGATGCATCTCATAATCCATTTAATGAAATCATATGGAAACCCAAGGTGGGTTAGAATCATTCTTATATACAACCAGTTAACTCTATCAAAAGCCTTAGAGAGATCGACCTTTAGAATCATACCTTTCATTTTCTTAGAATGCAATGAGTGCAAGACCTCCTGTGCTATTCCCACTGCCTCATGGATTTTTTGATCTTGTAGAAAGGCGAATTTCTGCTGAGATATATGGGTGGATAGAATGGGCCTCAATCGATTGGTTATGATTTCAACTATGATCTTATAGATGTAGTCAGATAATGAGATAGGTCTATAGTCGTCAACGGTGATGAATGTAGAGTTAAAAGGTTCATACATCTTGCCATTTATTCTGGTTTCTTCAATTACCTTGAGTAGGTCTGCACCTAGAGTCTCAAAAAAAGATAGATAGAAATCAACCGACCATCCATCTGGCCCTGGGCTCTTGTCCTTCTTAAACCATTTGAGAGTGGCTTCTGATTATCCTAGGGTGACTTCCTTAGTCAGTTCCCTACCATCCTTCTATTCCACAAACCATGGGAAAAGTTGAGCCACTTGTATGATTTCAGCAAGATTTACATTGGGGGGAGACCTGTAGATCTACTTGAAATGTGAGGATTCTATTGATGCCAGATGATGGAAAGTGTTTACAGTGAGATCTTGCTCATTCGAGAGCTGCCAAATGGTATTAATAGCTTTCTTACCATTTGCATAATGATGATAGAATTTTGTATTATCATCTCCCTCAAGTAGCTAGATCACCCGACTTCTCAGCCTCCACGCTTCTTCACGGTCCTTTAGAATTTTTCCTCTAGTGGCATATAAGGAAGTGAGTGTGTCCTTGTGTTGATTTGATCTATAAACCCCTCCCAAGTTATTTTCAAAATCCGCAATTTCTATTTCCACATCCCTTAGGGTTTGATCGTCCTAAATTCTCTTGTTATGTGCCCATAATTTAGAGAGTCTCTTCATCTCTATAAGATTGTGAGAAAAACCCTCAACTATGTTTCCTCCAGCAACTGGGGGACGCGCCTTCCAAAATTCCATGATCATACGAACATAGGTAGGGTCCTTTAACCATGAAGAGCTGAACTTAAATTGACCCTTGGGTTTCATAGGCTCCCCACAGATTTCCAAGTATATTGGCAAGTGATCAGAGATGCCTCTCGATCCCAACCATTGTATATGATTTAGTCCAAGATTAAGAAAGCCTTCCTTGATTAGGAAATAGTTAAGTATTCGAGCTAGACTGTCCTCCCTAGCTCTGTTGTTCCTCCAGGTGGGCTGCAATTTAGCTGAGGGTATATCCATCAGATTGTGGGATTCAAATATACTCTCAAAATAGGAAGATATGGGGTCGATTTGAGCTTAGTGTCCCTATGATTCAGAGTGACCTATGGAGAAATTTAGATCCCTTCCCATGATTAGGAAATCCTTTTGCAATAATTCAGTACTTAGGAAATGATCCCAAAATGAAGGCCTGTGTTGGCACGACCCATATACTTTGATAGTCAGAACCTCCGTACCCAAATTAGCTGAAAACAAGTCCACCCCAATATACCCTGATCCTCCCCAACAGTTACGGAGATTGATGGAATGCTTGTTGTAACTCAGTGCAATACCACTTAATCATCCATTTGCATCAAGACCAAGAAAGGTCCAGCCAAAGAACATCGATTCAAGGAGATGAGAGATGGTTTCAGTTGATCCTAAGGTTTCCTGTAGAAAGATAACATCGACTAGTGCAATAGAGATTAGTCTTCGAAGGGATAATTTTTTATCAGGCCTATCTAGCCCTCTACAGTTGAAAGAGACAATCTTCATGAGGGGGGATTGGATAGGGGGTTCAATGCTCTATGTGCCCTGTGTATGGTTGTTTTCTTGCTAAAAGCGATCTCGTCTCCGGCCTGGATTTGTGCTTTTGAGAGGGAGGTGGGTCGGCCCCAAGGAAGCTTAGGAGGGATGGGGGTCAGAATCAAGTCTAAACCAATATAATCAGAGACCTTTATTTTATGTTTTTCCTTAGATCAAGTCTGATATCTCGGAGATGAAGGCCCTACCTCAAATACCGGGGTATTAAGGGGGGGAGATCTGGTAGCGATGGGGGGTTGATAGAGAAAGTGGAAGAGGGGGAGCGAAGGGAACAGGCCAGAGATATGGGGGGTAGTGAATTATAAACAGATCCATTACCTTTACCAGATGAAGATAGTGCATTAAACTCATCATGAGGAAACAAATGAGGAGGGCTAGAGGAGGAAGAAATCATACACAAAGATAACACAACCCGGATAGTCGCCCTTGCCCTGGTGAGAGGAGGAGAGGGAGGTCGAAGAGGAGGTTTTTCGTGCTTCTTCGAGGCCTCCTGATTGGGGGCCTTATCGGTAGTAGCAGGTTCCACTTGCATCCCATCGTCTCCGCTGGGGGGCTACTCCCCTTGCTCTTGTGTAGTCTTTGGTGGAATTTCCCTTCTTGTATCCCCCATCCTTTTCTTACTGTTGAGAGGGAAATCCCTATAGAGATGACCAACCTTGTGGCATCTTCTCCATCTGAAGGGAACCCCTTCATAGTCCAAGTTCTGCCTCTAAGAGAAATTCTGCCATTGAATTGTGATGTTCTCCTATAATCCGTCGTTGGTATCTAAGTGTACCAGTACTCTTTCATATGCCATCCTGCCTGTCACGAGATAGGATTTATCGTGCTTCAGGTAAGTACCAAGGGCGTTCCCTATGCGTCTGAAGATATCTTCAGACCAAAACTGTAATGGTAGGCCAGGTAGATGGACCCAAAGGGGGCCTGTTCCAAGTTGTTCCCATTCTGGATCGAAGAGTGGAGTCCACCTATGAAGGAGTATTGGTGCCTGTTCTAGATAACAAACCACTGAGAGCACCCAATTCGTATGTTCAGACTTGGTGAAGTGAAGCGCGAACCACCCCCTGAAAAAAGTTTGGAAAAACATTGTTTGGGCCAGATGATGTTCCCAGGCCTCCGACGCCCATTGCTTGAGCCTTGTAGCACTATAGAATCAGCCCCTGACTCGTCCGACCAATACCTGGTTAGCAGTGTCCATGGTGTCGCTCCACTGAAAGTCCTCGCCTAAAAGAAGAAAGACCTCAATAGCTTTTGATTTCAAACACCTCTATTTTTTGCCTTTCCGGGTCCTTTCATTAGGTAAGGAAGGCTGAGAGTCACTCAATGAAGGTTTGTCACAGGATTTGGAGAGTCCAATTGAGGCTCAGATGAGAAAACATCGGGAATGGGGGGGATCTCGGTAAAATTTCCTGATGGAGGGGATGTAAAGGGTGGTGCTGGATGATGCCCAGGTGCATTGGCTATAGGCTCGCTGGATTGAGAAATTGAGGGGACACAAGAGCCAGTGGAAGGTGGAAAAGAAGTGAGACCCAACAAGGAGGTTCCAAATCTAGGGTCTAGGGATTGATCCACAAAATTGAGGGTAGAAGGCAACAGTGGCTGAGCTGTGAGATTCGATAAATGGGAGACCTTCGGGAGGTTAACCACCGAACATGAAGACCCCAAGATCGAGGGCAGCGAAGCTACGGTGTCAGAAAACTCGCAGCCATAGGTGAAGACGCTTGCCAGATTTACCTGGGGAATAGTCCAAATGGAGGTACCCTCTAATGGGTCCTCCGAGTAGTCGACTAGCTCATCCATAACCATCACGGTTTTCCCATGCTAGTTGCCTCTAGAACCTAGAGATGCCTGTCGTTGTTGTGACCAGGAGCAGGTGGGGAAGTGTCGAGGAGGAAGAGGGTAAAAACCTAAGCAGTAAAAGTGAGTAGGTTAACTGTAACAGCGCAACGGCATTGAAAAGCGATAACGGGTCTAGTGTACAGGTGAAAAGGGAGGTGTAGTTGCAAGTGTTTGGTGAAGTTGAAGGCTTCTGTGACCAGGCGTAAGCCTAACCCTCGGCTGGTCTCTGTTTTGTCTCCTTCGACTCCATCCTTCAACCAGCATTAATACACTATATTAAATAAATATAGTAATTATTATAAATTTATAAAAAATATATTTAATTTGTATTCATAAATGTATATGAAAAAATTATCTACTTTATTAAAAATATTTTATGAAATTCATTTAATAACTTATTTTCTTTTAATTCACTCTTCTAAAAAGAACTAAAATTTTATTCTCCGAGAATCATTAACCCATTAAGTAACCATTTCTATAATTATGGTAAATCGGTATTATTAATTCAACATTACCATTACCTACCATAAATTCTCTGTGTCCCTTTTCCCTCGCTACAATGACTTACCCACTAAGTGACCATTTCTATAATTATGTTAAAATGGTTTTATTAATTCAACAATACCATCACCTACCATAAATTCTCTTTGTCCCTTTTCCCTCTCTACATTGACTTATCATTAAGGTTAGTTGGAGATAGTGGTTGGTTGGATTTTAATGTTTTCACCTAAAAGATTCTTTAGGGGAGGCTCTTAGTTGCAAAGTTAATTTTAGTCACGAGCATATGGATTTGGGAATGAGGTTGATTCAAGATCTTGATTGGTTAGTTGAAGGAAAGTGACATTCAAAATGGGAAAAATCTTGGCTTTTAATATTTCCAACTTAAAAAAAGTCAAACAAACGTAAGAAATACAAAAAATTAACATCTATCATGAAAGGCTCAGCTACATCTAGTATCCGAGGACCAAATTCCAAATTTACATGTGGGTTGAGGATGACCAAATGAATTCTATTCAAGATAGTAGTGATTGATTAGTTAAACTTTAATTTTTTCAAAGTTGTTATTGAAAATTGAAGGGTCTCAGCTGCAAAGTTAAATTTCCTCTCAAAACATATGGATTTGGCAATGAGGTTGATCAAGATAGTGATTGGTTAGTTGAAGGAAAATGTCATTGGAAATGGAGAAAATGGAAAAAAATCTTGATTTTTAATATTTTGAACTTAAAAAAATATCAGGAAATGCAAAAATTAACATATTATCATGAGAAGCTCAACTACATCTGGTACCAGATGACCACATGTACCGATGACCAAATTTCCTTGCGGGTTGAAGATGACCAAATGAAGTCTATTCAAGATAGTAGTGATTGATTAGTTAAACTTTAATTTTTTCAAAGTTGTTATTGAAAATTGAAGGGTCTCCGCTACAAAGTTAATTTTCCTCTCGAACATATGGATTTGGGAATGAGGTTGATCAAGATAGTGATTGGTTAGTTGAAGGAAAATGTCATTGGAAATGGAGAAAATGGAAAAAAATCTTGATTTTTAATATTTTGAACCTAAAAAAATATTAGGAAATGCAAAAATTAACATCTTATCATGAAAAGCTCAACTACATCTGATACCTAGATGACCACATGTACCGATGACCAAATTTACATGTGGGTTGAGGATGACCAAATGAAATCTATTCAAGATAGTAGTGATTGATTAGTTAAACTTTAATTTTTTCAAAGTTGTTATTGAAAATTGAAGGCAGCTGCAAAGTTAATTTTCCTCTCAAACATATGGATTTGGGAATGAGATTGATCAAGATAGTGATTGGTTAGTTGAAGGAAAATGTTATTGAAAATGGAAAAAATGGAAAAAAAAAAGCCTTGATTTTTAATATATTGAACTTAAAAAAATATTAGGAAATGCAAAAATTAACATCTCATCATGAAAAGCTCAACTACATCTGGTACCTAGATGACCACATGTACTGATGACCAAATTTACATGTGGGTTGAAGATGACCGAATGAAGTCTATTGAAACTGGTAGTAATTGATTATAGTAGTGATGACCAAATAAGATCTATTCAAAATAATAGTGATTGACTAGTTAAATTTTAATGTATTGAAAGTCGACATTGAAAATTGAAAAAAAAAATTTAATAATTTTTTAATATTAAAAAATAGAAAAAATAATATAAGAAAAACGTCATAATAATTATGGAAGATTCAGTTGCATCTAATAGGATGACTTAAATTTACAATTAGATTGTTTTTCTGATTTCTTATTTCCAATAACTATTATAATTTCCTTATTTTTAACAATTTTCTTTCAACACACAATTAGATGATACATGATATTATGTGTATATATACCAAATAAATTTTCTTTTCCATATAAATGAAGTTACTAAATTTCTTTCACTAATATATATATGTATAGAAATGGTTAGATATCAACGTCGTTTGTCTGGTGAGATTTGATGGTCGGAGAAATGGGCCAACCGACTTTCCCTTCACGACAACAATAACTACACAACAGTGACTTGTTGAAATTGGTTGTTCGTTCGATGTCGGCCAACAAACAAAAAGAAAAGGAATACATTGTTTTCGCGCTGTATTTAATAATTTTTGAATTATATAATACAGTGTAGGGTATATATATATATATATATATATAATAATATGGATTTAATATTAAACTATAATTTATTACCAATTGAGTTGTCCAAAAACTCAAAGACTCTGTAAGATTCATATTACTGTAAAAAAATCTTACATATTATTTTGCTGTCTAGTAAGGAGGAAAAGAAAGAAAAAGGGATATCTATATCTATATATAGATATAATTATTTATTTATATTTACATTTACATTGAAATTTTATTTTTATAATCATCCTTAATTGAGCAGTTTCAGAGGTTTTGTGAGATTCATATTATTATAGAAAAGTCAAAGATTATTAACTTCTGTTTAGTTGTAAAGTCTTAAAGTCTTATAGATGTTGCTGTTTAGTCGCCCCACGGACTTTAGAAATTCATATTAATATAGAAAAGTCTATAGATGTTGTTGTTTAGTAACGAGGAAAAGAAAGAAATGGTGATAGCCATTCATATTATTTCCAGGTCTATACAAGAAAGTTGGAAGTAGAAATTCATTTTCCTTTCCTTCAACAAAAAGGATGGCATCTGCTATTTATGTTGCAGGTTGGATGGGAGCACCCTGCGCTGCTGCTGCTGCTGGACTTTTCCATGGCAGACACCACAAGATTTCTATGGGCAGTATGGGCAGATCGCACAAGGTTTCCCTGACCACAGCGCTGCCTGCAAGGGACAAGTAAGTACATACTAATTTCTTTAATATTTTTGGAGGTCATTTAATATTGCACTTAAGTGATTGCTTGTGATTCTTTGCCATTTGTTTCACTTTCACTTTCTGAAAGTGGAAAACATTAAAATCCATTTCCAGCCATGAGACCAAGGCTTCGGTGACCAAGTGACGGAATTGCATAAGCGGTCCCAGGAAGATAGTGTCTCACTGGGTGGAGGGTCAATTATGTCTTACATAAAATATAATCACTTTTTATTTAGTAAAATGTTAACGAGAAAAACTACATTTTTTTCCAAAGGGACTCCAAATTCGACAACAAAAAATGGGGTTTTGTAGGTATATACCTTACAAAACTAACTCACCAAAAAATAAAATATACATCTTATACTATAATGCTTCATAATTGTGCAAGGTCAATCTATTTAGCTCTAAGGAATAGGAGAGGGCATGATTTAGCCATTGATTTTTGAATCTCTAATCTTAATTTACACCCTTTCATTAGCACATAAGTCAACATCTTTATTGAGATCACAAAGAAGATGGAAATATGCTATTGAAGAGAACTCTTCCGCTACTTTTCTAATTCTTTTCATAGGAGTTTTTAAACTTTTGTCCCTCGAAGACAAGCCCTTCACCAAATGTTGAACAAGGAGGGAGTCTACCAAAATAGTGAGAGACACTACCTGATTTTTTTTCGCTAACTGAATCTCCTCGTATAGGGCATAATATTCAACTTGGTTTTCTTCATGTATCCTAAGCCCGATGAATACTTTGTAACTTTGATTTCCTCTTGATCATAGAGCATCCCCTCTTTCCATCCTTTTTTAATTTTGAAACATATTGAAATCCTTTTGGATCATTACGTTTAATGTGGGAGACATCTTCACATCATACTAAGCTCAAATTTGTTCACATCTATTCACTTACGAATATGCACTGCAACTCAATTTCTCCTTTCTTCATCATGTCTCAAATGAAGTGATATAGTCATTGTTGTATGCAAAGAATCACTTCATTTCCTAAGATATATCCAATATCCATCATAGGTACCAATGTACCATCCTTCATCTTTTACTTCCTTTTGAAGTAAGTCTTTCATGTGGTTACGTTAGTTGTTCCTTTTGTTACAATAATAATAATTTCATCAACTCTTCCATAAGCAAGTTTTGGTGCTCCCTTTGTCAGATCGGCAAGTATTTTGTACTACTACTACTCCCTTTGGCTTGAGAGATACTTTTAGTCATAATTTTATTTATCCCTTTCGATTCTTAGTATCAATAATGTTCTTACAAACCTCGTTCAAGATATCATATAAAAAAAAATTATAGTGACAAACAAGGGAAATAAATTTAGTCAAAATAGAAAGATAAAAATTACTTATCTTTTAGTTTGTAGTTGTTGAATCCCTTGTGATCCTAGCTCCCTTATGAAGATCCACTTGCAATCTTTATTCTTAACATTGATTATACAACTTTATTTCTTGTAAGACTTATAAGAGCTATGGTTTCTTCATCCCCTATATCTTCTACTCGCATCAAGTATTCCAAGTTTGCACTAGGTTTTATCCTTCAAACCTTAGGATTTACAATAGGTTTCCCTTCTCCTTTTGTAAGAAAATCCTTCTTCCTTCTATATAGCTTAGTACTTTCTAATGTTTTCATAATTCATTGTAACATTAGTCTTTATAAAGGTATTCCTTTTAGAGGAAGGATTTACCATATAATTATAAAGAAAGTACCAACGCAATGCATTAAAAAATACTTAAAAGAACAAGAAACTTGAATAGAGAAAAAGATACTTATATCTTGATTAAAAGAATCCTTTGACTTCCTTTGAGGTGGTTGGTTATCCACATCCTTGACCATCATTTGTTTCTTATGAATAATAAATGCCAAGTCATCTTTATGCTTATCAAAGAAATGAATCATATATCTATATTATATCTATTGCATTATGGTTTCATTTCTGAAACCCTAGGATTCAAGATTTTAATACAATTTGTAGTTTCCAAATTTTCTAGGGTTTTCAAACCTTAAGACTTCCAATATCTTGTGTTATACAACCACAACGATCTCAAGAAAAATTCTACTCTTTAGAGTTTAGGAGCCTAGCTCCCTCTGACATGAATTATCTTTTAATATTGTTGTTTTTCATCTTAGAATTATGTTCAGCCTTATTCCATCAGTCAATGAAGGATCTTCCTTCCAACAAAGACACAATCATTACAGGTTGAGTCCTATTTTCAAATCTCCAATGAAAGCAAGGTGTTTTTATAAAAAAAATCTTGTAGTGTGAAGATTTCATAATGGGGATAATTCTCTCTTCGAAATACTTGAAATCCTTAGAACCTTAATTTTCTTGTAAAATGAACTCAACTTGAAACTTGCTCCTACAACTCAGCTTTTAACCTAGCTCAAGCAGGGTAGGTATTGACTTTAAAATTCTAGTCTTCTTAACTTCGGAAGTGCTTCAAATGTTCCCTTAGATCAATCCTTTTTTTGCTTCATAAAATTTGGTCTAGTTTCCAAAAAAAGTTCTCCTTGGCTTTGGGTTTTGATCTTCAACGCTTTCCAAAAGTAAATTTCATCTCTTTCAATGGTTGCTCTTTCACCTAGACTTTGATAACATGTTAATTTTTCTTATAATCGAAACGAATTTCCTAATCTGAAAATTACTTCCAATGATTCGTAATCTCAGCTTGTCTTTATGTTACTTACATCATTAACTAATTATACATAGAAAATCTCAACTATGATACAATAATAACCATAGGATCATAAAGAGATATATGAACACAAGAAGAGACACAACATTACTTTGTGAAACCCAATATTGGGAAGAAACCAACCAACTTTTCTTCTAAGGATAATTCAATCTTCAACAAATTTTAGAATTTAAATTATCCATAAATATGTGCCAAATTCCAAGCACAAATACCAATGAAATGTGTTCAAAAGAGAGAGGCTATTTGACTTCTATTTATCTTAATCAAATCAAGTTAAAAAGTTGCATTTCAGTATGCCTAGAAATATCTGTGAAAAATCTTGGCCTTCTTCAGAAATTCATCTTTCTGCATTGGCTTCGGAAACTCAGCTTTTTTCGTCTACTTTAAAAACTTGTTTTTCTCTATCTACTTCAAAAGCTAGGCTTTTTGCCCAGAGATGCATTTGGTTTATAAAATCATTTTTTGTGTCTTATCTCCTTCACTTAAATGAGCAGAAGGTATCATGTCTCTTTAGAATCTTATTGATCCATTTGGGGAATTCAAATTGAGTATTTATATTGGTCAAGTGGGTTACCTTTTGACCAAGGTTCACCTCTATTGGTGGGGACAACTTAGGCTTCTCAGAGCCTACATAGAAAATATAATTTCCTTTTAATATTTATAATTTTATTTTTTTGAGTTTGAAGGTTCCTTGGCATGTGGGAATACTTCCCGATACTACAAAAATCAACATAGGGGTGCTCCGCTTTGAAGGACTTAGGAACTAGAGGATATCACAAGAAGATATGACATGTCCCTTGATTTCAAGGGTGGGTTAATTGGAGCAAACTATAGGCAGATATGGTATAGTGTCCCAATCATAGTACTTAGGGGAGGTGCCCAATGTAATATCAAGGCATCAAGGGTCTTCTTTGTGTTATTCATTATTATGTATTTTACAGACTCTAATATCTAGGGATGGTTCCCACTAATGTTAAGGCATTTAACAACTCCCTTTTGATTCCTTCTCTCTAAATTACCTCAACCGCTATGAGTGTTCCCCAATGGAACCCTGAGAATTTGAAATGGGAAGATAGAGAAACAAGGCAATGGATTTGAAGGATTCCCCCCCAATCAATAAGGATTATAATGGAGTTTAACCATTAAATGCTACAAAACAATTACTACAACATAAGATATTAAACAAGTCTTATGTATTCAATCTCAAGGGGTGGTCCCAGCTAGTTGATTAGAGCGTCCAAAAGGTAATTTTCCTTAACTTGATTTCAATGGTTGTCCCCATTAAAGGAATATGGAACTTGAGGAGATTGCTAAAAATATGATTTAGTTTCTTGATTTTAAGGGTGGTCCCATAGGATGATATTGTAGATAGAAATGGTATAATGTCACTGTCTTGGTACTCGGAGGTGGTCCCTAAGGTAATATCAAGACATCAAGGGCCTTCTCTATTACGTTCATTGTGATGGATTTTAAAGGATTTTATCTTTGGTTGTGGTCCTTACTAATGGAACAAAGCTGATCCAGATTTAAGCAGGAACGCAACAAATTACAGAGATAACCATATACACAAAGATGCAGCGGAAATAATACTTCATTTCATTAATGGAAAATACTGACATATGCTTACAAACAGAAATGGCAATAAACTAGCTAGGGCGATGGTAGCTTATCTCTGAGAAGATATGTGATGGCTACATGCCTCTGAACTGTTCTGAACTGTATTACAATGAGGCTCGAAGGCCTATTTATTGTTGAGAAACAATGGAAAACCCTTCACATACCGAAACCTAACCGTAGAAGATGAAACGCCAAATTGTGGGCCCCGTTTGGGTAAATTGGTACATCAATTTCCCGGGGTCGTAACTTTGGCATACGATCTCCGTTTGACGCGTACGATAGCTCGTTAGAAAGATCTATCCGAGTACTACCACATTGGGAGGCAACATATGGCTCGATCGCCCCAGAATTCCAAAAAAACGTCGTTTAGGGCCTCAAAACGGCTCCGGAAGTTCAAGACCCGAAAAACTGCTAAAAATAGTAAACTGTGCTACAATTAAGGAAACTGAAAATGCTGAGAAAGACAATGGTGGGGGTCCAGGTGGACCTGGCAGGTGGCCACCAATATCCACCTGGATCAAAAGCACGATGAGGTATGTGACACCTCCATTTTGAATAATTATCTCTTGGTCACCTTGACACCTATGAGTGTCCCCCAATAGTACTTTGGGAATAAGAGATGAGAAGAGAGAGACGAAATCTATGGAGCTAAAGGATTTTGTCCCAATCAACAAAGCCACAATATAATAGTAACAATCAAAGAGACATACAAGTGAATAAACAAAGAAAAATATGCAAGTAGAAAGAAATTTTTGGAATCATATACATGTGTTGGGCTAATTAATTACCTTAGTTATTAAAATATTTCATACATTTTTCAACCTAGGGTCCAAATTCTTATAATATGTTGTGCATTATATGTGCAAGATACACATTATTAACTTTCATTAGTTTGTTTAAGAAACAAAATTTGTATCATTAGTCTACATATTGAAATGAAATTATGAGAAGCAAATGCACCACAGTTCATAAGAAAATAAATCACACTTGAAAAAGTAAACAAATGGAAATAGAATGCATCACACATTAAGTAATTCTTTGCAAACTTCACATTTCTCTCTTCTTTCTTATCTCCTAAGAAATTTAGCCACTTTCCCTTGAAGTTGGCCTTATCTCTCTTGTTCAAATATGTTCAAAACTCAACCCTATTCTTGGAATTCTCATAACGATACTTATCCTTTTGGATATTGTCCTCCAAGTTTATCGACTCATCAAAATTAATTATATCTCAATAAGCTTGTGGTAACCCACTGAGGTACATTTGAATATTAACCTTCTCATCTCTAATGTACAACACATACCTCAATAGTTCTAAGACTATGTTGGTGTAATCATATGCTGTAAGTTTCCCTAGATTATGTGTGTGGAACTCTTTAAATTTGTTGTCATGGTACCTCTTAGATAGGTGCTTCTCTCAGAAATATTTCTCAAACTTTCCCCATGAAAATTCTCTCTCTCTCTCTCTCTCTCTCTCTCTCTCTCTCTCTCATTCCCTTGAAATATCTCAAACCCTCACACCATATATCGACTTTTCTCTTCAAGATGAAAATGTCTACTCTGACCTTCATGTTTCTAGAGTAGTCATGGACTCTAAAATATTTCTTCATTCCCAACAGACTTTCGCTTCTTAAGCCTTCATAACTTCTACATCAAAGGTAGGGGCCTTTGCTTTCTTAACCTCCTCCAACATTAATTTTCTCTTTGTCCTCCTTTCCTAGTGATGTCTTCTACTTGCAACACTAAACAATTGTTCATGGTTATCTACCCTTCTTTCCATAGTGATGAGTGAAGCTCCTCCTCTCACTATTTCTTCACTTGCCTATTGATTTCTTTTCTTTGACCTTCTTCCTTCTGCCCTATTAGTCTCCAATCCACGCTTCCATACTTCAGATAAACTTTTCTTTGGTGTGTTCCTACCTGGGTAGTTGGAACCAAACTCGTCTTCCTTTTTCAATTGCAAATTTGACAAGATCTATAAAATCACCACATTTACTTATGTTTGTTTTTCATCATATTTGAAAATCCTTTCATTTTGTACCTTAGCACTTCTCAATTCATCCCTTAAGTTCTCGAGGGTATCCATTGAGTGAGTGTAATTTTCTTCAGTCCTCTTCCTGATTATGTTGGGATTTATCTATGTTGAATTTTACCATTTCGTTTCTCATTAATTTATTTCCATGCTATAAATTTGTGTCTTATTATGTTCTATCACACACACACACACAGTTGCTAATTAAATATGGCATGAATATAGTAATTTATTTCCTAAGTGGTATATCAACATTAAGTATGTTAATTTGAAGTTGTTCACAATAAAAACACCCATGTTAGTCACATAAAATAAAAATACATGTAAGCATCCTATCAAGGTTAGCAACCAAATTAGTTGTAAATCCAAAAAAAGTAGCATGTGCAATAGTTAAATTGTTGTATTAGTTTAGTTTGTGAGCGACTTTAGGTCCAATGTTGAACCTAAGGTTTGATATTAATTTTCAACACTCCCTCCCACCCCCTTGTCCCATCTCGAGTTGTGAGAGGTGTTAATTGTTTGCTTTAACATAAATCCAAAGGTATGTTATAGGGATGGGGTTTCAAAATAATTTTTTTGTAAAGTCTTCAAATCTCAGATAAATTTTTTACATTGCATTTAGTTTGTTGTGATATTAACAGTAATACAAATTTTACCTCAACCTAACTCCTGGATTCAAAGGTATGCCCCTTATAAGTCTATCCAATCATATTACGCAATGTCAACATTGACCTTCCACATAGTATCCATGGTCCCTACATGGCCCACGTGGCACTACCATGACAATGTAGGTGTGGGGCCCGCCAAATCATCACCCATGGTGTTATGTGACACTTCATCACTATATTTGACCCACATCTCATCCATCCCTTTAACCTTGTCTTGTTACTCTACACCCATGGATGGATGGATCTCTGGATCCATATATACTTAAGTGAAATCTGGTGTAGGGCCCACCATATACCATGTAGCATCCATGTGGTGGCCCTTGTGACCACCATGTAGACTTAAATTGGGGCCGAACGATTCCCCATGCCTTTGATTTTTTTCGTTTCTTTCTTGTTATATCCATCCCATGAAAATCTAGCCATATCAATGATGAAGCATTTCTTACCACCCTAGACACCTCAATTTACGGATCCAAAACTCTGTGCAAAGGTAATCTAACCTCTAGGCTCATACGGTCATGTGTGTATGGGATTGTCTTTACCAACCTCTAGATCCCTAGATCCCCATTGTGGAAGGTGCTTGAAAGGAGATATATGGCTTGAAGGAGGTCTGGCCTGCTCATGAAGTAACCACTCCTTTCTAGCTCTGAACCGCAGATCACTAAATACGGGCAACATCTGATAGAAATATCTGACTAAGATGAGGTCCAACTTGCACACAAAGGAACAATTCCTTACCATACCCTAACCCCGGATCACCATATTTTGTAGGCACGCTAAAGGGAAAGGAAATTAAGAGAAAATAGAAGAATTTCTTAAGGCAAGGGAAATAGTCCGAACACCGAATTCCTAAGAAGTGATTAATGAGTTTAATCCTTAACCTATAGTAGATAACATCAGTATACAACCCACTCATACATGTTTGGAACTCACTCTTAAGAATCTTAACACGAATTCATTAATATAGTGAATTCTAATTAAATAACTGGAGTCATGATCCAAATGATACCAACAAGAAAACTTGTAGAGATTCAAAGTTTGCAATAACTTTCACAAGGTAAGGACCTTCCAACACAATCATGAGTAAGCCAATAATTTTCCCAATTTCAATAACTAATGTAACTGAGAACTTATAAGATAGGTGGCTAGTCGTGAGAAAACTTCAAACAATCAGTCTTAAACATATAAGATATCCTAAGATTTATGAAGATGGAAGTAACCAAACAGTTCAAGCATTCATTATCACTGGAAATGCATAAGATAACTTGTCAACCATGAATATGATAGTGATTTTATGCATTCTATCATGAGTAATACAAAACCACAAATATTCCATTCACATGAAAAGAATCTCATAATCCATAATCCAAATATGCATCATCCATTATGCCTTTGAATAGATGTACATGGTTGGAAATTGAAGGAGGGACTTCAACTCTCCACCCAACCATAGGCTAGTTGCACTACCATCTTTCCTACAGTCGACCATCCCTGACCCGTATCCAAGATCTGATGGGATTCCTGCATAGGCGAATTTCACTCCAAGGCTTGATCAAACACTTAGTAGATGCATTTCACTGTCCAAGTGCTTTAGCAATTGTATTTTCATAGCAAGCAGTACATGGTTCTATAATCCATTGTCCAGGTGGTTTAACAAATCTCCAGCCAGCATTGAAGTAGTTCAAATTGCCTTGTCCAAGTGGTTTATTGGCTATACAAAAAACACCATAGTGACCCACTTACTCTCTTAGTTTAATCACAAAGCTTCACCTAAGGGCCAGATGGGAACAATGCTCAATTCTAGGAGCATGGATCCATTGTTTTAGTGGTTTAGTCGTTGCCTTTTCATAGCAAGCACTATGAGGGTCTGTAATCCACTCTCCAGGTAATTTAAAAACTCTTTAGCAAGCACCACAATGGCCTAGATTTCCCTTTCCAAGTGGTTTATCATCTATACATCAAGCACCACTGGATTTGCAATCCACTGGGCCTCCCACTAATCATTTAGGTTTAAAATCATAGTACAATAGCCTCCACACAATAATATAGTGGTTAACACCCCAAAACTTAGAGCATAAGAAAAGGGACAATCTAGTCTAGTTTAGTCTTTCCAATAGATCCTAACTCTTTTCTTTTCTATAGGGCATTTTTCTCTATCTACTGTCAACTATGTGTGGTATTCTTTGCATCTTTTATTCGTGTCTCTTGTCTTATATTCACTCTTACCTCCCCCATGGATCCATCTCCTTTTTCCTCCCAATATAGTCACTCCCTACCTCAATTCACGAGGAGAGGACAAGGATGGGTGTTGTCCTCCACGCTTATTTCCCACTCCAAGACTTCATAGTATGTCAGTGCGGGTAGCCCATGGTCAGGGTGATAGTTAATGCAAATAAATGAGCTAGGTACAACATACTCACACCACACCACAAGTACTACAAACAACCCATGCAACCCCCCCGTCATGAAAATTGGATTTGTGTCCCTACCATTGGCCAAACATCAATTCTTTTTCACATAAAGTGAAAATTTTCCCAAAAATTCAAAGAGTGATATTTACATATACAAGGTGTACCAAAATGTTGTTTTAGGAGAAATATGTCCACAATCAAATTACATTCACTCTACAACATACAAATTATTTTTTGCAACTTGTCTTTGAATGGTTTAATCAATGATATATATTTTTAGATATTTTCCATCAGAACTAATATTATGGGCTCTTGTGTGACCTCTCTTCATTATAATTCTAGATTTATCATACCAAAAATACCTCAACTTAAAAGAAGTAACTTCTTTTAAGATGAAAATGTGACTTAATATCTCTGTGGGTAAAATAGAATCACAATTAAGATGAAACTTGATTCCAACATAATATAGAATTGAATATATACCTAGTAAACTTCTCTATAGAGTAGATCAAAATTTTCAACTAAACACATGCTTTTATTTTTTTAATTTAAAAAAATGACAAATATTTAATTTTCTAAAAATATAATAAATCAGAAATTAAAATAAATTTACACAAAAAAATGATTAAAGTTAACTTTTACATAAAGTAAATCATGAAACTCTATGCATTTTTTTAATATTTTTTCTGCATTCTTTACATCAAATTATATGTGTCTTTCATTTATTATTTTGTTCTTTGTTAAAGTTAAATCAAATGTCAAATCAATTGTATGCTGGTTTGTTTCAGATTAAAGCTTTACCAATCATTCATTTGTTAATGTATTTAAAAAAGATGGATGGTATGGATGAATACGAGTAGCCCAAGTTGATTACAGTAGAAGAGTTAAAGCCTAGGAAGAAACCTCGGAAGAAATAGAATGACAAGTGGATGGGAAAATGGGGAATCAATTGGCCCTGTCTTAGTTCTAAAATGGAATAAAAAAATTGGGTACTTGAAAAATTTAGGACTTCCATGTGGGGAAAACAAGTTGGCCTTAAAAAAATGATATATGTCAAGAATTTCAACACAACATGGTCTGATGATGAAAAGACCTATTTCTAAAATGGAATTAAAAAATTGGGTACTTGAAAAATTGAGGACTTCCATGTGGGGAAAAAGATTGGCAGTAAAAAAAAATGATATATGTCAAGAATTTCAACCCAACATGGTTGCATAATGAAAAGACCTATTGGACTATGGCAATCAAGGGAAATGCTAAGATTTTAATAATACAGCTATTATCTTATCATCTTAGATGTGAAACACGGAGATGGGTAATAAGGACATTAGTAGTTAGTGAGAAAGACCTCTATGTATGTGAGTTATTTGTGAAAAGAAAGCTTCACAAGAAGACAAACTTTTTAATCATAATTCACACCAAAAAAACTGTTATAAAGAGAAACTTGATTGTATGATGTTTTATTAATTAAATATCCGAGTCCATTAAACCATTTTTATCTATTAAAATTATTCAATTCAATTCATTCTAAATTCACAGTTAACTTCAAAATAACATAACTAACCTAAGATATTGTTTTTATATTAAACACCATTCCATAATAACAACATTCCCTGAACAAAATTGAGTACCTCATGAGAATGGACAGAAAACTATCCCCTCCACTGAGTGGTTGCGACCAGCGCAAAAGATGACCCCACGGAAGGGCCACAGAGATTTGCTGGCCTGGTATTTCATTGATTAATGGGTACCTAGGTAACAGAACATGTCGTAGCCAAGTAGTAGTGGAGGTGGAGTCTCTCCCCAGCAGTTACGAGTTGAAACTTGTTTTTTCTCCTCGCCAGAAGAGATGGCGTCTGCTGTTTATATTGCAGAGTGCACGGAATTCCCTGCGCCTTCGCTATTTTTCCACGGCCCGTCAATTTGGCTATTTTCATTGTTCGGAATTTTCTAGCTTTCTGCATTTTCTACTGCCATAGTGGGATTTGAAACATTGACTTTCGTGGTTCTTTTATTTGTTTCATTTACTTGGGCAGCGTTTACCCTTTAGTATTTTTTTTTAAGTTAATATTGATATGGATTTCACAAAAAAAAATGTTTTAATAGTTTAATTATGAATTTTATCATAAAAAGTGTTTTAAAAGTGTATTTATGAATTATTAATTTTTTTGGTTTCTGCATTTTCATAGTTAGAGTGAGATTTAAAACATTAATTTTAGAGGTTTTTTATTTGTTTTTTTTCCAGGTTAACATTCATTTATATGGATGTGAACTAGTAATCTATCACTATTTGTTTGTAATATTTAATACTATAATAAAAAGCACTATCAATCCAAAGCTCTTTGAGCTATATTTAAAGAAATGTTTTATAGAGTTTACATGATTGTTTTTAGATGAGCGGCTGACGATTTCATTTCGGCTATGACGGCAAATCGTCTGCCAATTTTCCATTTGGCCATTTTATTTAGTAGTGTTGCCTTTGAATTGGCTTCTGGAATTTGAGAATTTCCGTTTCTACGGATTATAATGCATTTCCAAATTAGTTTTTGGATGATCTCATTTAGCTTTTTTATTCCCTTATAGGAAGGTGATCTCATTAATGTACTGGCTAATTTCATCTTGTATTTTTCTTTAATTCTTCTTGTAATCTGCTGGCTAATTTCACTCGATAGAACTTTTGATTTGAAGTGTTATCATTCCATCCGCTCATGTATGAAATTGGTGGGATTTCATGACAATCAGAGCAGATTTCATGAGTTTGCTGTTCAAAAATTCTCAATACGTATCTTCCCTATCCCTTTTACCGCTTTGAATCTGCCCATGAATCAAATTGCAGATCCCCTGTTAACAACATGTTTGGTCATGAATCAAATTGCAGATCCCCTGTTAATGACATGTTTGGTCATGTAGTCACAAGTGGATTTTGTCATTCACTGATCCCTATTTAATTTTAATAGTTCATTCCTTATTGTGCAGAGCAACTGCATTTAGTCCCCTAATCCAATTTTGATGTCATTTGAATCATCTCTTAATAGTTCATTTTATTAGTTCATTTCTTATTGTGCAGAGCAGCTGCACAGTTTACTTTTAATAGTTCATTTCTTATTGTGCAGAGCACCTGCATTTAGTTCCCTAATTATGCACTTGGTTCTCATGAATTTCTGATGTCATTGGTTTCATCTTTCAGGGAAGAAAAGATTAAAATGCATTTCCAACCACACGAAGGTCGTGAACAAGTGGCTCATTCCATGCCACCTGAGAAGGTTGAGATCTTTAAATCACTGGACGAGTGGGCAGAAAAAAATATATTGATCCATTTAAAACCTGTTGACAAGTCTTGGCAACCACAAGACCTTTTGCCTGATTCTTCTTCTGAGGGCTTCATTGACCAAGTTATAGAATTGCAGGAGCGGTCCCATGAATTGCCAGATGACTATTTAGTTTGTCTAGTGGGAGACATGATTACTGAAGAAGCATTGCCTACTTATCAGACTCAGATTAACTCATTTGATGGTGTAAGAGATGAAACTGGTGCCAGTCTCACTTCATGGGCAACATGGACTCGTATGTGGACAGCTGAGGAGAATAGACATGGTGATCTTCTTCATAAATATCTTTACTTGTCTGGCAGAGTGGACATGAGACAGATTGAAAAAACCATACAGTATCTTATTGGATTTGGTATGGTAAGTGACGATACAGTGTCTTAACGTTGCAAGCATTTTGTCAAAGTATTTTATTATGTTTGCTATTGGTAGCAATAAGGTGTGGGATTCCACTCGAGATGGCTAGAATCTTTTTACATGACATATTGCATGGAGGGTATTTAGTTTTTGAATGAGGATTTTCTAACTTAAGCTTTTTTTACTGTTCAGTATCCAGGTACAGAAAATAGTCCCTATCTTGGATTCATATACACTTCCTTCCAAGAAAGAGCAACATTCATATCACATGGCAACACTGCAAGATTTGCTAAAGGATATGGTGACTTAAAATTAGCCCAAATATGTGGAACTATTGCTGCAGACGAGAAGCGCCATGAGACTGCATACACAAAGATTGTTGAAAAGTTGTTTGAGATTGATCCTGACACCACAATGCTAGCTTTTGAAGATATGATGCGGAAAAAGGTTGTAATGCCTGCACATTTGATGTATGATGGGCAGGATGGTAATCTGTTTGACCACTTTTCTTCCGTTGCTCAGAGATTAGGTGTGTACACAGTAAGAGACTATGCTGACATCTTGGAATTCTTGGTTAAGAGATGGAATGTCAAGAGAATAGGTGGTCTTTCTAGTAAGGGAAGGCAAGCTCAGGATTATGTATGCACGTTGGCACCTCGTCTCAGAAAGCTAGATGAACGAACTCAACAAAGGGAAAAACAAGGACGAACTTGTGCTTTTAGTTGGATATTCAACAAAGAAGTCCTGTTGTAGAAACTTTCTTGTGCTTCAGCTTAGGAAAACTGTATTAGTACATTGTTTAGTATAAAGTTCTGAGCGTGTATAAACTTATAATCCCTGCCCAGGAAGTCAGGGACCTTAATGGATTTGTTGGATTGCGAAATTCGATTTGCACACTTTAGTGTGCGTAGGTGCAGAGAAAAGACCAGGAAATTTATGTTTTTCTCCATATATTTCTATAATTGTGCTAGCTTAAAATGTAAAATGTGTTATTTGTAGTTAAAGACCAGAAAAGTTATGTTTTTCTCCATATATTCCTATAATTGTGCTGGGTTAAAATGTAAATTGTGTTATTTGTAGTTAAATTTAAATACCAACTTCATTTTTTTTAGGTTGTTTGAATCGTTGTTTTGTTCGGTCTCATGGAATATAAGATTCTATTCTTTGTATAATATTTGATCGATGGAGTAGTTGTTAGGGTTGTATAATAATTCTTGTGAAGGTATATTCAACAAAAAAGTATCACTTACTTCTTACTTTTTGGATTTAATTCGTTTTAATCGGTTATATAATATAGATTAAACAATTGAGAACTTTGAAATGATTAATAGTATGGTTTTTTTATACTCTGAATTTAAATCAGTCCATTGAAGCTTTGAAATGATTAATAGTATGTTTTTTTTATACTCGGAATTTAAATGAGTCCATTGAAGCTTTTGAAATGTTTAATAGTATGATCTTTTTATACGAAGAATTTAAATGAGTCATCCTATCAAGTGTACTCATAGGACTTTGATGGTGAATGTGTTCTTGCAATTGTATCACCTCCAAAGAAATTGCATGATCATTTAGTTTGTAACATATTCCTTGCCTTGTTATTTTCAACATTGTATGATTTTTCTTTTCAGCTACTCCATTTTGCTAAGGTATACAAATAATAGTGAGTTTTCTTTTGATGTTATTTATATCACATTAATTTTGAAAATCTCTTTAACAAAATTCTCCTCCAGAATCTCTCCTTAAGCATTTGATTTTGCAACCTCTTTCATTTTCCACATGGGCTTTAAGCCTTTAAAATGTATCAAGCGCTTAATCCTTGGTCTTAAAAAAACAAACCCTATGCTTTTTTTTAGTAATCATCAATAAAAAGTAATGAAATATAATGAATTACCCAAATTCTTTGGGTGTATAGGACCACAAATATCTGAGTGAACTAAATCAAGTGGATAATGAGCCCTCTATGCATTTCCTTTTGAAAATTTCTTTCTCGCATGTGTTCCTTTAGCACATCCTTCACAAACCTCATGTTGAAATCAGGATTGTCATTCCACCAAAACATGCAAGTGTTAGCAAACACACGCATCATCAAAGTTAATGGATCCTTGGGAGGTTGTTAGGTACATGTCACGAAATAGACTAGGAGCACTGATTTTCATTCATCCAACAATCTCCCCACCCCCCAGCATGGCTCGATTGTGTTTCAAACTCGATACCTTTGGCTCTAATACCACTTGTTGGAATCATGATTATCATTATGCCAAAACTCATAAGTGTTAGTAAATAGACGCATCACAAAGGTTAACGAATTCTCGAGAGGTTGTTACGCAGATGTCGTGAAACACATAGTGAACGTTGACTTTCATTCGCCCAACAACTCCTTGTGTTCTTAAACCTTAGGAAAACCATAAACCACTGCTTTTGATGTTGGAAGTTTCAAACTATCAAAATTTAAATGTCCATACCTAAGTTTCTACAACCAAATTTTGTCACCATATGCCATGTTGGGAATACTACAATTATGTTATCCAAATTTCAATGTGAACATTCTATTCTTTGAGATAGACATAATAGTATCCATCTTATTGATTTGATTCCTATCACCAACATAGATCCATATTAACCCCACATCTATCAAGTGTCAAGATGGATAAAAAATATCCAGGTGCAAACCTATTTTTTGAGTGCAAAACTTGAGGAAATGTTTGTACCTTGAGACATTTTATCCCTCTCAGTGCTTGATAGATCTAGGTTTAAGATGGATCTAGGTTGATTTCAGTCATGCGTAGTCACATAAAATTTGTTGAAAATCTAATTATTCTTATAATTTTAAATACGCTAAATATGTCTAAGATTAATATGGTCATTTTAATTTTAAATTTACTTAATTACCTCAATTTTTTTTAGATGAAGAAAAATGATAAAATACATTTTTTTTAATTCAAAGTGACAATGTAACGGCATTGAATGATAGAAAATGTGAATGATAAGAATGTAGTCAATTACAAATAGACTCCATTGTGATCATTCTCAAAATATTATTCTATTGTTGTCATTGTCACACGTGTTAGTTTTTTCATCTTTTCATATCGATCATATCAAAAGGGACGTTGAAATCATAAACCATTCAAATCTTTAACTTGTGCTATTGTAGCAGAAACCATACCTTGTCTCTCCTGCTCTCAAATATTAATAATAGTTCTCTCTAGTGTCAATCATTTTGACGTAAGGAGTGTTAAACCCCAAGTAAGTTTCAATGGTAGTTGTTTTCTTTTACCTCATTTGAATGTAATGTGACTAACAACTTTGAATGATGGAAAATGTGAATAATAAGAATGCAGTCAATGACAAATAGTTTATACTTTCAAGAAGCAAACATTCCAGGTAAGGGAATGAAAATTCAAGTATTTTATTTATGGTTGAATTACTGTAAAACAGAAATCAATGCACATTGTGAATATATTTTTTCTACTTACATTGAAATCAATGCACACTATTAAACTAATTACTCTAAAATTAATGTATATCATACATCAAATCAAAAATCAACATCAACATTGAAATCAATGCATCTAGTGCATGCAATCTAAATAGGATTAGAATCAATATATACATTGAAATCAATGCATCCAGTGCAATCAATAAAATAGGATCAAGAATCAACATCTACACTAAAATCAATGCATCTATTTTAGTGAAAATCCAAATATTTATGGCTTTCTAAATCCAATTTCTTTTACCTTTTGTAAAACCTTTACTTCCTCTTCCTTTATGGTTAATAATGTTCAATATTATATAATACTATATAATATATGTAGTTGTCTCTATATATTTATTTCTTCTTCCTTCTCTCTCCACTTCGTCTTTGTGTCCATCATTATCTCTCTCCTCCCCCCTTTCCCTCTACCCTCCCTTCCCCTATCCTCTCCTCCCCCCCCTCTCTCTATGCCTCTTGTTGATTTTCCAAGTAAAATAGAAACCAACCTAGACCCATCTTAACTCCGGATCTATCAAGCACCGAGAGGGATCAAATATCTCAAGGTGCAAACCTTGTTTCTGAGTGAAAAACTTGAAGAAAGGTTTGCACCTCGAGAAATTTGATTCCTCTAGAAGTTTGATAGATCCAGAGTGAAGAGGTGCAAACTTCTTTTCTGAGTGCAAAACTTGAAGAAAGGTTTGCAGCTCGAGAAATTTGATTCCTCTAGAAGTTTGATAGATCCGGAGTTAAGATGGATCTAGGCTAATTTAAATATTAATTTTATTTTTTTAGTTTAATTTTTATTTTTATATAATTTCAGTGAGTCAAAATGTTTTAATTAATAATTTGTTTTTTTTATATGACCGGCTTAAAATGTTTAGATAACATAATATAACTAGACATTACTACAACTTGAGAGTGCCTCTTTGCCGAAAAATGTAATAAAATAAAATAAATAAATAAAAATAAAAAAAAATTGATTGTGAAATGAGAATGGATTTTGGCCATGTGGTATTGATGAGCCATGATATGATATGATTAATAATATCCATGGTAAATTGGGGTGAGTATCCATGGTTAAAATTCTTGTTAATTGTAAGTTTTATTTTGATCGTGAAATGGTGGATGGTTTTTGGGCATGTTGTATTGATGATTCATATTGGGTCATGGTCTCGTATGGTTAATAATATACATGTTAAAATGGTGGTGAATATCCATGGTTAAAAATTTTGTGGTTTTTGGGCATGTTGTATTGATGAGTCATATTGGGTCATGGTCTGGTATGGTTAATAATATACATGTTAAAATTGTGGTGAATATCCATGGTTGAAAATTTTGTTATATTGTAAGTATTAAGTTTTCTTGTGTTTATTAATGAAATTTAAATATAGTTACAAAATTATCATTTTAATTTACATGGTGAAATAGATCTTAATTTATAGCTACTATTTATATCTTATATTTTTTTCATGTGATAGAGGTGTAGATATATGTCAAAAATAATTATTATATGTTTTCTTTTAAATTTAATAAAAGAATGTTATAAAATTAAATTCAAATAAAATATTTATAAGATATTTTGGGTGTGAAATGAGAGATGGTTTTTGGGCATGTTGTATTGATGAGCCATGGTATTGGCCCGTGGTATTGTAATAAATCCTATTTATAAGTTAATAATAGATATGGAAAAGTGGATGTGAATACGGTTAAACATATTGTTATATTGTAAGTTTATGTGTTTATTAATTGAATTCAAATATGGTTACATAATCATTATAAAATGGATCTTAACTTATTGTTGCTACTTATATATTTTAATGTAATATGTATCTTATGATTTTTGTTTAATCTAAAAACTTATTGGTAATTTTATTAATAAAAACAAAATTATAATGCAACAAATTTGAATTTTATTATTTTGATTACTTTTAACTTTTTACTGATACTACAACATCTCCCTTGGGCTCTATATTAATTTTAACTGCCATGTAAATGTTTACCAATTTGCGTATAAATTGAACATATTAAGCCCACATGTACAAATGTTTACAAACTTTCTTACATTACATCTACACATTACCCCTATACTAAGTTGTAGAGCGTCTCTGGCCACAACTAACATAATATTTCTAAAAAACTGACAATTACTTTTGATGGAGATCTTCTTTTACTTTTATTTCAATATATCATTGAGTAATTATACTTCAAAAATTCAACCTTAGGGAACAATAGAACAATAGAGATCACAATGCACAAAGAAGAGACAAGATTTACCTTGGGAAAACCTAACAACCTTTCAATAGTGATTTTTTTGTTCAACAAGATACACATGGTCTTCCCGCTCCAAGTCAATTCACCCAATCTAGAAATTTGCTCCGCCTTATCTAACCTAGAAATTTTAGGCTCGTTACAGTGGCCAGTTATGCCATAATTTCGGCCACTACAATTGCGTAGGATTTCGGCCCCTTGCAACAAAATTCCTAGAAATTCAGAGAGAAAGAGATCCAATTCATATTCTTCTTCATCCTATTTGTCCTTCTTGTCCTTCGCTTGCTTGTCCATAAATTGTCTTTCGAGAGAGATGTGAATTTCCCAAGTAGAGGAGGTCGAGGTGCCTTTACATAGTGATTTGTCTTGGCTGAATGGGCGTGTCTTTTACCAGAGACGATTTGACTTAGAGGGAGGACAAATTGGCAACTTTTGGGGCCAAAAATTACAATTCAAAAATTCAATTTTTCTTCTTTTAAAGTTGCAATGGGACTTTGACTAAAAATAAAATCTTCTTTGACTCTAGCATTTAAAATATGCTTTACAATAATAAATAAAAGTACATCGAGTGACGAAATATGCATTATGAAGATCGGCCATAGTTACAAAGTCAACACTCCCTCTTAACTACGGAGGTATTCATAATCATTGTCATAGGTGTTCTCAAGTCGAAAATTTTCTCTAAAGAAAAGGTTATATCAAATCAACATCATCAACATCATCATCTATTATCAGCATCTACTAGTGGCCATATCTGGGGTGGTACCAAAACCCATGGCAATGTCATCATCATATAAATACTCACTCCTTCAGAGTGAGCGGTCCCCATGGCTTCTTCCCAGGCCAAAATGTTGAGACCTCAACTAGTTAGCACTCACTCACCCTTTCTAGTGAGCAATTTGGGCCAAGACCTCACTCAACCCATCTTGGTTGGCGATTAGGTTTGGATCTTGAAAGGAACTTACTTCACCCTTCCGGTGTGTGATCAAGCCCAAGACCTCACTCAAACCTTCCCTGGTTAGTGACCAGGTCCAAATGCTGAAAGGACTTGACTACACCCTTCCTGATGTGTAATCAGGTCCACATACCTCACTACACCCTTTCTTAGTGTGTGATTGGGTTTCCTCCAAGACATACTCACTTAACCCTACTTGATGAGCACACTAGGCTTCTTGGAGCCATTCTCCCTCTTAGGAGAATATCCATCTGTGTTGTTGATATATCAACACTCCCTCTCAACTATAGGGGTAATCTCCACAAGCCCCCCCTTGTATCTGAAGTAGAAGAACATGTCCTTGGGCAACAACTTCGTCAAAACATTAGATGTATGCTTATCGGTGGAGATGTATTCGACCCTTATCTCTCTCCTTTGCACCATGTCATAGATGTAGTAGTACTTGATCTCAATATGCTTCGACCATTCATGGCATACAAAATTCTCTAAAAGCTTCACACGACTTTGATTTTCACAATGTATCACCATCAGTTCCAACTCTTGGTCAAATAATCTTGAAAACAACTTCTAGAGCCATACTTCCTCGGTACAAGCCTCATTAGCTATGATGCACTTTTCTTTTGCAGTGATGAGTGCAACCGACCTCTGCTTCCTTCTCATCCAAGATATCATAGTGGATCCCAAGTTGAAGCATACCCTTGAGGTACTTTTGCTATCCTCAACACTTCCATCGCAATCTACATTTGTATATCCCAAAAGTTGTACATCCCTATTTACAACATATCTCAAGCCATAATTCACAGTACAACGAAAATATCTCAGAATGTGCTTCGCTGCAATCTAATGCTCATGCCTTTGTTCAACCTGGAACTAGCTCAATGTGTTCATACTAAAGGAAATGATCGACCTAGTGTTAAATAATTACATCAGTGAAACAATCAACCATCAGTACATAGATGGATATACCAAAATGGATTCAAAGCCTCTTAACTTCTTCAAGTCCGTCACCATGTGAGTAGCCATTGATTTACAATCCATCATATCAAACTTATGAAGGATTTCAATTACATACTTTCCTTGAAAAAGGAAGACTTCACTAAGTTTCTACCATACATCTAGTCCCATGTATTAATGCTTCAACCTAGGATCCTTCATATCAAATTCAAAAGCCAACTGCTTCTTACTTTGAATAATAAGAGGCTCAACACTTGTCAGAAACAAATTGTCAATATATAGCATTATGATCACAGGTGCATTCTTCACAACCTTAAAATAATGGTTTGGATCATCTTCACATTTGGTAAATCCTAATCTCATTAGGTAGTTGTTGATATAAGCATGTCAAGTGCTTAGAGCTTGCTTGAGTCCATACAAGGTCTTCTTCAACTTGCAAACATGAGACTCCTTTCCATGCACCTCAAAACCTTGAGGCTACTCTATTTACCCCTCTTTCTCAATCACACCATTAAGGAAATCAGTGTTCACATTCATTTGATGTAAGTAACATCCCATCGAAACAACAAGAGAGACGATGCATCTAATGGAGGTGTACCTGGCAACTGGAGAAAAGGTCTAAACGTAGTATTCTCCCTCTTTTTGGCAAAACCCTCTAGCCATGAATCATGCCTTGTATTTATCATTACTCCCATCTGCAAGATTCTTGATCTTATATATCCACTTGGAAGTTACCACCAAATTTTGTCTCGACATTGGCACAATCTCCCATAAATCATTCTTCATGATCGATTGATATTCCTCATCCATAGATTCCTTCCACACCTATTGGTTAGTTGCTTCTTCATAAGTGGAATATTTTGCATCAATTATATTAGTCATGAGAGATGCATAGCTAGAGAACCTCTTAGGTCTCTTAATTTCTCTGGATGTGTCATCAGGAGCTACATGTCCTTCTGCTTCTTCCAATGTACATGTAATCCATGTTGGTATTTTTCTTATCTTTGGAAAAACAATTAGTTCCACAAGTTCATGAGGCACTTCTGGCTCTTTGGGACCTTTTGTATAACTTGAATTCTCATCCTCATGTTTTACTTCATCAAGGGAGTCCAATGAAACTTCCTTAGACTTCCAATATTCCACTTTCTCATCAAAAGTGACATCCCAGCTAACCTCAATCTATCACTTCTCTAGAATGTAGACTCTATAGGCCTTAGATGATTCACTATAACCAAAAATATGTCTTTCTTCCTTGAAGGCTCAAGCTTGTTCCTATTATACTTAGGCACATGGATATAGATAGGAAAACCAACACTTCTCATGTGCCCAAACTCTAGCTTCATTCTAGAAAAATATTCTTTAGGAGTCATGCCTTCCAAGATTCGATGAGGACTTCTATTTTGAATATATATGGCAGTCAATGGGCCTTCTCCCTTTTAGAATAATGGAAAAATGTGGTCATGCATCATGGCCTTGAAAAATTCTTCAATGGACCTGTTATTTCATTCTACTACACCATTATGTGTGGATTATAGGGAACAATCAACTCCCTCTTAATTCCATCTTTCATACAAAAAGCCACAAACTCTGTCACGGTGTATTCTCCTCCACTGTCAGATCTCAAAATCTTGATATTCTTACTTATCAATTTCTCCACTTCATCTTTGAATTTTTAAACCTTGTGAAAACTTCATCTTTATTCTTCAAAATATAAATCCATGTCTTGTAGGATAATTCATCAATAAATGTCACATAATATAGTGAACCTCTAAGTGATCTTACAGGAATCAAACCACACACATCAAAGTGTATCAAATCAAAAACTTATTTAGATCTATTATCACTGTTTGGAAATGGTTTCTTCATATTCTTCCCAAACACACAATCTTTACAAAGACCTTCATGATCTATCTGCAATTCAGAAACGCCTGAAACTATTTGAGTCAATTCAGGCAATTCTCTATAATGAATATGCCCATACCTTTTATGACATAGCTCACTTGGATTGATGTTATCATGAACTAGGGCTTGAGCTAGTTGAATCACAATTCTATATAATCATCCTTCACAAATCCCAATAGCAACAATGTAAACTTTGAAATGGGAACTGATACTGTTACCCATTTCGTAGAGATAGCAAAAAAGTGACCTGATTTTGAAAAGGGGTGATGCAGAACGAACATGTTTTATTTAGAGCATAGTTTTTGGCACTTTAATTTTTTTATGTACATTACATTTTATAATCGTTTTAAAATGGTAGTGATTTTCATGCTGATTTAAAAAAGCGAGTATTCTGCATCACCCCCTTTTTTTAAAAGCCCTGTTTTTTGGCTTTAAATTTTCTAATGTATAAAATGTAAATAATTACTTTGTAAATTTGATCATTTTTGAAGTGGTCATTTTCTTCACATTCTCTTGTTTTTTATTTTAATTTTGACTTTTTTTTAGTGAGATTTTTATTGTTTTGCATTTTTAAATTAGGAGTTCGATATTTATAATTTTCAATATTCTACATATTTATACATCCTTAATTAATTTTTCAATCCACATGAAATAATTGTTTCTAAAAAACAATATTTTTTAACAATGGACATAAAAATAACCATTTTTAACATAAATATAACTAAAAAACTACACGTTTTGATAAGTTTTTGCTAGAATTAACATGTGAAAATCACAATTTTTATACGATAATTTTAACTAAAAATGGTTAAATAATAGCTTTTTTTTATGAATTTCATGTCAAAAAAATAATAATAATCATTTTTTTTTTTCAAAAAATAATGATTAACTTAAAAATCAATGTGAAAATCACATATTACAAGTATTGAACATACAACAACCCTAATTGAGTGTTTATTCTTCTCATAAAATGTCAAAGTCAAAACATTGCAAAGCTTGATTTACAAGCATAACTTAAATTTAATCAACAATGTCACGTAATCCAAACTCTTCGTCCTCTAGAGTTTCATCATTGTCTTCTTCCACAATATTTTCTGTTTCCTTTTGCTCATTTTCCTCTTCTAATGGGTCTTTGATGTCTGCGAATCTCCCAATGTATGTCTTTCCAAATATTCCATGTAATGGTGGTTGGGGTTCCTTTGCCTTTTTTGCCACACGTGATTCACTAAAGTCCCCTTTCCTCAACCCAATTTCTTGCATTGCATCTGGAAGAAATTGAAGAGCATTAATTCTTTGTTGAATGAAATTGCACTGTATTGGATCTTTTTCAATTGCAATGCAATTTCTTCCTTTTTGAAGGAAACATGCTAGTGTTGTACCTAATTATCAAGCACAAAAGAAATAATGAACTAAATTAGTACAATGACATATTAATTAAAAAATAACATATTGAAATTCAATTCTATATATTAAAACTTACATGAGCTAGAAAATAAATCCAGAACCCAATCTCTTTCATCTGAACAAATGTCTATAAGATAGTTAAACAATAATTGTGGTTTTTGATAAATTTTAACTATCTCTCATTTTGCTTCTTTGTCTTCATACATTAGTTTTCTCACAACAACATCATAAGTCAGTATTTGGCTATGACTCTTTCCGTCTACCCGATTAAAAATCATAGACATATGGCTATCATCTTTTGCCCAACTATCAATATGAATGAACTCACAATCATTTATAAATTGTCGATCTTCATTGTTAAGAAGATTTGGATTTTTCCTGTAACATGAAATAGTAAAAGTTCAATTAACTAGTACATAAATAAATTTTTTAACATTAATCAAATATACATTTTAAACGTCTTACCATGTAAGCTACATCCTTGAATTTCTTTTCCCCTTGAAGCTTGAAAATATCATTGCCAATTGTGTGTCTGAATGGAATGTCACAAATCTCCATAATGGTGATGACGTGACTTCTACAAATCCCGCAACCACTTTACTAAGAGCTTGATAAGTATAAGGGTCACTATCATAGTCAATGTTTGGAATATTGAAACCATGGGGAATATTTGCAATGACTAGGGCATAATCCTTTTTAGGTATGAGTTTAACAATGTCTTCACAGTCGCCTTGTATTACTTGATATTGAATAGTGTTTAGCCCATTCCAAATGAAATGATTAAGACTTGGATCAAGTTGAACATTCTTAATATGTTGCTTTCTGATTCTTTCGATCTTTATTTTTTCAATAAAGGTTTTGAAACTACCTGGCGCTCCATTATCATCCTTCCTCATCTTTTATAAAATAAACAAATATATGTGTAAGTTATAAATTAAAAATAGTACACAGGTGAATAAAAATGAATGTATAAATCAAGATACCTTTTTGAATGCAAGATAAAAAGCTTTTAATGTTGACGTAGAACTTGAATCTGGATAGTTGCGTACAACATCATCCCAACTATATTCATTCAAAAATCTAACCATTTGTTCTTGAATTTTCATATAAACTTTGTGACTGCATAGATAAAGTAACAAAAAGTTAATATAATGATATGTATAACAAATACTACCAAGAACAACATGTTTTATTTAAAAAATAATTATAATCTAGAAATAAATAAAAATAATTCAACAAACTTACTTTTGAAATTCTTCAGACATTTCCTCCAATGATAATTCCCCTGACCTCACACGAGATAATATTGTTTTGACAATTTTATCATCTTTCACTCCTTGCATCGCCCTCCAAGGTGTGATAGTCATATCATCTAGAAGCTACTTCATTTCAGGAGCTAATTTACTGTTGCCACATATCAATGGCTTAGACTTTTTGACCTTCTGGTTTTTAATGGCAATGTCTTCCCACATGCTAAAAATCTCATCAATCAACTTCCAAACATCTCCAGTTCTAAATGCCAACTGGAAAATGTTATCAACACCTCTAAATAAATCACTATTTTTGTTTCCTTTTCCACCTTTTGAATTTATTTTCTCTTCAATTTGATATCCTATTTCCATACAACATTCATTTCAGAAATCTACAGTAACATTTATCCTATCCCCACCACATTTTTCTTCAATTATCAACTGATCGAAGCTTTAATACAACCTTTTTCGATCCTGTTGGAGGGGGAGACCCGATATTATACCAGCATCTCTTTTGGTTCTCCGGTCATCCAGAGGTGTATATTCCCATTCTGCCCAGAAGTCATAGACATCCTCTATTCATTATCTAAATTATGATCCCATGCCACTAACTTTTCTTCTGTATCTGATAAACCAGCGTAAATGATACATTTCATTGTTTCAAAATGTGAGTTATTAGGATATTCATCCATCAAATGTCTTTGAGCTTCTAGGGAATGGTTCCCCCCAAGCACATAATAATTGTATTCAAAACCTTTTGACTTATCAAATGCTTCTTTGTTGGGAACTTGATGTGGATCAACAAGAAGCACATAACTAACCACATGAGCATATGGATTGTACCTCATCAATGTCTTCAAGTTGTGAACATGTAGATGATGTGGCCTTCTAACTTTATATTGACATTGTCCTTCACTTGCTTTATAGGTTTGCCTGATATTAAGCTGAAATGTGCGACCACCATCAATTAAGTTTCTCTTTGTCAAATTCTCTCGAATGACATTTTGTTTTGTTTTGATAATGCCATCCTCTAAATCAGCTCCTGGTGTAATGATTTCTCTGCTTTCTTTTGAAGTTTCACTAGGTTCGTGACAGCTGGTAATGACTGCTTCAAAACTTTGAGCGTTACTTTTCTTGGTCATAACATTCCCAACAGATTTATTCTTGGGCATTGTTACTTTTGGTTTTCTATGGCTCTTCTTAGTTCCAATGTCATCTTCAGTAATGGCAACATATGCTTCACTGTCAATTTCAACTTCATCGTTCTCAAAAGTAACTTGTTTACCCTTGCTAGATTTATCCACCAGAGGCCTTTTTTTTTCTGATTCTTTGGATGTAGTTTTGTAGCATCATCAATTACTACATTTTTCTTATTTTCCATATCTTCTTCTGACACTGAGTAAAAACTGCTGACAACTTTCATGATATCATGCTCTATGAAATGAATGCCTCCCAACCTAATTGAACAACTTTCAACAAAATTCTGCCAAACAAAATATCATATGTCAATAAAAAACAAAGCTAAAAAATATAGCGAGACACTTTCAAGAACGCAAAATACAAATATAAATAACAATACTTACGATGTTTTGTGTCATCTCATTTACGATTTGTTTACACAACTTTGTAGATACCTCTCTCGTGTCATACAATGAATATGATAGTTGGTATTTAATGCTTTCATATGACTTGGGAGCCTTTGTAAGTATGTAAACAACTTCAATGTCCGGTATCGAACACATATCTATAACTCTTCCCATCACCTCAAAAATTCCATTATCATTCGCTATATCAATATATAAATATATATTCACATTTGTCCTTTCTTTTTCTTTCACATACCATATTCTTGATGGAAATTTCACTTCTTTCAAATTCTTCCAGTCTGAAATCATCTTCTTATCACTTGAAAGATTTGTAGTCATGAGCTCAGGTGGAGTTCGTTCACCAATGTTTCTTGAAGACGCACCTTTAAGAGTCTTTGGTCTAGAAAGATTCATTGAAATTCTCTTTGATGTCATTTTCCTAAAAAATAGAAACACATAAATCAGTAAATAATAAAAATATCTTAACTTAAATTAACAACGAAAATATATCATAAATTTTTTATTTGTATGATCAACAATCACCCCACCCACCGCCCCTCACATTCCAAAAGGGCATGCATTAACATTCTAGTGTAAAAATAGTAAATCATGAATAAAACATTCCAAAATTAACTATATATATATATATATATATATATATATATATATATATATATATATATATATATATATATATATTATATGAAATGTCTATTTTTTTTAATAAGTACAAAAAAAAATGTAATGGTGCCTCACCCCAACCTCTCACCGCCCCAGGCGCGCCCACCCAGGCCCCCCTGCGGGCGCCCACACAGCCCCCTCCGGTGTCCCTACGGCCCAACCCTCCTACCACACCCTCGGGCGCCCCAACCCTCGCAATCCCCCACTACCTGACCTGGGCGCCCTCACCCGCCACCCCACCCGGACGCCCTCGCAACCCTCCCAACCCCCGCCGGCAGCCCAGGCGCCCCCCGCCGGCGGCCTGGGCGCCCCCCGCCCAACCCTCCCAACCCCCCCCTACAACCCTTCCAACCCCCCCCCCCGGCACGGCTGCCCTCACCCACCCCCCCCAACCCAACGCCCCAACCCTCGACTCGGGCGCCCTCACCCACCCAACCCCCCGGCGCCCTCACCCGCCCGCCCAACTGGCGCCCTCACCTGCCTCACTCGCCCAGCGCCCTCACCCGCCCGCCCGCCTGGCGCCCTCATCCACTCGCCTGCCCTACCCGGGAGCCCTCACCCACTCGCCCGCCAGGCAACCTCACCTGCGCGCCTGCCCACCCGACGCCCTCGCCCGCCCGGCGCCCTCATCTGCCCTCACCCGCCCACCCGTCGGGCGCCCTTGCTCGCCTCACCCGCTCGAGTGCACTCACCCACCCGCTCGCCCGGCGCCCTCGCCCACCTCACCCGCCCGCCGCCCTCACCCGCTCGCCCGCCCGCCCAGCGCCCTCGCCCACCCGCCCAATGCCCTCGCCCGCCTCACCCACCCGCTCGCCTTGCGCCCTCGCCCGCCTCACCAACCCGCCCGCCCGTCTGGCACCCTCGCCCGCCTCACCCGCTCGGGTGCCCTCACGTGCCCGCCCGCCTGGCGCCCTCACTCACCCGCCCGCCCGTCGCCCTTGCCCGCTTGCCCACCCGGCGTCCTCACCCGCCTCACCCGCCCACCCGCCCGGCACCCTCGCCTGCCTGACCAACCTGGGTACGCTCACCCGCTCGCCCGGCGCCCTCGACGGCCTCACCCGCCCGGCGCTCTCACCCGCCCGCCCTCCCGCCCGGCGCCCTCGACGGCCTCACCCGCCCGGCGCTCTCACCCTCTCGCCCGCCCGCCCGCCCGCCCGGCGCCCTCGCCCGCCTCACCCGCCGCGGTGCACTCACCCGCCCACCCGCCTGGAGCTCTTGCCCGCCTACCCGACTGCCCGGCACCCTCGCCCGCCCAGCACCCTCGCCCGCCTCACCTGCCCTCCCGCCAAGCGCCCTCACCCGCCTGCCCACCCGGCACCGTCACCAGCCTCACCCGCCCAGCGCCCTCACCTACCCGCCCGCCCCACCCGGGTGCCCTCACCTGCCCGTCGCCCCGTCCGGGCGCCCTCGTCCACCCACCCAGCACCCTGACCCGCCTGCCCCCGCACCCGGGCGTCCTCACCTGCCTGCCTTCACCGGGCACCCTCACCCACCCTCCCTCGGTCGCGCCACCCGGTGGCCCGCGCCCCCACCCGACAGGCGATAGGGCAATTCCCGGAATCGCCCTGCCACCTGCCGGGCAGGGGCACAGGCCGCCCAGGTGGCGCAGCTGAGGGAGGGTGGGTGAGGGCACCCGGGGAGGGCTGGCGAGTGAGGGCGCTCGGGCGAGGGGCCAGGCGGGTCACGGCGCCGGGCGGGTGGGTGGGCGGGTGAGGGCGCCTGGGCGGGGTGGGCGGGCGGGTGAGGGCGTTCGGCGGGTGAGGCAGGTGAGGGCACTTGGGCAGGTGAGCCAGGCGAGGGCACCGGGAGGGTGGGTGAGCGGGCGAGGGGGCGAGCGGGCGGGCGGGTGAGGGCGTCGGGCGGGTGAGGCGGGCGAGGGCGCCCGACGGGCGGGTGGGTGAGGGCACCCCGGCGGGTGAGGCGAGCGAGGGTGTTGGGCAGGCGGGTGGGTGAGCCGGGCGAGGGCACCGGGCGAGCAGGCGGGTGAGGGTGTAACGACCTACGGTTCCTAGGCGCGTGGGCGGATGTGCGTGCGCGCGGGTAGAGATAAACGGGCGAGCGTTTGGAGAAGTGCGAGCTGTGGTTATGTGAAGTGCGAGCTCGTTCAAGTGTGCAATATGACAATATGCACATGTATGGAGGATGGACAAGCATTTTATATGCGTGGGAGCATGACTTAGACTTTTATGGAGGCCGACCTACTTTTATGAGGAGCTGACATGGTAAAGAGAAGTGTTTGCGATGGAGCAAGGGGCTTTGGGCGAGTCGACTGGGCAGTTAGACTACGCCCTACACTTGGTATAAATAGAAGTACGTTGGATGGCATTCAAACCAGCATTCGATCACTCATTTGCTCAAACATCATCGCTCAACAAGGAAGGCACAGTCTAAGTGCGCAGAAGATAAGGAAGGCGCAGATTTAGTATGCGCCCATTCTTGGGCAGGTGTGCACGGTAAAGTGCGATTGTGGGTGAAGGTGCGGGTAGGAGCGCCCGGTGGTTGGGTGAGGGCGTGCATGGGTGTGTGGCGCCCGACGGACGGTTGAGGCGTGCACGGGTGTGTGGCGCCCGGTTTGTGCGACGACTTGGCGCGGGTGTCTTGGCGACTCGGGTGAGCGCCCGCCCGGCGTGCAAGTGTGCACGGTGACTTGGTGAAGTGTTGAGATTGTGAACAAAGGTGTGTCTCGGGCAGAGGCTCCCGTGTGTGGCAACTTGGAGGCGCACCCGAGTTGGGAAAACAACACGATCGTGTGACAAGGTGAACGAAGCGTTGGTGAGTCGTGCGGCGACCGTGCAGAGGTGCCGACGAGCTAGGCAACTGAGTTTTGCCTTGGATTGTAAATTTGGCTAAGTATGAAACTTGGGGTTTCCAAGTATACTTGTAAAGCTTTGTAAACTATTTTATAATATATTGATTTGGGCAGACTCATTGTTCAGGGAGTTGCCCCTCTCTTTATACTGTGCAATTGTGTTCTCATTTATAATTGCTGATGATAATGAATGTGTATGGGTGTTCATTGGTATAAAGGATATCATAATAATACTTGGTTGCGAAACACAAACTAAGTAGGAGTTAGTGGTTAGGTGTACTCCACGAACATAAGTATTGGTGAAAAGAAAGTGTTCGGTGGTGCCGCACCTCGCTAAGAGCGGTTGAAAGACTACCGCCGGCTTGGGGGCATGATAGGTGGTATCAGAGCTAGTTTGAAGACTTGGAGGAGTCTTGCAGGAAGCTGGTGTTCGACTAGGGTTTCTCGTGATGAAAGCACAGATGAAGACAGTCAATTCTCCTCCTGACAATGTTCTTGGTGTAGCTGAAAAGGTGGACACAACACTTGCTGAGTGGACGGGGAAGGTCAACTTCACTATAGTGTGGATTGATGACTATGAGGTTGTGCTAGGGATGGAATTCATGAAACAGTTTGATGCTATGATTGTTCCACATTTGAGGAAGTTGTACATTTACGATGGAAGGGAAGATGTACCCATTGGTGTACCAACCATTGGAGTAACAAGGCCCGATTGTAAATTGGCAGTGATGCAAATGGAGGATGAGAAGCGGATGGAAGACATGAGTAAGCTGTTGTCTATGGTTGAGACAAAGCTTACCGAACAATCATTGATCATCAGGACACTTTCCGATAGTATCTTGGATTTGTCAAGAAGGCTAGAAGTGGTTGAAGATGATGGTGATGATGATGAGGCATATGTGAGGCCGAATGTCCAGAAGGAGGATCGGGTCACTTATCTACAGAGGATGGAGATAGAAGATCCTAACAGATGGATTGAGATGATTAGTGAGGGTGAGCCTTCAGGCTCTACTCCCTCCACATCTTCTTAGATGGACAAGAAGATGGGGCTCATTGTTAGCTGCTCATGGTAGTGAGTCCTTTAAAATAGGGTGAGCAGGTATGGCAGATGGTGCAGGGATGGTTTGGCATCAAGCATCATGACATGTTGTAGATGGGATGGTGTTTCCATGGACCTGAACATGGTGGTGAGATTCTTGGTGAGTCCGAGATGTGGCAGAATTCGAGCTAGATTGGTGAAGGCATAAGGAAGTTCACTCTCATGGCTTCAGCGTGACAGTTGGATTAGCTACCCAACTAGTTCAAACATGGGATCTGGAAGTGCACGAAGATATGTTGGCATCAGGCAGACAAGGATGACAGTTCACAGGATGAGGATGACACATGGTGGAAATGGAGTTCTACATATGTTGCAGGGATGTTTGTAGTATGTGGGAGGAGTTGACATCATTGACCAAGGATGAGACGGACATTGATGATGATCTTGATGGATGGCTACTAGGAGGTATGTTGTCGACGACGACAATGATTTCAGGTGGAGGAGGATGTAACGACCTGCAGTTCCTAGGTGCGCGGGCGGATGTGCGTGCGCGCAGGTAGAGCTAAATGGTGAGCGTTTGGCAAAGTGCGAGCTGCGGTTATGTGAAGTGTGAGCTCGTTCAAGTGTGCGATATGACAATATGCGCATGTATGGATGATGGGCGAGCATGTTATATGCATGGGAGCATGACTTAGACTTGTATGGAGGCTGACCTACGTTTAGGAGGAGCCGACATGGTAAAGAGAAGAGTTTGTGATGGATCAATGGGCTTTGGGCGAGTCGGCTGGGCAGCTAGACTACGCCCTACACTTGGTATAAATAGAAGTACGTTGGATGGCATTCAAACCATCATTCGATCATTCATTCACTCAAACATCATCGCTCAACAAGGAAGGCGCAGTCTAAGTGTGCGGAAGCTAAGGAAGGCGCAGATTTAGTATGCGCCCATTCTTGGGCAGGTGTGCACGGTAAAGCGCAATTGAGGGTGAAGGTGCGGGCAGGAGCACCTGGTGGTTGGGTGAGGGCGTGCACAGGTGTGTGGCACCCGACGGACGGTTAAGGCATGCACGGGTGTGTGGCACCCGGTTTGTGCGACGACTTGGAGTGGGTGTCTTGGCGACTCGGGTGAGCGCCCGCCCGGCGTGCAAGTGTGCACGGTGACTTGGTGAAGTGTTGAGATTGTGAACGGAGGTGTGTCTTGGGCAGAGGTGCCTGTGTGTGGTGACTTGGAGGCGCGCCCAAGTTGGGCAAACAACACGATCGTGCGACAAGGTGAACGAAACGTTGGTGAGTCGTGCGGCGACCATGCAGAGGTGCCGACGAGCTAGGCAACCGAGTTTTTCCTTGGATTGTAAATTTGGCTAAGTATGAAACTTGGAGTTTCCAAGTATACTTGTAAAGCTTTGTAAACTGTTGTATAATATATTGATTCTGGCAGACTCATTGTTCAGGGAGTTGCCCCTCCCTTTATACTATGCAATTGTGTTCTCATTTATAATTGCTGATGATAATGAATGTGTATGGGTGTTCATTGGTATAAAGGATAACATAATAATACTTGGTTGCGAAACACAAACTAAGTAGGAGTAAGTGGTTAGGCGTAGTCCACGAACATAAGTATTGGTGAAAATAAAGTGTTCGGTGGTGCCACACCTCACTAAGAGCAGTTGAAAGACTACTGTCGGCTTGGGGGCATGACAGAGGGCATCTGTGGGCAGGCGGGTGAGGGCGCCGGGCAGGGGGGTGAGTGAGGGCGCCCCGACGGGTGAGGCGGGCGAGGGTGCCGGGCGGGTTGGTGGGCGGGTGAGGCGGGCGAGGGCATCGGGCGAACAGGCGAGTGAGGCAGGCGAGGGTGCCCGACAGGCGGGCGGGCGATTGAGGGCGCCCGGGGGCGGGCGGTCGATTGAGGGCACCTGGGCAGGTGAGGCGGGCGAGGGTGTCGGGCTAGCGGGCGGGTGAGGGCACTGGGCGGGTGAGGTGGGCGAGGGCGCCGGGCCGGTGGGCGGGCGGGTGAGGGCGACCGGGCGGGGCGGGCGGGTGGGTGAGGGCGCCGGGCAGGTGGGCGGGCGAGGGTACGGGGTCGGCAGGGAGGGTTGGGAGGGTTGAGGTGTGGGGGGTTGTGAGGGTGCCCGGGCCGGGTAGGGGGAAGGGTGAGGGCGCTCCGGCGGGAAGTGGGTTGGGTTGGTAGGGATTAAGGGGGCAAGGGTACGGGGTGTGGGTGAAGGTAGTGAGGGTGTCAGGAGGGGGGTTGGAGGTAGGGGACGAGTCGGGCTGTGGCACCCACCCTAGCAGCTCACCCACCCGCCGCAAGGATTGGGTGATTCTGAGAATCGTCCAACCCCACGACAGGTGGGCAAGCTGCTAGGCCGCCCCCACACCCCCTATCACCCCCCACGCCCTCACACCCCGCCCACTCGCCCGACCTCCCCACCCACCCCATTACACCACGGCGTTCCACCTACAGGTATTGGGCGATTGAGTTTGATCAGGCCCACCATGCTTACGACGGATGTAATTGTTATTTTGGCTCAGAAAAATTATTAATTTAAAAAAAAATATATTTGAGGAAAAAACTTTAACTTACCTTTCAATTGCAAGAATTCTTCATTGAAAATGTTGTTGATAGCGATGTAGCTGCTCCACAAATTCACGAGTCTTTCAACGTTTTTCAGAAAGCTTGGATGTGATGTGAGTAATAGTGATAATGAAATTTTAATATATAAGTGAAATTACGGAGATGTTTTACCGTATGGTTAATGTGGGATAATTTGTTTTAAAATATTATAAAGCGAATATTGTAAGATTGTTTTCAACGGGTTGAATGTGGGATAATTTGTTTTAGAATATATTATAAAAAACTAAAAAATAAAAATTCAATTGTTTGGTAAATATTATATACTTTAACTATTAAAATAATTAATGTAGAAGTTCTAGTTTACAATTTTAATTTTAATGATTTATTTCATAAAAAAATTTAGTTTACATTTTTCAATAAATTGTAGAACAAAATAATGAAGGTAAATAAATCTAACAGACTTTTTGGAGGGAAATATTTTCGCGAAAATTTTTGGAGGGAAAATTTCATTCTTAAAGCTATATAATATCTTTAGGGGACTCTCCATTTGTATCATTCAACATCTTCTATTTGAAAGGGATGGATTGTTCTGATAGTGAAGTTTCGATTTATACACCATCAACATCTTCATCGCGTAACAACTCTAGTCATATTGATGAATATAGCAGTAATTCTTCCACTATGAACAGAAAGTCAATTCTTCCACTTAGTCCTGATTCTAAGGACTATGAGAGCAACACTGATGAAAGAGGGGATGAATAATTTCAAATAAATAAAGAGTCACAGATTCCACTTAGTCCTACTTCTAAGGACTATGAAAGCTGCAATGATGAAGAGCATGATGGTGAAGTTCAAAAGAACGGAGTGTCACGATGTCCACTTAGTCCTAATTCTGAGGACTATGAGAGCAGCAGTTTTGAAGAGCATGATGGTGAAGTTCAAAAGAACGGAGTGCCACGATGTCCACTTAGTCCTAATTCTGAGGACTATGAGAGCAACAATCTTGAAGAGCATGATGGTGAAGTTCAAAAGAATGGAGTTTCACGGTGTCCACTTAGTCCTAATTCTGAGGACTATGAGAGCAGCAGTTTTGAAGAGCATGATGGTGAAGTTCAAAAGAACGGAGTGTCACGGTGTCCACTTAGTCCTAATTCTGAGGATTATGAGAGCAGCAGTTTTGAAGAGCATGATGGCAAATTTCAAAAGAATGGAGTGTCACAGTGTCCACTTAGTCCTAATTCTAAGGACTATGAGAGTAGTAGTGATGAAGAGCGTGATAACGATTTTCAAAAGAATGGAGTGTCAAAGTGTCCACTTATTCCTAATTCTAAGGACTATGAGAGCAGTAGTGATGAAAAGCATGATGTTGAATTTCAAAAGTATGGAGTGTCACGGTGTCCAGTTATTCCTAATTCTAAGGACTATGACAGCAGTAACGATGAAGAGTGGGATGATGAATTTCAAAAGATTGGAGTGTCACAGTGTCCACTTAGTCCTAATTCTTTGGACTATGAGAGAAATAGTTATGAAGAGTGTGATGATGAATTTCAAAAGAATGGAGTGTCACTGTGTCCTCTTAGTCCTAATTCTAAGGACTATGAGAGCAGCAGTGATGAAGGACAGGATGATGCACTTAGTCCTAATTGTAATGAGTATAAAGGTAGCAGTGATAAAGGACAGGATGTAGCATCTTCAATAAGTAAACATTCACATTTTCGACGTAGTCCTAATTCTATGGAATATGAGAGTAGCACTAACAATGCACATGAGGAAGAATGTCTATTAAACATCGAGTCAGATTTTCCATTCAGTCTGAATTCTAAGGACTACGACAGTAGCACTGAAGAAGCAGAAGATGAAGAATATCCTCCAAGTCAATATTTGAAAATCAGAGCTGATCATAGTGTGGATAACATTCCTCTTAATGATGATGAAAAGCCTTATACAAATGATGATCCAATGATGGAGATGTTGCCAAGAAATATTGTATCGAGGAGTAGGAGCAGACCTTTTCGTATCAATGCAAGTTGATCTAGTTATACAAGGGGTAGAGTAGAATATCTGACGAGAAGAAGTTCTATCAGTGCTCTCATTTCAAGTGAATGTTTCCAAAAAGATTGCTTGAAACATATGGATTTCAAATTTGCATTAGAAAGCAGGAAGAGATATTTGTCAATGAATAAAAGCATGCAAAATTCACATTTAGTTGGGTGCATGCAATCTACATTGTCAGGTTATGATTATCATATTGGGACTTTATTTATCTGTAGAAAAGGTTTCAAAATGTTTCATTCCATTAGGAATTTTTGTCTCTCGATAATTCAAGAAAATTTGGAAAAGGATCCCAAATTTTATTCAGAAGTACGTCATAAAAGACAATTTGGGCCATTATCAAATACTGCAATGTCATGGATGAAAGATTTCTTTTCAAAGCATGGAGAGTGTATGCCAAATAGAGAGACAATACATATTCCAGATAATTTTTCAAGACAAGAAATCTACAACTTATACAAAGAATATGTAGAAGGTGCCGAGGGACATGGCCAGTTTATTACATATCAATATTTTGTGAAGGTATGGAAGAAAGAATTCAACAATGTCTGTATTCCTAAGAAGACAAGGATGGGGATTTGCAGTACATGTGCTTCTCTTAAATCAAAAAGGGACAAATGTGAAGGCTCAAAAAGAGGTAAGCGTTCATAACTTTAACTTTTAAAATTGTATAGTCATCAACTATGAAAACATATTTCTTAATGAATTTCTTTTATGTTGTGTAGATTTAATTGTCAAAAAACTTCAGGAGCATCGCGAACAACAAACAAACAAAAGGAAGAAGTTGTACAAGCATCGAAATAAGTGTTATGATACTCCGAATAAATATTTGGGTTTGATAGTTGATGGTATGGACCAGAAGAAAACACTTTTACCACATTTTTTTCGCACACCCAAAAATTTACAGGAGGAAAATTTTATTCAGTTTCACTTGGTTGGTTGTATGGTCTTCAATGGGAAACTGTTGCCAAGGGTGTACTTCACAGCTCCAAATATTCATAATGATGCAAATCTGACCATAACCATAATTCATGATGTGATTTCTCATTGGTCTGGTAAACTTCCTGATGTTTTGTATCTACAATTGGACAACACTTGCCGTGAAAACAAAAATCAGGTTGTTTTTGGATATCTAAACATGCTTGTTGAATTGAGAATTTTTCAAAAGGTAAAGGTTGGTTTCCTTCTTGTTGGGCACACTCATGACCATATTGATCAGATGTTCAGTCATTTTTCAGTCACATTGAGGAGGAAGGAAGTTGGGAGCTTGCCATCACTAATTGAATGTATTAAGAAATCATACATGCTAGAGCCTACTTTTGATGTGTTGGAAGAAACTGTTGACATGCGAAGGTTTATTCTGGGATCATATGGTGAGGGGAAATGCATTGAACAACTTAATGACATTAGCTTCCAACATCAATTTCGTATCAAAAAAATTGATGGGAAAACACTAATATGGGGCAAGAAGTATTCAACTACTGCAGAATGGGCACCGTCATCAGGTTTGCAATTTTTGAAGTTCATTCCAGATCATCCAATATTTGCATCAAAAATATTGTTATTACAATCAGTTGGCGAATTTCAGAATGCACGCAGACACAACAGAGATATAAATTATTCTGATTGCCTGGAAGAAATTAAAAAATGTATTAGATATACATATGAGTACTTTGACACTGCTGATTTAGTTTGGTGGGAGTCATTTTTCAATAATCAAAGTGATATCATTTCAACAACAACAAATGAAGATATACCTTTGAAAAATCCATTTATTTGGACACAAAATGTGTCGAATGAACATGAGGAAGTAAACATTGTTGAACAACAACAATCTCAAGGTATTATTAATTCTTCACAGGCAGTGGAAAGAAAGATGTATATTGGTTCCAGAAGATCTCGTGCACAACGTGAAGCCATGGAAGACCTTTATAGGGGTTCAATACAGGATATTAAGGAGGGTTTCATGATTGCAGTGCTAGCAGATGGAGATCCCAATGGCTATCCATTTTGGGTTGCTAAAGTTATAAAGGTCTTTACAAAAAATGAGGATGTTACAAGTGTTGAAGTACATTGGTATGCCACAAATACACACCCATTCAATGGTGTGTATAAGCCAAAGATGGTAGTTGACAAAAAAAATGGCGGAAAAAGAAAAATAAAGGGTACAAATATAAATTGTCGTCGCACAGACATATTAAAATTGGAGGATGTTGACATACTTGTTTATGAATTCAATTTAACAAAGAGAGGAACTCTTCGCTTCAAGACGATAGAGATTCTAAAAAGGTTGTTACCAGAAGGAACAATGTTGACATGGGAGTCTGCTAAAACCAGTCGTAGATCTAGAAGAATTTTGAAACCTGAAATGTTGGGCATGCATGTGGACTCAGATGGGGCACTAGTTGATGAAAGAGAAGAATATGGAACATCTTCGTCAGCATCCAGTCAGTCATCTGAAGATGTGAATTCTGATGGTGTGAAAGAAAATATGAGTGATTTTGAATAATTGTTTAAGACAATTTATATAACTGATGTATGCATCGTATCTTTTTCCATATGGTTTTAAATGAGAAGTTTTGAGGCATTTTTATGTTGCTCGATTATATGTCTTAATTATGATAAATTTTATTTTTTAAAATATCTACAATGCAATATTAAATTATAGATATAATGTATGTTTTATTCAATATACAAATAATAACTTTTGAATTCATTTAGTGATGTAATTTGTTCATAATGTCATGGTTTTTTAATTTTATAGTTGAAAAAATTTCAATTTCTTTTGTATCTAGCATGTTATGGTTGAAAACATGTTAAATTTATACTTAGGAAAGAAAAATGATATTCTACCAAAAACATTAGTGTGTTTTTTTTCTTCATAAACAACTTTGTTTGACACATAAAAATTTGGTTTTTATTAGCATTTTTTAAAAATTTTGAAAATTGACCCTAAAAAAAATTCATTATTCCAGTATCATCACTTTCATTTTGAAGCTATATTTTGCACAAAAACTTCATAGTAAATTTTGTAGTCACTGCCATTTTTAAAACATGTTCAAAATTAACACCTAAAAAATAAAAACATCGTTCCAGTATACACACTTTTTGTTTTTAGCACTGTTTTTTATGTTTTTTTAGGGTTTTTGGGCCAGAGTTCCCATTTTGAGTTTATAGTTCCCGTTTCAAAGTTTACATTGTTTAACCCTGGCATCATCTATACTAGAGCCTTTGGACCAAACAAGTAATTTACCATCAAAAAATATACCCTATCTTCTTTGTTTTCCAAACAAGAAATAGAGACAAGATTATTTTTCAAACCTTGTACATATAGAACATTGTTGAGATGCATTTTATTACCTAATTCTAGCTCTATGGATACCTTCCCAACTCTTGTAATTGTCTCCATGCTCAACTCTTTGAGACAACCTCTTTTTCATTATCTTATAAATATTTCCACGCTCTCTAGTCATATTCCTTGATGCACCATTATCTACCAACCACATACCATCATCATCTACAACAGAACATGTTAGAGAAGAAAAGTAGAAGAAATCTTTGTCACCTTTTGGCTTCTTAGGGTGTTCTTCTTGAACATCCGTGATGGAAGCATGTTGTTTTCCATTTCTCTTCTTGTTATTAGCCATTTTGGGACAATCCCTTTTGAAATTCCTAAATTTTTTACAACCATAGCATTGAATATTTGACATGTATTTCTTCTTTGACTTCTTGTGTTGAGAGTCACCCTTCTTATTTCCTATATCCTTGAAGGAGGATGCTAATGCTTGAGAATTTTCTTCCTTCCTATATCTCGATATAATCCTCGATTCTTCTTGAGCACAAGAGGCCCATAATTTTTCAAATGTAGGTGTTTCCTTTCTGCTGCAAATGCATCTCATGGTTTAGGGAGACCATTAGGTGTTGTAGTCACAAGTTCACTTTCAGGAATAGTTTCTCCAATCACTGAAATTTGATCTTTTATTTGATAAATTATTACAAAATATGAAGCAATTATTTAATCATTCATTATCATCACATCATGAAGTTCAATCTTTAAACTCATGGCTTGACCAACATTCTTGATAGTATAGATATTTGTTAGGGAATCATACATCTCTTTATAAGTATCCAAATTTGTGATGTAGGGGATGAGATGATCTCTAATGGAGTCCAAAATAATGCACATGGAATTGAGATCATCTTCCTTAAACTTCTCCTTCCCTTCTGCATTTGTTGATTCCACAACTTTTCCTGGTACAATATTCAATACCTTGTTATTTTCAAGAATAATATCAACTCTAAGTTTCCAAACCCTAAAGTTTGAGGGTCCTTCTAACTTTTTTTCAATTTTAATAGATGAGGACATGGATTTGAATCAAGGACTTCAACAATGATGATCTCAAATTAGGGTTTCATCAACAGTGATCTCAAAGTTCCTTTCTTCACCAAAGCTCTGATACTGTGTTGATTTTCCAAGTGTAATAGAAACTAGCACAGTATTTCTGAAAACTGATAATTACTTTTGATGTAGATCTTCTTTGATTTTTATTCCAATATATCATTCAATAATTATACTTCAGAAATTAAGCCATAAAGAATAGTAGAATAATAGAAATCACAATGCACAAAGAAGAGAAAAGATTTACCCTGGAAAACCCACCAAGGGGAAAATCCTAACAACCTTTTCAATAGAGAAATTATTTTTCTCAATAAGAGACACACCTAGGATGATGGTCAAACCTAGTCTTCCACCACCAAGTCAAGCCACCCAATCTGATCCATAAATTTTCTCTGCCTAATCTAACCAAGAATTTTTGGCCTCTTTGCAATTGCCAGTTGGCCCAAAATTTTGGCCCTTGCGGTTGCCTAGAATTTCATCGCCTACAATATAATTCCCTAGAAGAACTATGAATCAGGAGATAGATACTATGTCCACATGTGTGAATTGATGAGAGAGAGAAAGAGAGCTAATTCATCTTGTTCTTCGTCTTATTTGTCCTTCCTATCCTTTGCTTTCTTTCCCATAAATTTTCTTGTGAAAGAGATGCGAATTTCCCAAGTGGAGGAGGTCAAACTGCCTTTATATAGTGATCTATATTGGTCGAATGGGTGTGTTTTTTTCTAGGGCCAACTTGACTTGGAGGGAAGCCGACTTGAAAAATTTTGGAGCAAAAAATTATGATTCAAAAATTGAAATTTTCTTCTTTTAAAAGTCATAATGGGACTTTGACTAAAAATTAATTTTACTTTGACTCTAGTATTTAAAACATGCTTTACAATAATGCATACAAGTACATCAACTAAAAAATATACATTATGAAGACCGACCATAATTACAAATTCAATGCCTCTCCCTCCCTCTCTATGTCTCTCTCCTCCCCTCTCTCTTCCCCTATCATCTATATCTAAATCTTCCTCCAACTCTCCTTATTTGTCTCTCTATCTCATCCCCCCAAAACACACACACACACATAATCCACACACACACACACACACACACACACACACACACACATATATATATCCTCCTCCCTTCCTCTCTCCACCTCTCACTTTTTCCCTCTCTCCCCCCTTCATATATGTCTCTATCTCCCTCTATCTCTCCTTCTTTGTTGTCTATCTCACCCCCCAAACACAAACACTCTCTCTCCATGCTGAATTTTGTAGCTATGGTCAATCTTCATAAATAATGTTTTAGCCCTTCAAATATATGTTATGATAAACTTAATATATGTTATTCATGTAGATTTCAAAAGAGGAAGAATTATATTTTTAAAAAATAAAATTTTATTCTTCAAAATATCAAGTCATCACTCCAAGAAAATCATGTTAGCAAGCCCCAAAGGACGCATCTATTTAGCTTCATCCATTCACTATAAATAGGTCATTCAACTTCATCCATTGGGCAGAAATGCAGATCAATTCTGATGCTCATTTCGAATAATCTGAGGCACATTTCAGGCACATTTATGATCACTCGTCTTCTATTTTTGTGAAGTTAATTCTTTGTGGAAGATTGAGCTCCTGGACAAACTTATTCTCTATGGCAAACTGAGTTCTTGAGAAGACCTAATATCTGAGGGAAGCCAAGTTCATGAGAAGACCAAATTTCTGAGTCAAAAGGCCTTATTCCTGAGGCAGAGAGAATAGGATGAATTATGAGGCAAACAGATGGTTGAATTCTAAGAAGACTAGGCAGAATTGTTTGAGGAAAATATTGACTTTTCGAAGAGGGAAGTTTGACCAGGTGTAGCTATGGATATGGTAATAGTCAATTTGAATTAATATTCAACTTGATGTATCTCTGTTCATGAAATTAATGATTTCTCTAAGAAAAGGGTTGTCGGGATTTTTCCCATGTGGGTTTTCCCAAGGTAAATTATTGTGTCTCTTGTTTGGCTATCTCTTTATGATCTTACAGGAATTTTATTTATACTATTCCAATACTTTGTGTAATTTATTTATGATTAATTTGAATGAAAGAAAATATTACCTTAAAAAATCATCAGAAGTAATTATCTGTTTAGAATATCCTATGAAAATTCAACCTGGTATCATTGATTAAGTGAAAGAGAATCCTTAAAAGAAGTCTGTCTACTTCGAGTTATCTTCTAGGGCTTATTATGTCACCAACCCTAGAAAATGTAGTTCCATTTTGATTGTAAAAAGGATGAAAAACACTGATCTTCCATGTTTCTCTTGTTCCTAAAATAGAAAGCACGTGTGTCTCTAAGATAAAGTAGTAAAGGATAAAATCCCTAGCTATATCTTAGAAGGTTGAAGTTTAATTCTGTACTGAGATTCATATGCCTAGAAGAAAGTACTGTGATCAATTCTTAATCTTGTAATAATATTCAGAGAAGGCTAAAGCAAACTTGGAGAGGGCTAAAGTTTTAGTTTATGTTGAAGTTAGGTTGAAAGGCCTCAGTGCATTTCAATAGGCCGAAGAAGACTCAATTTTTGTTACAAAGGGTTAAGAAGGCCCTAGGGCTTGTTATAGTAGGCCGAAAATCCTTAGGAAGACTAAGGAGTCTCAAAAATATGATCTAAATTAATATGAATTTCCTCAGTCAATATAAAATCCAGCACAATGTCTTTTGTGCATAAAGTCGTCTAAGATTTGTTTGGTGGTTTGTAACTGATGGATTACAGAAGCCATTATATATTCAGGTTATGAAAAGAAACCCCTCTTAATAATAAGTTTGACTGATATTTCATGCACTACCATGTCAAAAATAAGAGATCTAAGCCTCTATGACTAAGGCATAGAAGTCTCAAGAAGCAATCAAAAATAAGTTTGATATTATCCTTGAAGAAGGATTGATGCTTTAGTTGAAGTGATGAAGATCTATTCTGGCCATCAAGAAAGCATGAGTATCTTTCCATGCATACACCTACAGTGATGAGTTAGACGAGTATAAGGGTTGTGATTTAATGCTTGGAATAAAAGGTATGTATCAACACTCAATTTATCTATAATGATCTAGATTGAGAGGTTTTACCATGGAAACTCTCTTATAAACTTTAGTTAGAGGAAATGATCACCAAATAGCCTTGAATATGCTTGGTTGAAAATAATTGTATCAAAGTTGATATGACTATCATCTACAGGCTTATTTAGATCATAGGAACATGTCTGATTTGTTGCCTTACATCAAGGGATCCTTGATGAAACCATCAAGGGAAGTTATGCTAACTATTGAAGGATTCCCATCACCTAGAATTTCAGTAATAAGAATCATATATAACCTTCAATCATGAAAAAATAACAGGATTGTAGCATGGAAGTCATTTCAAATGATAGAATTATAATTTTGGGTTATGGCAAGTGTTGTAGCGGCTACAACCGCCCTCCAAGCTTTTTCCTTAGCTTCGTTTTGGAGCCTCCCTGCCAACCATCCTAGCATCATGTCTTGCACCATCAAGTACATAAGCTTCATTGGTTTTTCAGCAGCTTGCGAGCCTGTCCATGATGGTTTGTTTCACTCCCCTTGCAGACTACCATTCTGGACTTGCGCCAATTGCTGGATGAGCAACTCCCTCAGAAAATTGCATAATTCTGGAGGGGAACCATCCTTCCCTCCAGAAATTGCGCAAATCTAATGGGCCTAGAAATTGCGAAATACAGTCAACAACCTTCCTCAAAGAAATTGCGCAATTTGGCCCAGCAGTGTAGCTTAGTCCAAAAATTGCGCAATTCTAGGCAGAAGTTAGCTACTCCTCCCAGAAATTACGCAATCCCTCTAGAAAACCAACCCATGTCCTCCCAAAAATTGTGCAAAAATCCTTCTCAGTCAAGCAAGCTGCTGCATGTGCCTTCAAGTTGACTAGTTCCACTTGGTACCCAACAACTTGACTTGAATGCAAGGGCTTCTTTTTCTTGAAATAGAAAAAAGCTACATGAAAAAGGCATCCCTAGATTTTAGGGATCTATTTTTAGCAGCTGAAGGTTACATGCAAAAGATTGTTTTAGAAACTTTCCTCCAAGTGTCACTTTTTCCTAGATTTGTGGCATGCGAGTCATGAGCCTCAAAATTATTTATTCGACACTTCATAGCTCATTCCTCACATCGATCTTGGAGCTCTGACATCCTGTGACACATCTAGGAGTTTTCGGCACATCCAACTCAACTATTTTCGGGTAAGTCTGCTTTACCTGTCTTTTGTAGCATTTCTGTCGCTTTTTATGTTTTGGCTTGTGTTAGTGTTTCCTGCTTGATTTCAGTGAATGCTTGTTTTCGTTTGCATGAACATTAGTCTGTACAAGCACCATTTTAGTTTTCATTTGCATCTCACTATTGTCGCATCCAGGACATTGTTTTGCACGAATAGTCGGCAATTTGGCAACTCGTTTCACACACATGGATGTTGTTCTATTTTCTGAATCTTGCAATCATTGTTTGCATGCATGATCATTCACTCCTTCTTACACTCAGTATCACCATGCATTCACATCTTCATATGCTTTCAGTTGTCCATCGGCGGGTCTCGGCAACCTTGGTTTAGAATCTACCTTTCCCGGATAACATTGCGTAATTTTGAGAGGGAAGGCTCTGCCTTCCTCCCAGAAAATGTGAGAATTTGGCCATACAGTGTCCTCTAGTCTTGCTTTGCACAATTCTAAGAGGCAACGTCTTCTGGCCCAGAAAATTACGCAATGCAATCCCTAGCCCTGCATCACTTGCCAATTGAAATTGTGCATTGTACAATCTTAGCACCTAGTTAGCCAATCTGGATTGTGCATTAGGTAATTCCAGTAGTCAACCAGTCCCCTGACAATTCAGACTACTTTTTTCATAGTTCCAATAGCCAGTCTACTGGCCTCCCAGTGAAAATTGTGCAATCCTTGCCAATAGTTCTTCGGGTTTGTTGCATGTCAGTCCTCAAGTTTGCTTTGGTTTTAACTAATAGATTTATTTCCATGCATGTTACCATGTCTCCAGATATAACAGGTGTTTGTCCATCTCTCAGCAGTTCAGGATCAATGGCCTCCAAGAGAGCAGGGTGAAAGGACACTGACGAAAGCGCAACTAGAGATGCAGTTAAGCGAGTGTCTACGAGTTTGCTAATTTACGAAGACACAAAGTTGATCATAGACAAAGTTGAAAACATTAAAATTGTGATTCTTTACCATTTGTTATATTTTCTGAAAGTGGAAAACATTAAAATCCATTTCCAGCGATGAGACGATTTGTATGATCCTTGTGGCGAAGGCCTCAGTGACCAAGTGATGGAATTGCATAAGTGGTCCCATGAATTGTACTATGATTGGGTAGAATAAAGTGCGATAAATTTGTTTTTTCCTATAGTTGGAGGAAGATGATGTAGTTTCTCTCTATATTGAATCAATAATTTTTTTATTTTTTTTTTCAAGAGGGGTGGAGGGTCAAAGTTAATAGTGGGTTATATTGGTGACCTGAGAGGCTTATTCTACAGCACAATGTGATGTGTAAAAATGTCCATTGGCCATTAAAATTGAAATTTTTCTTATATTGGCAAAAAAAAAAAAAATACAAAACATTTAAACAATGTAGGCTCATAAAAAAATTTGCACGTGAAGAAATTGGATTTGGATCCCTCTCCGCTCATGTTAGATATTTATTTAAAATAGATCTATGTTGATTTTATGGGATATCCAAGCTCAGTTATGTCTTACATAAAATATAATCACTTTTTATTTTTCATTGTAGTTTGTTATTTAGTAAAATGTTTAAAATGTTAATATGTTTATTGTTTTAGAAAATATGTATGTAACTATTAAGGAAGTTATTTATTTAATTTTAAGCTAAATTCCTTTTTATTTATTGGAATTTTGTGATATAATAAGTAAGATGTTATATTGATTGAATAAATTTATTTATTTATTTGGTGATTTTGGTCATTTTAAAATGAGAAATTTTCTAAAAATATATTTGATCAAATTTTACTCATCCTTGAAATTTGTTAAAATGATTATTAAATTTATGATTAGAAATTTTATTATATAAAATTATTTTACTATTTTTAATATGTATCTTGATTATTAAATTTATGAATTTTGAAGGAAAATAAGACAATTCTGCTATAATTATAAGCCTGGAAAGAAATGTTGCTTTCAAGCATGTGTTCCATGTCTTTGTCGACTAACTTGGACAGATTATTTTTTCATTTTGTTAGTAATTAAAGATAGCTTGGAGACTCTATGATATAATTACATGAATGTCATATATTCCCAACAACCTACAGTTCTCAAGTTCAGAAAAGGCTCAAGGAACAATTCTTTCAAGGATTTGGTTATTTTAGATCTATCAAGGATATGGAGAATCAAATTTCTTATTGTATACTTCATTTTTCTATGTCATGTATTAATTTCTTAATATTAAATAATAAAAACCTTACACCTTAAGAAATTTGATACCACTTGGTGATCGATACATCCTCGTTTATGATGTATTTATGCCAATTTATTTTTTAGATGTTGTCATATACATATATATACATAATAAACATTTTTTATTTAATTATTTTTTTGTCATGGAGAGATGTATATGAATAGGTTTTTTTAAGGTCATATAATGTTACATGATAACAACTCCATCCTATTATTGTTATAGTAAAGTTAACAATTTTTTCTTATTTTTAATTCTAATTCAAAAACATAAATTCTAACTCATATATATATATATATATATATATATATATATATATATATATATATATATATCTTAGAGAAAATTTGCATTTTTTAAATTATATTTTTTTGTTATTATTATTAGTGATATATGATAAAAATAACATTTTTTTATTTATAATTTTAATTCAAAGACATAAATTTAAAATTACTTTAAAAAATTTTGTATTTTTTTTAAACCAAAATGAGAATTTGGTACTATTCATATTATAGAAAAATACATCAAGTAGTATATAGCTATATCTTCAAAATTTCTTCTAAGTCTTCTTATCGAGAAAAACTACAAATTTTTCCAAAGGGACTCCAAACTGGAGAACAAAGAATGGGATTTTGTAGGTTTTTTGTAGGTATATACCTTACAAAACTAACCCACCAAAAACTAAAATTTACATGTTATACTATAATCCTTCATAATTGTGCAAGGTCAATCTATTTAGCTCTAAGGAATGGGAGAGGGCATGATTTGGCCATTGATTTTTAAATCTCTAATCTTAATTTACACCATTTCATTAGCGCATAAGTCAACATCTTTATTGAGATCACAAAGAAGATGGAAATATGCTATTGAACAGAACTCTTCCGCTACTTTTCTAATTATTTTCATAAGACTTTTAAACTTTTGTCACTCAAAGAGGAGTCCTTCTCCAAATGTAGACCTAGACCTTATCCTCTCTGTGGAGACTTTGTTGCTGACTAGTCTGCTCTCAGGGATGCAGTAGGATTGCACCATCTCTAGGGTAGATCGTGGATCTGGCCTACCACCAGTGAGGTTTGCCTATTCCCCACAGCACAACAAACCAATCAAAAAATATATGTCATCACGGTCAATAACTAGCTCCTGATATCCAATCCTGAACACTTTCTCGTGTTCATCCCAGCGCTGGATAATCCATCTCAATAAATCCTCCTACCCTTTCATCAGCTCCAACTTTGCATACTTCAGTGGACCGCAGGGGCGCAATGCAAGTGTTCATGCTGGATCGTTTTGCATCAGCAATTCCTGGCTATCATGGGCCCGTTCTCTCCATAGGCTAGTCATTATGGCCTGAAACCTGCACAAAATAACCCTAAAAATAGTTAAAATGGGGCAAAATGGCTTCAAGAATCCTTGCATGAGGTTTTTAATTGCACCCTTCCGCTCCAGCACTCCCCACAGTGGTACATAGTGAGGATTAATGCCCTCCAGTAGCTCATACAGAGCATTTAACTCTCCCTACAGGCCATCTGGAGGGCGTTACTACACAAACAGGGCTTTAGGGCACCTTAGATCTGAAAAATTCCACCCCTGAAACTATCAAGAAAGGTTAAGAAATGCATAGAGCAAGGTTTTAGCCTCTACCTGGGACTAACGGCACGTCGAATGGTCGCCCGGATCTCCTGCAATGGTCCGCAGAAAATCTGCTCCTCTTTAGCTCCAAAATGCTCTCACAAATCTCAAATAGTGAAAATGGTGAATGTGAAAGCTCAAAACATTTCCTTATATTTATTTTTGGAGACATGATTTTTTGAAATCATTAAATAGGAAGTAGTCCATTCTCCATGACTTTTTATCATGCATAAACCCATATGGATAGGAATTGCTGCTTTTTATACTTTTTTCCGTTTTCATAAAGTACCTTCAAGAATGAAAAGCAGTAAAAGCTGCATGCAATTCTCAAAAGAGCGCTTTTATTTTATGGGATATTTTTTTGCTCTAAAAAATTGAAAAATCCTCCAGTTTGTCATCATTGGGCTCGTTAAACACATACGACGATGGTCTGAGCAACTCTTTTTCCCTCTTTTTCCAGCTCATTAAACTGAAAAAGACCATTAGAGCATTCTTTTTAGGCACATTTTTCTTTCTCATTAAGCTGAAAAAACCCCGAGTTTTGTCTTTAGGCTCGTTAAACATTTATAAATATGACCCGAGCATTCTTTTAGGTACTTTTCTCGCTCGTTAAACTGAAAAATCCTGATTTTTTGTCATTGGGCTCGTTAAAAATATACGACAGCAACCAGAGCACTTGCTTTTTTGGGACCATTTCTCACTCTTAAAAATCGAAAAATCCCTGTGTTTTTCCCCTCCTTCGGGCTCGTTAAATCTACGAAGGAGGAATGAGCAATTCTTTTACCTCTTTTTCCTCGCTCACTAAACTGAAAAAGATACCTTGAGTTTTCTTCATTTGACTCGTTAAAATTTGATGAAGGTATTGAGTTTGTCATCGCGTGACTCATTAAAAACTCACGACGAAAAATGATTTTAGTTCGTCTCCTAGTACACGTAACAAAATGAGGTCAACATCTATTGAACATAGGTTTCTCTTTATCCTGATTCAATAGATTAACTCACGAAAAAGTAACCGATCCGGATATACTATTAACCTTTTGTTGCACCTGGTTAACAACTATGACAAAGGGACCACCATGGAGTCATTCTTTACGATCTTTTCAGAATCTCTAAATATGAAAAGACCACCGAGTTGTCTAGTATGGACTCATTAAACTACACAAGCAAGATATAGAGTCGCTCTTTTTACGATCCTTTTTAGACTCTCAAAACATGAAAAGATCGATGAGTTTGCCTATCTAGACTCATTAAACTAATCAGATAGGGCATAGAGTCGCTCTTTTTCGCAGTCCTTTTCAGACTCTTAAAATATGAAAAGATCAATGAGTTTACCCATCTGGACTCACTAAATTAATCAGATGGGGAAAGTAGACAATACAATTGCATTCAGTATTAGAAAGTGTGGTTTTGCAGTAGTCGTTCGCTTGAACATGGCACTCCCTTAGATAAACCTCCCTTGTGACGACCTCTCAATATGAATCCTACCATCCTATGAGTTTAGCCTAAATACCTCGATGTTCTTACATCTCTGTATCCTAAGACTCTTTGGTGTTCATGAGTCTAGTGTTGCATGGTTAAAACCATTGTCGTGCCTTCTATTGTTCAAGTGTTAACCTTTTGTTTCCTCCATCAACCCATCAAGCATATCCTTTCATCATGCCCTTTGTTGTTTAGACCCAATGCTCAAAGATTCCTCAAAAGACAAATCATTCTTGTCCCGTTTTGTGTCGATTGATGTAGGACACATTATTGCCTACCTTTCGTTAGGTATCTTCCTATCAACTTCAACACTCTATCTAGGAAGACAACCCAAAAACACATTCAGTGCCTTGGTTCTTGTAGACATTAGTGGTAGGTTGCCTTGTGTTTGATCAGGGGTTCTCATTATTGGCTCTTGGTTAAGCGATTCTATGAGTGTTTGACAACAAAAACATCTTTCACACTCGTTAGATTGTACTGTGCATCTTGGAGACCATCACCATTATTGGTGGCCTTCCTCGCATCTGTTAACAGTCTCCATTATTGACTGGTAATCAGATGATTTTGTGCATGTTCGACATCAACACAACTATTCACATGTATCAATCTATGTTGTTCAGTGAAGCGGGAATCAAGACCTTGGGTAGAGGCTTACATCACTCAGCCTTGTTTCCTCTCCCAAGTTGAGTATATTGTTTTTTGGAGATAGCTCATCAGAATGATTCTATTATGACACCAGATCTGCATTGTGCTTATCGGTGGCCAACATTGTCATATCTCTTTTATGAGAAAATCACTCTGACATAGCTACTAAGCATGGGAATGCCTGACTTAGGACATGATTTTAGTATTTTTATATATGTGTGTTGTATCAGGTTTCCCGTACCACCCAAAGCTCCAATCCTCTATCTCTTTTTGTCGAAGAAGGAAAATTACAGTTAAGTAAAGTATTTCAGCCATCGTCGCAGCCTTGATCTCATACTTTAGGGGGCATCTGTTATACAGAAAATTGACCTCCTCATCAACTTAGAGGGGAAAGACATGATAGTTGAAGCAAATACCAAGATCACATGCCTTGTTTCCACACTAACGTTGGCTATGCACTGACAACCTACTTTATAAAGATTCTCTGCAATCCTAAGGGTGTGTTAGTAACCCAACTAACTCGAGTTGCTAGTTAGGGAATAGCGTTAGTGGATCCTACTGAAGTTATAAGGGTCAAAGGAATGAATTGACTCATAGATATCTAGATATTTGTTGCTAAATTCACTCAACGAAAACAAGGAAACATCCAGATTCGACCTATTTGGAGGATTTCTAATCCTAATGAAGGAGGCAAATGGGAAAGAGCTAAAAAGCATGGCAACTTCATTGCTTTTACCCTAGGGAACTCAAGGGGGAACTTGGCAACCCTAACTCAATTGCTACATAAGCAAAGTTAGGGCTATGGTGATAAAGGTCATATCATTTGAGAGGATAGCATACTTGATTATTGAGCATCATCTCAAATAATAAGAAGTTGGTAAGAAGAGAGAGAGAGAGAGAGAGAGAGAGAGAGAGAGAGAAGCTGGAGGGGTAAGCGAAGGTTGATGCAATAGATGTGTTGGCTTATTTGGGCCTAACCCAAGTTTGAAAGTGTTTTAGCCAAACAAATCCCACACTACCAGCCCTTTTGGCAACAATTCATGGAGTGCGGACTGAAGTCTCACCTGAGGTAGTATGGGAGGGTTCTAGAAATAGGTTTCCACACCCTGGGGATGTCTTGATGAGGATTGGAAGGTCGCGAACTGATCTGCACACTTGGCTACTCTGCACATCTGTTTGGCCTTTGTGTAGCTCGGTGATGAGGCACTTCTTAGATTCTTATTATTAATGTGTTTATTACAGATCTGATCTAATTCTTAAGGTATTTAATCAAGCATTCAACAATTATAACCAGTGTGTGCACCCATAAATCTTACAGATATGAATAAACTCAGAACATAAGCATAAACATATAGATCTGCAACCAAATGCACAATAATTTAGAAACACTTGTCTTTATTAATCTTCTGTTTAGTACAATCAGTTCCACCCTACACACTCCAGGGGTCCGCGCACACAACTGTGTACTCTACCAGGCCTCTGCGCACACAGCTGCAGGGCCTACTTTAACTACTACCACCCACCACTTGGACTTACAAACTCACAACAAATATTGCATTCAAAAACCCATAATACATCAGATCTTAACCAAAAGCTACCTTTTATCCTTAGAACTTTGCTCTATTTATACCTTCCATGGTCCACAGACCATGGGCAAGCTGATTCGCTTTCTATTGTTTTACATTATTTTCGGGCAGACAACCCTTGACTCAACCTATTACAGTTCATGCTTCGTGCACTTCGCATAAGTTTTAAAATATCATTACCCTAAATTGTGGGCTTTAAGCCCCAAAACTGTTACGCGGGGGATCCGCTACCCAACAGACCCCCAACACAATCATCGTGACTCGTCCCGAGTCACTCATCGGTGCGGTGAGACGCGCTGCCAAGGTGTTGTGGTTCACCATCCCTGCGAATGACGCACTACATTTTGTTGCTCCATCCTTGCTTCTTGTAGAACTCCTTCAAGCTCCTGCTCCATTGCCTCTACTAACTTGCTCTACCGATGATGCTAATTTTTCTCTGCTCGGTTAACACAAAGCGACCCCTCATAGGATTTTATCTCTAGTTGGAGTGCCAAAGGTGGGAATTCTTTGTGCCAAAGCAGTAAGTTTCCAATTTCTGGTCCAATATATGCACTGTCTTGTGCAGCTTGTGTTGCATTTCTGCAAGACATATGTTGTTGTCCGCGAGATCCCAATCTTCAAGGTGCATCAGAAATGAACTCTTAACTGCAATTCCATCATTTGTCTAAAGATTCACCATCTTTCCCTTATCTTTCATAGGTCGCCTGCCAGCCCGTGGTTTAGGCAACGACATCCGGACCGGTCCTGCTACTTGTATGAGAATTTCCAATGCATCCCCCACCGTCGATGTTGAGCTCAGTGTGGTGTCCACGGTCGTCGACATCACACTATCTAGAAGGTCCTGTATCTCTTTTTGGCTATAATAAAACCCCCAGGCTTACTCCTTGAGCGCTGATGTTCAACAGTTCCATACCGATTGGAAGACACAATAGCTTACTTCTCCAGACACCATAGATTGTTTGGTGAATGCCCCACTGTGATTTATATGCTTGTTGAAATTCAAATTCAGTCGTTCCCTCCTTTTCTGGTGCATTAACGTAAGAGTTACGGTAGATCATTCCGAATCTAGCTCGTACTTTGTATCTTAATTGCCCACCGCCCGTACCTTTTTGTTGTAATTCAAACATCTTGTCATGAACAGTGATAGCAACAGTCACTTCTGTGTTTAGCCACACAACAATGTAGCCCCTTCTATGCAACCACAATGTTTGTGACATACTGATTCGCGCGTGCCCCTATTGTCATGTAGCCCCCTAGAAGACTGTTTTATCATACCACGCTCTGTTTCAACTATCAGGAGTGGTGAGATTGTGCTTCAGTCGATTAGTTAGGTAGCTGGCCCACTCATGTAGAGCTTCAAATGACTGCCATTTACTCTTCCTGGGAAGGGCTCTCCATTAAGCTTGTCGAGCTGGACCGCGCCTCCATTTGTGACTTCTTTGACTACGTATGCTCCCAACCAATGCATTCGAAGCTTTCCAGGGAATTTCTTGAACTTGTTGTCATATAGTAATACTAGATCATTTTCTTTCAATGTCGCAACTTGATATGGTGATCATGCCAAGATTTTTCTTGCTACTTCTGTACCTGCTAATGGAATCCTGCCAGAAACCGTTCCTCCTCACTCTCTTCCAATTGCTCAAGCATCTCTTCCAAGGCACCGCGGTTTTCCATGCCTGTCATTGTTGCTATTCACAAACTAGGTACAATGTATTTGTCTTCCGTGCCGTAGACTAACCAAAAAGGTGTCTGACCTATCAACTTCTTGCATGTGGTTTGGTATGCCCATAGCACAGTAGGTATGCGCAAAGCCCAATCGTTTCGCTGCGCATTACATACTTTGGTCAATGCAGTCTCCAAAATCTTGTTGAAAGCTTCGACAATCCCATTCGCTTGCGGATGTTATGATTTACTTTGCTGATGATATATATGGAATTCCTTAGTGAGTGAGCTAATAGTTTCATTTAGGAAGTGCATTCCACAGTCGCTCATTATAATTTTCAAGCATCCCAACCATGTCAACAAATGATCGAACAAAAATTTCGTAGCTGTAGCGGCAGTGCAGTCCTTAACTGATTATGCTTTTGCCCATCAAGTCAAGTATTCTATCACGGTGATGATATAGTGCACACCCATCTTTCCTTCAGGTGTGATAGGCCCTACAAAGTCGATCACCCATTTTTCAAACGGTTGCAACAACATCTGTGGATTGAGTGGCATTTCATCCAATTGTGATGGTTTCCCAATCCGTTGACATACGTCATAGGCTCAACAGTACGCTTTCGAGTCTTGATGTAAGGTTGGCCACCATAGTCCAGCGCGAAGAATCTTCTGTGCTATTGCGCATCCCTCATAATGTCCTCCTACAGCCCCCTCATGTGCTTCTGCAAGGATCTGTCCTTGCTCAAATTCAAGTACATATCTTCGTAATATTTCATCTTTTCCCATTTTGTAGAGGTGCCCTACAATAACAGCAAAATCTGCTGCACATATCACCAGTTCTTTCCTCTGCTGAACTGAATATCCCTGCGGCATAGTCCCTGTGGTTAATAAGTGGATTATATCCTCGAAGTGGTCGTCCGCGACACGCATTGCATAGAGTTGTGCATCGGGTAGTCCTTCCTCCAAATTTGTTGGCTCCTTACAGTTCTCAATTCGCGAGAGGTGATCTAGACCTATGTTTAGGCATCTCGGCTTCACAATGACCTCGAAGTCATATTCTTGAAATAGTAACAACCATCTACAAATACGCCCCCCCAACACAGGCTTATTCACTAAGTATTTCAACGCAGAATGATTAGTATACATCTTAAAGTGCCTGCCCAGTAGATAGTGGCAGTATTTCTGGAGTGTGTATACCATCGCCAATCCTTCACGCTCGGTAGTAGAATAGTTCTTTTCCACTTTGGATAATCGTCGACTTGCAAACGCAATTGGGTGATCAATGCCTTCCGCGCCTTCCTGCGTGAGTAAAACACCCAACACAATACACGACACATCGACATGTACATGAAATTCAATGTCCCATTTTGGAAAAACCAAAATGGGGGCGGACACCATTTTTTCCTTGAGAATCTCCAGAATTTTCTTACAATCATCATTCCAACAATATGTAGCATCTTTTTTCAACAGTTGTTCCATTGGTGCCGTGATTTGTGCATAGCCCTTAATAAACTTGCGATAGTGGCCAGTGTGTCCCAACGTGGTGCAGAGTTGTTTGACACTGCGTGACGCTTGTAGATTGAGTATGACAGCAATCTTTGCGGGATCCACCATCAAGCCTTGTCTTCAAACCACATGGCCAAGCAAATTTCCAAAGGGGACGAGGAATGTGCACTTCTTAAGATTCAGTGCAATTTGGTGTCGTCGCCAAGTATCCAACATCAACCGTAAGCTCGCTATATGTTTCTTGACTAGCCCAAATACAATCTAATCGTCAAAGTAAACTTCCAAAAATTTATGGATGAATTCCTTGAATGCGGCTACTACTACGCGTGAAAATATCATTGTTGCGTTCTTCAACCCAAACGGCATAACAGTGTACTGAAAACATCCCCATTCGGTTGCGAAGGTCATCTTGCTTCTATCTTCCGGTGCAATCTTGATCTAATGGTACCCTGAGAACCCATCCATGAATGAGTACACTTCCTGTCCACCAACATTCTCTAGGACTTCATCCGTAAATGATGTCGGGAATGGATAATGAACATACGCATCATTCAGCTTTCGGAGGTCCACGCAGATTTGGATTTGGCCCTTCTGTTTTTTCTCCTGCACTATCATAGGACTCACCCAGTCAGACTCCTCCACTGGTTCAATAATTCCTGTTACTAGCATTTTGTCCAATTCTTCATGGACCTTTTCCTTATACTTCGGATTCAAATGGTAAGGACGCTGCTTAACTGGCTTTGCATCCAGTTTTAGAGTTATCTTCATCATTCCTAGGTCATCAAGGATGCCTTTAAACTCCGTGATTTTGGTCGGGAATAAGTCTTGATATTCGTGAAGTAACTCAACAACCTTATCTACCGTGGTGTCATCCCAATAGACCCAAGCGTCACGTAGTTCAAATCCTCATCTATACCAATGTTTACCTGCTTTTTTTTCAGTGATGCAGTGATGTCGAGGTCCTCGATCAATGGTCCGCGAACTTCACGACTTCCATCTGTTTCCAAAATATTGATGTTTCGGGGGTCCTCATCATCATCTTCCACTTATACGTTGTAACATTCTAGGGCATAGCTTAACTGATGTGACCATACTGGTTGCACTATCTATTTTGGTTCCTATGGTATTTTGAAAATGGCAGCTTTCACAACTTGCAGCGCACCGTCAACAGTATCCATCCATTGGTCCTCAAATAAGAATGTTAATAAAAATCCTTCACATAAGATATCCCATTCGCCTATACCATGTCGGATTTCTGTCTTAGTATAAGAGTTCCCTGGGATGACATCCAGGGTATGATAAAATAAGTGTACCTACTCTAGCTGGGGTTCTTCTCCATAGGCTTTATTTGATTTTGTGAGGTGCACACGTGGGTCATCACGTCCATCATATTTCTCGGTTATTCGTAGTTCTAACTTCCCAAACCTTATCTGCATCATCCTTCTGTAGCCACGCCAGTTTTTAAAGGCTCCTTCATGTGTTCCCCACCAGTGCATAGGCGTTGCGTGCAGTGCCCACATTAATGCATCGAACCTCAGGTGCTCTGGTACTACGCTCTCAAACTTGTTCAAGAATTCATCCATCACTGTCAACCGATCATACGTCAGTAGATCTCGATCCTGAGCTTTTACGCAACGAAGTGATTTAGTCATCATATTATAGTTTAACATTGTTACTTGGCTCAACCGATTGTGTCAGTGTTCGTCTTCTTCTTCTGAATCCAAGGGGCAGGCATCTGCATGCTCCCACGGTATTCGCCCCTCCGCAGTCAGATTTACCCAATCCTGATCTCACGTAGTTATTTTTTAGATATAATCCAAGTCATCATTGCTCCCATCGTCACGTACGGGTTTAGTGTAGCGTGCTCCTTCAGCTGGATCTAACGGAATAAGTACGCGTAGGGACTTTTTCTCAAATATCATCTTCATCTTCTTTAAGTTTATGACTCCATTCATATCTATGGCCCAGTCTATTCCTAGCAACGTGAGGTAAGGGTTGCTATCATCCACAATTTCTATTACCTCAAAGTCCATTTTTGTGCTCGCGCCTTCTATATCCACTGTTACTCCTTTCAATCTCCCCATGGGCAAGACCTTTTGTTGGTTCGCCATCTGTAATTGAATAGGAGACCACTATAATGTAGCCATACCCATGTGTTCCCATGTCTGTTTAGGTAGCATATTTTCATCCAAACCCAAGTCCAGGATGACCTAATCCATTTCAAAGTCGCCAATCTACGCCGTCAATCGCATTTCCTGCCCGATGCGCAAAGCATGCCTTCCAAGTTTGCAGACCACGCGCGGTTCACCTGTCCCTGCACACCTGTTTATCATCTCTTGTAATCCCTTAACTGTCTTATTGTCACGTAGAAGCTTTATACATGTCTCTAAAAAGGTAGTTAGCATAGAGGGATCCATTTCCAACTCAGGTTGATCCTTACTACCTGAAGTAGAGACCTCCGCGAAGCTCTTCTTAGCTTCAATAAATGTCTCCTTTGTGCATTCCAAGTCGAACTCAGGTTGCTTTGTAGGGGTCTTGCGAACCCATGTATTTTCTTCAGGTTGTTTCCCTTTATCTTCCCCTATGGCTGTGCCACTTCTGAGCATCATGTTCACGTTGGAGTCTTCTTCGCGTGGCTCAAACCTCCTCATTTGGACGTTTTGCATTGGCGTAGGCTGTGCTACCCTTTTCTCATGTATCTGAGCTATCAGCCTGGGACAGTCTATCATTTCATGATAAAACTACTCATAGTATGAACAAAATATTCTAGTTGGGTTGGTACAGTCACGCGCATAGTGCTCAGGTCCTCCACAATTGTAGCAGATTAACTGTCCATGGCCTCATCCAAGTCCCATTCCTCCACGTCCCATCCTCACCCCTGAAACCCACCACGTGCTATTGCTGTGGCTAGATCCTGACCTTTTGCCTCAGTTTGCATCCTCTAGGTAGGTGTTCGATCCATCAAAAATTCATAACTCCGACATTCTCGTTCATCGTGGCCCACCGATCTACAAAAATTGAAAACTAGTTGCCGGGGGGGTTCTGTGTAAGCTTCTGTAATAGATGACAGTTGTCTATCATGTGCTTTCCTCCCACCTGACAGATTGGGCACCAGAGTGCCGATGCTGCACGTGGTCCTGCCTACACCTCTGTTCTCAACGACATTGGCCCCCCCTTGCCGAATAGTTCGTGAATATCAGACAATGATCCTTATTGTGGCCCTGGCTTCTACTTTTTTATGCACCACACTTCTTCTCACACTTTTGGCTAGGAAACCCTATTCTATTTCAAACTCTGCATCTCCAAGCATAGGTTTTGTAGTTGTACGTGGATCTGCTGGGCTCCCAACCCAGGATCCTGTATCAGAGTTTCATGCAACCTCATCACTGTTTCCAATGCTTCTACCTGGGTTGAAATCTTCTACTATGATAGTGTCGTCCTCAGATGTGGTGTCAAAGATGCCACAAACCACGCACAGTGATCCGCATCCTTCAGAATCATGTTAGCCTCATGGATCATGCTCTTCAGTCTTTAATCTAGATCCCAGGGGGTTTCGCCTGGCAGCATCGCGATCCTTTTGAATCTAATGATCAACTGCGTCTCTGATTTCAGCGGGCTAAATTCTTTGTTTAATGCAATCTAGATTTCTACTATTCCAACATTCAGATGATCATTCAAGTGCTTAATATACCAAGTCAGCGCGTGATCCTGCAGTGCACTTACCAAGGTGGCCTTCTTAATGTTATCATCTGTAACTCCGTGCGCTTCCCATACTGCTCTTACTACAAACCAAAACTGATCAAGATCTTTGCTCCCTACCACTTTGAATACAAGCAACTTAATTGCACTCGTCATGCTAAACCGCTGGTTTGGTGGAGGTGGCATGGGCAAAGATGGGGGTGAAGAAGGTGATGGGAGCGGTGGCGTTAGCGGAGATGATATCTGTGGAAAGCGCTGCTTGATCAAACTGACCGCACTCCTCGGAGAGACCTAAACATGTTCTTTGCCACTTGCTCATAGTGGTGAAATTAAAGGATTGTTTCCTAACCATTCGATACCTTTGTAGGTATTTCTGCTCCGCATCGTTCCACTCATTAATGGATTTGCATCACTCGTTTTTCACATAACAGCATCTTAATCTAGGTATTCAGGGATTTGATGTACCTACCTTGCTGTCCCTTGAGAAAACTTCACTCTGCTTCGCTGTAGCTCATGGTTGTGTCTATCGCAAACTCAGTGATAAACCCTCCTATTATCTGATCCAACCAATGATGTACTGCCCTTGCAATTTTATCGTATGATGCCTCTAGCCTACACACCAACTATGGCATCCACACTATGGGTTGATCAAGCTTGCACCTTCCCTGGCTGTCTGCTAGCTGCACAATCCACTCATACAATTTTGATGAGAAATATGTGAAGAAGATCTCGTGGATTTCCATGTATATGTAACGATCCAGCCACCTCTTCTTAGATATCTGTGGGGTTTTGTTTTCCTGCACCATGAACTCGTGAAGCTTCTGATCCAACCAATCTTCAATCTCTTTCTTCGTAGGGTTCCAGCATTCTGACATCAAACATCCCCTAGGCAGATCCCGGGTCCCAGCAATGGAACCATTTGTTGGCTTATTGGGGCCTGACCCAGGTTCAAAATTGTTTTAGCCAAACAAATCCCACACTACCAACCCTTCAGAAACAATCCGCGAAGTGCCGACTGAAGTCTCACCCGAGGTAGTATGGGAAGGTGTTGTAACCAGGTTTTCACACCCTGATCCGGGTTTTAAACAGGAACGCAACAAATTACAGAGATAACCATAAATACAGAGATGCGATAACCATAAAAATAGAGATGCAGCGGAAATAATACTTCATTTCATTACTGTAAAATATTGAAATATGCTTACAAACAGAAATGGAAAGAAACTAGCTAGGGCGATGGTAGCTTATCTCTGAGAAGAGATGTGGCGGCTACATGCCTCTGAACTGTTCCGAACTGAGTTACAATGAGGCTCGAAGGCCTATTTATTGTTGAGAAACAATGGAAAACCCTTCACATCCCGAAACCTAACCCTAGAAGATGAAACACCAAATTGTGGGCCCCGTTTGGGTAAATTGGTACATCAATTTCCCGAGGTCGTAACTTTGGCATACGATCTCCGTTTGACGCGCACGATAGCTCGTTAGAAAGATCTATCCGAGTACTACCACTTTGGGAGGCAAACATCGGTCCATCGACCCATGTTGCCCCAGAATCCCAAAAAAACGTCGTTTAGGGCCTCAAAACGGCTCCGGAAGTTCAGGACCCGAAAAACTGCTAAAAATAGTAAACTGTGATACAATTTAGGAAACTGAAAAGACTGAAAGAGATAGTTGTGGGGGTCCAAATGGTTTGGTGTGGCCACCAACATCCACCTGGATCATTCCTCCCCCCTTAGGAAGCAATGGTCCCCATTGCGTTGAGTTCCTCCATCTACTGAACTTGTCCTGCAATCTCTGATGTGTCCAGTGATGGTGGGAAGCATGGTCGACGATGGTCCACATTGAACACTCGGTGCAAGCGAAGGAATGGAGGAACGCTGTGCTTGAAAGCATTGTTTCCCGTAGCCTTGGTACCAGTGTAAGGACCATGTCGGAGTGGTCTGAGTTTCTGATGGGTTCTGGTAAGGCGTTCTCTGCATATGCAACCAGACTTTGTCGCCCACTTGAAGCTTGTGTGGTACCCCTGTGCGTGAGGAGAAGTTGTTCCTGTGTTCTGTCATGACCGTATCCCCTTGCTGCTGCTGCTGCGTGGAGGAACCCTTTGCAGGGGTCATGGATGTAACAACGATCTTCCCCTTACTTTGGAGTGAACCAGACAAATGAATTTCCTGGTCTGTGATATGAGCTTGCTACCTTTCTTGGTAGTAATCAAAGATGTGGCGGTAGGTGGGGCTACCTCCGGTATCCTGTATAATGAATTATTCAAAGAAAATAATGACAGCACGAGGCCCGGACTCATACACAGCATGTCCTCCTCCACAAGTATGGCTGGCCTAATAATACATCACAAACATCCAGAGGTGTAACATCACATAATACCTCGTCGGTGAAGGGCTTGATGTTGTAGGGAAGGCGGCACTGCTGGCGAACTTTGAGATCTCGTCCTTCATGAAGCCACCCGATACTGTATGGCTGCGGGTGTGGTGTAGTCGGTAGGCCCAACCGCTTCACGACCTCTGCTGAAACCAGGTTCTTTTGGCTACCACTGTCGACAATGAATCACAGCGGTGAACCCTTCACCCACATCTGTGAGTGGAAAAGACGCTCTCCCTCCTCTGGATCTTCGGGCTCATTTTTCTTGATCTTGGCGGTGGCAACAGTGGCACTGGGATCCGCATCAATGATCTGCTTCCCTTTGCCATTCCCCTTGTCGGGTTCTGGCTCAGGGTCAGAACATGCATCTGATTCGGAAGCCTTCAGCTCGGCCACCAATGACTGCTTGGTCCGACACTCACTTGTGTTATGAGTGGGACTCTTGTGGAACTCACACCACTTTCCCGTGTCCTTCTTCGGCTTCGTGGTGTTGTTCTTTTCTTGCGGCTTCGACGGGTTGTCTTGGGTCACCCCGCCTTGGCTTTGTTCTTTGGGCTTCGGATTTGTAGATCCAAAGTCTCGCTTCTTCTGTTTGAACTTTTGCTCTATTTTGACAGCGTATCGGTATGCTGTGCCGAGTGAGGGGATGTTCAAGAATCCCATCTCTTCCTGGATGTATCTGTGCAGGCAGCCGCGGTATTTGAGTACCAGATGAAACTCAGAATCTTTGATACCCAACTGTGTGCGAAGGGTATGAAAAATGTTTGTGAACTCCAGCACATCTTGGTCTCGTCCCTGCCGCAGTGTGGTCCATTTGATGTATTTGTCCTCATAGCTCCCGACAGGGTAGTACTGCTCCTTGATGGCATCACGGAAGTCATTCCAAGTGGGTGCGGCTGAAAATAGTGAGCCTGTACTTTCATCCTTCTGCTCGCAGTAGGTTTCCCACCAGTCCTTGACGTGGGGGGCTGCTTTGAGAAGAGCAAAAACAATCTTTTCCCGACTTGAAAATTCGTGAACAGAAAAATACCCATCTAGTAGATTTAACCATTTATCTACTGCATCTGCGTCTATTTGACCATCGAAGATGGGGATTTCAAAATTAACTTGTACCTTGAAGGGCATGGCATTTCCAAAGTTGTTGCTGGAAGCCGATGCGTCGCTTTTGGGTAGTCGCTGAAGGATCTGCGCAAAGCTATCCATCATCGCGTTCCTTTGCCGCTCGAGCGCTTCTTCGAGCAAGATTTTGATAGGATCTCATGCTCCCTCGTCTTTCTTCTCATCCGCCATGGGAGGCCGTCGAGATTTTCGAGGCCGGTCTTGCAAAGGTTCGACCAGTTCAAGCCCTAACTCCTTATATCCCGACCTCGTTGGGGACATGCAAAGAAAAACAGAGAAAAAAAGCAGACCGCTCTGATACCACTGATCCGGGTTTTAAACAGGAACGCAACAAATTACAGAGATAACCATAAATACAGAGATGCGATAACCATAAAAATAGAGATGCAGCGGAAATAATACTTCATTTCATTACTGTAAAATATTGAAATATGCTTACAAACAGAAATGGAAAGAAACCAGCTAGGGCGATGGTAGCTTATCTCTGAGAAGAGATGTGGCGGCTACATGCCTCTGAACTGTTCCGAACTGAGTTACAATGAGGCTCGAAGGCCTATTTATTGTTGAGAAACAATGGAAAACCCTTCACATCCCGAAACCTAACCCTAGAAGATGAAACGCCAAATTGTGGGCCCCGTTTGGGTAAATTGGTACATCAATTTCCCGGGGTCGTAACTTTGGCATATGATCTCCGTTTGACGCGCACGATAGCTCGTTAGAAAGATCTATCCGAGTACTACCACTTTGGGAGGCAACATCGGTCCATGGACCCATGTTGCCCCAGAATCCCCAAAAAAAACGTCGTTTAGGGCCTCAAAACGGCTCCGGAAGTTCAGGACCCGAAAAACTGCTAAAAATAGTAAACTGTGATACAATTTAGGAAACTGAAAAGACTGAAAGAGACAGTTGTGGGGGTCCAAATGGGTTGGTGGGTGGCCACCAACATCCACCTGGATCACACCCTAGGGATGTCTTGATGAGGACTGCAAGGTCGCGAACTGATCTGCGCACTCGCACTACTCTGCACAGTTGTCTGGCCTTCGCGTAGTTCAGTGATGAGGAAATTCTTAGATTCTTATTATTAATGTGTTTATTATAGATCTTATCTAATTCTTAAGGTCTTTAATCAAGAATTCAACAGATTTAACCAGTGCGTGCACCCATAAATCTTACAGATATGCATAAACTCAGAACATAAGCATAAACATATAGATCTGCGACCAAATGCACAATAATTCAGAAATGCTTGTCTTTATTAATCTTCTATTCAGTACAAACAGTTCCACCCTGCGCACTCAACTGCGGGGGTCCACGCACACAACTGCGGACTGTACCAGGCCTCTACGCACATAGTTACAAAGCCTACTCTAACTACTACCACCCACGACTCGGACTTACAGACTCAGAGTGAATATTGCATTCACAAACCCATAATACATCAGATCTTAACCAAAAGCTACCTTCTATCCTTAGAACTTTTCTCTATTTATACCTTCCCATGGTCCGCGGACCATGGGTAGGCCAACTCACTTTCTCTTATTTTACATTATTTTCGGGCGGACAACCCTTTGACTCGACCTATTACAGTTCGTGCTCCACACACTTCGCGGAACTTTTACAATATCATTACCCTAAATTGTGGGCTTTAACCCCCAAAACCATTACGCAGGGTATCCGCTACCCAACAAGATGGTTGTAATCACTCTTCTGACATTAATATAGAACTACAGTTGTACTGTCTACTCTGTGGTGTTGGTACTATCATTCATTCATTTATTTGTCCAATACCTTTTAGCATGAGTAGCTTAGTTTAAGTTATGTGTAACTAGATGTTCTTTTATGTATTCATGTATTAGTTATCAGAGTTGTATGTTGTGATTATCCTTGTCTCTTCTATGTGCAGGGCTTGATCTGGAGCCGACGCACGGGACTTCCACCTAGCTGCATTGCGCTCTCCAGTAAATCTACATAGAGGCTTGAGGTAATCTATTTGTCCCACTTTGATAGTAAGTTATTGTTTATGAACATGGATGTAACTTTGTGACTGCTGCAGATAATCTTACAGTCTACCAAAGGTCCTTGGAAGACCTTTGAGGGTATATTCATTCTCCATAAGTCATGCATTTTATCCTATAGCATACTATCTCCATCTCTCTACTGAACTATTGAAGAATATAAGAAGAATTTATCAAGGGCCTCCACACACATTGGGTTTTGTCCCTGGCTCGTGCCACATATTGTTTCCTCTTGCCTTGTCTTATCTTCTATTGTTTATGTTTACGTTCTATCTACATTTTACTATCATGTTGATGTGTTTGCTAATCTGGATATTGATATTGGGCTAACAAGAAAATTGAAGTAAATTGCTCTTCAGCATAGAACATACCAAAATTAACACCGAATCATGAGATGCCTTGTAATTGCACCATGGGAATGGATAATCTTGAAATCTATCTGCAAAACATGAAAATTGGACTTCGTTTTAGTTAAAAGGAAAGAAAACTTGTCTAGCGTTATAAGTTCAAATAAGACCTTTAAGGATGTGACACATACATTGTTAAAATTGGCAACTAGGGCCAAAATCTATGTGGGTCATCTTATTAATGGTAGTTGATATTTTTCTTGGATCCCTTTTATCGAGAGGTGTAGGATCGATCTAAATATCATTCGATTTAGATAAGTATTCATGGAGATATGAATTTATTTGTGTTATGGGACAATTCGTCAAGGTTGGCCAGCAACCAAATAAACCCCACATGTGCTCAATGTTTTAGTATAAATATATGTGCCTTGAAATTCATTTGGGCACACTCACCTAGGATCTCTTCCTCTCTAGTTGTCTTTGGGTTTAGTAGGAGAAGAGATCCTAAGGGATAAAGTTGCCCTAATGGAGAAAGGTTCTACGCTATCTAGAGGAACTGCCCTAGGCTCTATGTTGCCCTAATGAAGAAGCCCTAATCAGCCTTAACGCAATCATGGAGGAGACTACTATAGCGCAGAAAGGAGAAGTTCTAACTGCCCTCAACGTTGGTCTAGAAGAGACCTAAGCTGCTGTCCTAAAGAAGAGACCTAGCCCTAGTCACAGATCTAAATGAAGCCACAAACAAGCCCTAGCCAGAGTCATGATAGAAGCCCTAGCTGTAGGTGGAAAGGACACTCAGCCGCATATGGTGGGGAGCTCTAGCAACAGTTAAGGTAGAGGTATGGCTGTAGTTAAATGAGACCTAAATCTACAGTTAAAGGAGGCCTAAATCTACAATTAGAGGAGGCCTAAGTCCGCAGTAAAGAGAGGCTAGATTCATAGCAATTGAGGAGGCATATACGCAGCTAGAAAAGGAAACCTAGCCATGTAAGAAGGACCCTATATGTGTTGTAGGTGACAACATGGAAATCTATGTGCATTGTAGGTGAAAACATGGAAATCTATGTGTGCTGTAGGTGACAACATGGAAATCTATGTGTGTTGTAGGTGACAGCATGGAAATCTACGTGTGCTATAGGTGACAGCATGGAAATCTATGTGTGCTATAGATGACATAATGGAAATCTATGTGTTGTAGGTGTTGCAGTGGGACAACAATATAGCTGTACATGATGCAATACATGGACAAAAAGTACATGAAACAGTGCATGGAGCAGCAAGGTACAACATGTCTAGAGGGGACAACTAGTGCATGGAGTAGCAAGGTACAACATATCTAGATGGGACAACTAGTACATGGAGCAACAAGGTACAACATGTCTAGATGGGACAACTAGTACATGGAGCAGAAAGGTACAACATGTCTAAATGGGATAGCTAGTACATGGTGCAGAAAAGTGTAGCAATGGTACTTGGGACAACAAGGAAGCTTGATGGAGCAAGAAAATGGTGCAACAGTATGATGTGTACAACATGGTCATGAGGTCTAGCAATGTGATAATGTGTACAACATGGTCATGAGGTCCAACAATGTGATGATGGGTGCAACATGGTGTAGCACGGTGAGGTGCATCATGATGACGAGATGCATAACAATGATAGGTGGAGTCACCTTGGAGAATTAGTTGAAGCAACATGTCTTCAACTGATCTCATGTAGAGATGATCTATTCTCTTATCTATAAAGTCTAAGTGTTGATTTTTGTTGTAAATGTACTACCTCTCTCTCTCTCTCTCTCTCTCTCTCTCTCTCTCTCTCTCTGCTGAACTATTGAAGAACATATAAGAAGAATTGATCAAGGGTTTCCCCACATTGGGGTTTGTCCCTGCCTAGCGCTACATCTTGTGTCCTCTTGCCTTGGCTTGTCTTCTGTGATTTATGTTTATGTTCTATCTGTAGTTTTATTTAATGTTGATGTGATTGCTAATTTGGAAAAGGTATTGAGCTAACTGTGAAAATTGAAATAAATTTCTCTAAGCATAGAACATACCTAAAATCAACATACATTCTATAAAATTTTGGAATGTATCAATTATTGAACAATGATTACAAGAACCATTAAATCCTGTGAAGTTCAAGTCTGGTTACACTGATGTTTTATAGAAAATTCATAAGAACAAGACAGATAGTATCACATCAACATCTAGTTTAGCAGTGACATCAACATGATAGTAAAATGCAAATAGAACATAAACAATAATATTAGAAGACTAGCCAAGACAAGAGGACACAAGATATGGCACTAGCCAGGTACAAATCCCAATGTGGGGAACCCTTGATCAATTCTTCTTATAATTCTTCAAAAGTTCAGCAAAGAGAGAGAGTACAATGTATAATATTCACTTGTCCAATTACAGTGAAAAATCAGATTAGTCAAATAATAGAAAAAGAAATCCCTAACCCGAAAGTCAAAGCTGGTTAACAGGGAAGATTTCTTCCTCAAATCAGCTCAGTCAAACCCAGTCAAATTTGGCCTTCACCAGGAAGTCTAATAAGCACAAAACAATTCGAAAAATTCTAGTCAAACTTGGTCAACAAAGGTCAATGCCACAGCCATCCCTAGCACAGTCAACATTGGTCAAACATGAGGTCATATCGCCTCGAATTTTGTGCTCACAACTGCGGCTCACCCAAACAGAATTCCTCCACCCAAAACCTCACCTAAATAGGTCAACACTTGGTAAACGCAGTAAAAAATAACCTCTACAATTTCGATGAAATGTGGTCAATGATTGGAGCATAAAACCCTTCCTTTCCTTCGCACGTGTGGAGAGAAGCTTTTGATTTTCATACCCAATCAATGAAGGAGAGAGAAGATGTGGACCAAGGAAATGTTACTTCCCTTTAGGGGTTGGAAACACCTAATAGGGTTGACCTTTAACCACCCCTACGCAGGGAGAAAACACCATTGTGAGATCAGGGTCCTAATTTTGGAAGGAGATCCTTGTTTGAAGTACTGAATTTCCCATAAAATTTGAGTTTGGTTCACTTAGATGCATTAATTATCTTGGTCCCTAATGACTAGTTGCTTTCACTAGAATCCTCATTGCTCTTTTCAGGTGGACAAGCAATCCAGGTCTTAGGAACCTACTCCACAAGTACCCAAGCCCTTCAGAGAAATATATTGGCATAAATAGGTGAAGCATGGAGACTCTTGGGCCTCTTAGTAGCATCATTGGATGGCACATGTCCCAAATCACCTCCAACACCCAGGAAATTGGTTGACTTTGTCCCAAATTTGATGATTCTTCATGATGCCACAACTAGACCCAGCATGCCCCCATGCAACCCTTGATACAGATTGAGGGGCAACAATTGATTGAGAACTCAAATGAGGATAATCTCTCCATGAGAGACTAGAGAGGGCTTGTTGCACCAAAAAATCCCTTAACACTAGAGAAAAGGATGCCACTGTTTGCGGTTGGAGACCCATAGAGCCCACTTTGCGGTGCCCCAGCTAGATCTTGGCTCTCCACAAGGGGCAATGAGGTGCATTTGAGGGCCAACCCTTAAATCATGGACTTCACATGCTTCTACACCACCTTAGACACCTCATCAGACATGACATTTGGAGCACTAATGTTGGGTGACTCGGCCATAGAGAGCTTACAATTCACACATGGGGCTAATTGTTGGCATTGTTGTGTTGGCATTGATGTCAACATTGAGCTACTAATGCAATAGCATGGCTTGTAGGTGTCTAATACAATAGAGTCTTGGAGATATTTGCCTAACAGTGGTTGATTAAGGTATATGTCAATATTGAATTGATCAACAAAGCAATCATGATTTACACGGGGTAAACCTATCGAAATTGTATAGTAATCATTGTTTACATTGGCTCATTGTCTACACTATGTGTAAATTACGAAATTTCTCTATTACACACCCATGCAGATGTTGCCAAGCATCGAAAAAAATTTTCCCCTATCCAGTGCCTCAAAAACCTTGGCTTCTCCATTAGTATTCTCTTGTGGTTTTGGTGTCGGCATGATTCCCATCAAATTTTCCATTGATTTTTCCCATGGTATCTCCTGTCAGACCAGAGCAATGGATATATAAACCAGCTCTGAATGGCACAAAATGAAGCATTGATTTCTTTGGCAGCATGTGTTCTAAAGTTTGGTGAATGGAGGAAATCGATCTGGGCATAATTTTAGCTTCAACTTTTCATATAGAACTAGTATGATGGTAGCGATATCCATCGATATAGTAAGTTATAAATATGCCTTAATGCCATTTTTGTGAATTGGTGTAATAAACTAGTAAAATTGTAGCAACGTTCTTCTTGTAAAACCAATAATTATTTGATGGTCTAGTTTGTCCAATATGGTGAGTGCAATGGCATAATATGCATCTTTGTTTCAATGTCAATGGGACCAAGGTACTGATTTTCTAAGTCGAGCAAGGTGGTTATTAGGAATGCATAGATATTTTAAATAGATCAAGAGCATGAATCTGATGCTCTGCAATCATTGATCTAGTTGATGGATCGAAATTGGATGCTTCCAGATCAGTGGTTTAAATCATATGTGTCACCAGCACATTAGACTGCATTTGGGTGTGGTAGGAATGGTAATTTGATGGTCTAATCTACGTAGAACAATGGTTCTATCCATGCAACGGTCTGTTAATGTATTGATTTAATCTGCTATAATGATTTATGCTAGTCTGAATAGAAGTGTGATGGCATATGGTCAAACACGGCTCTTCTTTGTCTATAGTTGTGATTCCTATGCCTCTGGAGATAGTAGAAGCGTTTCGGCTTCACATTAGAATGATGTTTTCCCCGCTGTAAGAGAGTGTTAGACACATTTCCTAAAAATAAATTCAATCTTCTAGCCTCCTACTTAAGTTGTTAAATTTTATTAACAAGATACTGGAATTTGTGTTAGATCTGAGAATTCTATGGTGGCTAGAAGATCTTATGCATCTCATCCTTAGCCAGGCCACATGTTTATAGTTTCTAACAAAGGATATGATTTGTGACTGAAATTGCTTCTTTGCATAAAAGGTAATTCATTTGACACAATTGTCTAATCTAGTACAAAAGTACGTAGTTCCTAGTTAAGTTCGAGTTGATTGATTTGACCTGGTGGATTGTTTGATGATTTGATGGGATAACTACATAAATCTGAGGCGAAGGTCTGCATTAACAGTGTTGTGTCTGCAGGTGTGATTTGTAAAATTGGATATATTGGTTACAGGATTGATTATAGCAGACCTTGTTATGTGGTTAAAATTTGACCACTAACATTTGATGACCACTCATCATGAATTCAACCTGAAGTTGAAGAGGAACGCGAGGGTCCTAGGAAAGAAAGGAAGGCTAGTGAAAAGAAGGAAGAGGCTCTTAAAGAAGTTTAAGGTCCAAACTTTCATGTTTTTGCCCACACATTTGAGAAACCTAGGGATTTTGGATACACTTGAGGTTTGAAAATTGCAGGATAAGTTGCAGACTTCGCTTCGAGAATCAAATTACTAGAAGAGCCTTGCTTTGAAGGAACATTGTTTCACTACTCTTGGAAGTCCTTATCTTGTTGTGGAAAGGAAAGAATTGGGTGGCTAACATGGTTCTTGGTGGCAGCTTGGGTCTAGGGTTTGGTCTTGGAAGTCTCCTTTGAAGTTGGTTCCATAAGAAGAGAAGTTCTTTTTGGGTTTTCCCCTTGGAGGGTTTTTTCCCTTGCTTGGAGCCTCTATATTGTGGTCATTATGTATTTCTATGATCTTTCTTTTTTGGCATTTATTTTATGATAAGAACATAAGAATAATAATCATGAAGAAGAATGTAAATCACAAATAACTATCATGGTTTGGAAAATTAAATTAAATGCTTCCCTAATCAAATTTTCCCAACATGGTATCGGAGCTTAGGGAAAGAGTATAAGAATTTTTTCAATTCTCCAAAAGCCTAAAAGAAGGGGTTGATTATAATCTCCTTGAAGAAAATATGAGCTAGAAAGAACTATTCCCAAGTCATTATTAGGCAAAGATCATATCGAAATTATGTATGAGTTCTGAAGCTATTATGGAAGACACAAGGCTTACACTTTACAATCTCATTGGCCAAACTATCTAAAGTTATAAAACACAAAGAAAGGAAGGTCTATTAGGGCACATTAAGGGCTGCTACAGGGACATAGAAACAAGGCTAAATTTTTTACGACAATAGTGAGAAGGTCGAGCTCCTATAGTGGTTGTTGGAAGTGATGGAGGTGTCTTAAAGGGTAGCGTTGCATAAGCTTGTAGAGAAATCAAGATTTGAGAGGTGTGAACAAGCCTCTATTGTAGGCCACATATCCCTGTAATGGTTTCATACCTAACCCAAAGTATGTAAGGCCTAGACTCAAGCTCATAGCAATATTTCTAGCCAGTGAAGGAAGACACCTTGTAAAGGATATTACACCAAAGATTTGAAAAGCATTATGAATCTAATGTCAAGGTTTTGTAGTGATTGTTGTAGGCCCTAACTAAGAGGGCTAAAGTTGCAGGAAATATGCACTAGACAAAAACCAAGTCTATTTTTAAGACAACAATATTAAAGAAGAAGGGACTAGAATGGTAAATACAATGTACCCTAACATGAATTCTTAAGGAGCAGTAGCTTGGCATCCTGAACATAGGCATTTTTAAGTGTCTTGGGATTATTTGAAGCAAGCCCACAATTAAATCTTGAAGGCAGTAACAATGCCTAGGACTATGAGATCAAGAAGAAGGCTTTGAAGCAGCCTCCATTGATCATGAAAGACAAAGGTATGTAGTCCTTAAGTTGGGGAAGAGTCAACCAAAAATGAGAGGATAGGTTGCTTTGGTGATAGTGGTGAATATTCTAGTAGTTCCTTCTTAGGTTGCACCTTATGGATTAGATATTTTTTCATTAAATTGAAAGAGAACTATTATTGGCTCTACTATTAGCTCCTACTGGCCATTGATCCCTTTTTAATTCATCAAGAAGCTATGAAACAAAATGCTACGAACGTAGTCCATGATACTATTCAAAATAATGAAAGTACTGTTCCTGTTACCAATCATTAGGCTATAGCCACCACCTCCATTGGTGCTGGAATAAAGAGGGCTCATAGAAAGAAGAAGAGGAAGGAATGTTTGGTTAAAGCTAATTCTTCCAGTGATTTCTTGTTGACGTTTAAGGATCAGTTTAGAAAATTGCCTATTGAGTTAGTTTAGTTTGACATAACAGGCTGGCTAGCTAAATAACAGGTTGGCTAGAAAAATAACAAGCTGGCTAGCTAAATGCAAAAGTTCACAACAGACAACAGAGGGAGCTGAAGATGTAGTGTTTATAACAAATTGATATCTCTTATATGTTTTTGCAATTTGGACAAGTTTTACCTTGAATTCAAATCAATAAAACAGTATTATCCAATATTCTTTTCATAGAAGCTAATTGGCAGTTGTATGACCAGAGTTACAATAACCACTTTTGGACTCTTCTTGTGACGAGGAAGCCATAGAATTGTTATGAAGTGGACATTACTACTAAAAGAACTATCTCACAATCTTTGCAACTATTTTTAATGAAAAATTCAATGCATGCCTCATTTTTTTCCATAACTTGTCATCCAGATGCCTGAGCCAAAGTCTAAAACCTACCATTTCTAGAAGTTGCCTCAAATATTGAACCAATACAGACATCAATTGAAATTATACCTCCCCTTAAACGTGTAAAATAAATGATTTCAAAATATTTAATCACTTCTTTATTCCAAAGGTTTAACCTATTGATATTAATTTCTCTTGGGATTATGACCTTATTCATAATTCCTAAGATGACCATTGAACCCCCATGGCACTTGATGCTTGAGTTCTAAGCAAATTGTAGACCAATGCCTAAAGCCAACCTTTTTGCCATGTTTTTGGAGTTGATTCAATCTTCCAAGCAAACTTAGTTATCAGTCATCCTCCTTGGTAGATAATGAAACTCTTCCACCCTTCTCCACCCGTTACCTCTGGCTTCCCAAAGATAGATTTCTTGACCTTACTAAGTATTCAATTTTCTGTCCAAATCTTAGTGATTTGGCTTAGGTGTGCAAAATGCTTTAGGGTTCTAATAGCATTTGGTCTTCCTCGTTGAGAACTGGAAACCCAATCTGAACTGGGCATTGGTATAACTTTTTAAATAGGACACATAAAATATGTCATGTATTATAAGTTATGAAACTCCAAATCTACTCAATTCTGCATTTTGTATCCAAAAATTAAACTTATTGTAAGGAGGCCATCTAACTTATGAAACTCTTCACTTACAATAAATAAAATACTTTATATATTTATTCAAGTCATGTAGACGTCTGTTTGACCTCTTGAAACGTTTTATCCTCCACATATATGATAGTATAAAATTAGTGAAAGTGGCCTTTAGAGATGACATGACAATATATTGTAAAACAAAAGAACAATACAACAGATCTATAATGCCTCTCCACATAGGAAATTTAAAACTAACATGCTACTTAAATTGAACTTGGACCATAATGCAAACTACGATGAAAAATATCTACCTTAATATTTGGAAAATTACTAATCTGTTGAAGTGTGGTGTTATGTTTTCTATGTTTCCATAAGATCAATATGTGTTCATTGTTGTATTTTAGAATCTAGATAAGCCATACAGAAACATGTTTAAGGTCATTTATTTGGTCCCAATTCTTTTCTTGAATCGTTTCAGTTAGTGCCAAGGATTAGAAACAGACAGAAACAAAATGATACTCTAGGGTTTTTACTTTTACTCATGGAACCCCATTTTTTATCAAGAGTTGTTCATGCCTCATTTGGAGATGCTGAAATTGAAGTTTAACTAAAGGTTTTTCTAGGAGGTAACCCCTGCGAGAGTGAAGAGATTCTGAAGAAAAATGGTTAAATGATCTTGCCCAAAAAAGACATGCTTTTATTACTATCATCCAAATCATAGCGAGAAAATGCAGAATTAGGAAAATCCACACAAGTTTCATAATTTTCATAAGTTTTATATATTTGGATACAATAAGTTTCAATAAGTTAGACCTCTCATTGTTGTTCTTTACTCCTACCTCCTACTTCTTCCCTCTGCCCTTGTAGAAGACATCAGGTCTTGACAATACAAACTTATTTTACAATATTGCACTGCGAAAAAAGGACATTGGATCATAGTACTGATTACCAGCTCAATGAAGGTGTTGAAGTGGTCAGCCTTCTATTTAATAGAGACATGCTTGGATTTAATAAGAAGAGAATAGACTCAATTCTACATTTTGTATCCAAATATGAACACTTATTGTAAGGAGGCCATCTAACTTATGAAACTCTTCACTTACAATAAATAAAATACTTTATATATCTATTCAAGTCATGTAGACACCTGTTTGACCTCCTGAAACGTTTTATCCTCCACATATCTGATAGTATAGAATTGGTGAAACTGGCCTTCAGAGATGACATGACAATATATTGTAAAACGAAAGAACAATACAACAGATCTACAATGCCTCCCCACATAAGAAATTTCAAACTAACACGCTACTTAAATTGAACTTGGGCCATAATGCAAACTATGATGAAAAATATCTACCTTCATATTTGGCAAACTACTAACCTACAAAACTGTGGTGTTATGTTTCTATGTTTTCTAGAGGATCAATATGCATTTGTTGTTGTATTTAGAATCTAGATAAGCAATACAGAAACATGTTGAAGGCTAGTTATTTGGTCCCAATTCTTTTCTAGAATCGTTTCAGTCAATGCAAAGGATTAGAATTAGACATAAACAAAATGATACTCTAAGGCTTTACTTTTACTCATGTAACCACAGTTTGCTTCAAGAGTTGTTCATGCCTCATTCGAAGATATTGAAACTGAAGTTTAACTGAAGG